>CAEFZP010005862.1:170000-545000 GCA_903064625.1 Mallotus villosus | reverse complement strand
ATGATAGTTTAATGGGTATTTTCCACGCCAAGTGCGTAGCAACTGACCTGCCTACCTAGGACCCTGTGCCTGCCAAGCTAAGCTAGCTAGCAAGCCATTTCAGTAAGGCCAAACTACACCATGGCACCAGTAACGGTGCACTTGAACAGCCTAAAAAAAACATGCATGAAAGCGGGGATGATACCTAACGGCTAAGTACATAACTACTGACTGGCATCACCAGATTTACCTGTACTGTGGACCGGCTCCATGTGTAAAGCCATAATAGTTGCTTGCAGCCATCTTGCCATCTCCGGTACTGACGGAGCAAGCGAGAGCCACTGGCTGTCACGTGTCCGCCATCCACCACTTGCACGCACTCTTTGGTATTAACTCTGGAGGAGCTGGTGGCCTAATCCAAAAACCCTTGTACAATGTTAGACAATATACTAAATGTATTTATCTTATGTGTAGGCCTACATTTGAGAATACTTATATCCAAATGGTGACATGTATGTATCACTCGGCTATATATTGGGAACTACCCTGCAGATCTGCGGAGTTTTCAACACAGTGATATTTGATGGACCAGGCAAGTGATACACACAAAACATTTGACTGTGTCCATCGTATTGGCGGGTGACAGCTGGAGGCGCTTCCCGGTCTGAGTCGCCTTCGAAGGGGAAGTTCTTTTCTGCAGCTGGGCAGAACATAGGGAGACGGGAAGAAAAAGAGGGCAGGATAGATGGGTGGAGCATAACGTGTGGTTAGAAATGGATGAGAGTGATGTGATTGGAGGGGAACGGTTGTGTGTGTGTGGTATGTTAGTGAGAGAGAGACTGAGAGAGAGAGAGAGAGAGGAGAGAGAGAGAGAGAGAGAGAGAGAGAGAGAGAGAGAGAGAGAGAGATGGGTGGGTGGGTGGGCGAGAGAGAGAGAGAAAGAGAGATGTTGTTGCCAGGAAACAGTGGGCACGTAGGTTAACACAGAATCCCCTGAGTGTTCCTCGACACAAAGGCAGAGGCACATGTAGACCTGATGCTTTAAAAAAAAACAACAACAAGCAAACCGAACAGGAAGAGAGAGAAACATCCCTTCTGCAATCAACTGACGCTTAGCTGCTTTTCACATTCCCACACGACGGGACTAAACCTGTCCAGGTTGGGGCAGAGAGAAACAAGGACAGCCCTGAACTGCTTTGGAGGTCGGATGGAGTGAGTGACCGAACACTCTTCGCGTGTAGCCCAGATGCATGCTAATGACACGGTGGTGCGAGAAGCTCTACTGAGGACAGCTCAGCCTCCACAGCCAACCCCTCTCACGCTCTCCTTCCCTCCCCAGCCAAGGTGCAGGGAGGGGGGGTGCCCCAGAACAGAGCGGCCCCCTGTCTGGAGACACCTGCTGCCGCTGGCTGACACAGAGCTGGTGAAAGAGATAGAGGGAGGGATAGAGAGAGAGAGTGAAAGAGAGAGAGAGAGAGGAAGGTGCAAGGCAGCTGTATCTGACCCAGGCATCGTCCCCGGTCGAAAGGATTATTCCCGTTTTTGCCCCGAGCAATCTTTCCATCGGTGAAAAAGGAGGGAGGACGTACGAGGACCAGAGGAAGAGAGGAAGAGAGGAAGAGAGGAAGAGAGAGGGAGCGGATCTCTCACTGCCCATGTGAGTACATTCAGACCGGACATATTCTCATTCCCCTGACCACCGCACATCTGTCTAGACTGTTTTGTGTTTGTGTGTATGGTGTGTGTACAGTGTAGTGTGTTTGTGTCAATAGTGTGTGTGACAGAGAAAGAGATATTGGGAGAGGAGAGAAGGAGAGTGAATGTAAAAGATGGAGAGAGATGCATAGTAGTGGCACACAGAAAGATTTCGCCCAGATTTTCTTCCAATCATGACCCGTTCAGTTGTACACTGCATCACGTGACTGTATTGACTACACTCAAGGTTATTCCAAGGGACGGTGTTTCCACTATGATTACAGTTGTGATCTGAACACCTTTTATTAGATCGCTTTACCATTGGCTGGGGTTGTTTAAAATAAGAAAGAACATGATTTTCAGGGTAACAATTCAATATTTTTGAGTTGGTCTTGATATTTTCACCAGGCACACAAAGAACAATGAATTTTAATGTGTGTATTTATGTCTGTGCATAGAAGCGTGTGCAGAATCTTCTCGTGTGCTTTACCAATCAGAAAGGTCTTAACCAACCACTGTTCACTAATCATTACACTTGCATAATAATACAGGCCATCAAAATGAGGCAATGTTTGTGTACCTAGTCAGGTCAAAGTCTTTAACCAGTGAAGTGGCAAATATTTAATTTGTCTATCACACATAATGTCAAGCCCCTAGCGTAGCACAGACAGCGAGTGTCTGGTCAGTATTGTATTACATATGGTGCCAACGTGTTGGTCATAGTTAATTAAATGTTAGCACACATTGTCTGATAAATGTCTTTTAAATTGAGGCATAATAAAATAGTAACAGCGATGTACAGCACGTGAGTGTGTAGTGAGTGACACACCAGCCTCCGATCAGAGTCACTCTGTCATCGCCAGTAGACCAGTCAGACGTTGCCAGACTGTCGGTCTTCCACCGGTGACCCCGAAACGCCACCTGGCTGAGCAGACCACGTTCCGGCTCCTTCCGATGTAAGAGGAGGGAGAGGGGAACCACGACTTTTATCTAGGTCAGGGGAGAGGATGTTGTTGTGCTGTTTTACCGCTACATCCTGCGTCCGACACTGTGCGCGCGTCACGCCGCGTACGACACACTTCATCTTGCATTCGTCCCAAAGCCACCGACTGTTTACTCTGCACCGCAGTAGAGCACAGCAGTGGGCTGGGGGGCCTTGGGGGGAGCGTGGTGAAAAGTGAGTGACAGACAGGAATGGGGGAGGGGAAAAGAGAGAGAGATGGAAAGATAGCTGGAGAGGGAGAGAAAGAGAGAAATAATTCACGAGAAAAATGTCAGGGAGAGAGGGAGGGATGGAGAGAGAGGGTAGGAGAGTGAAAAAAAGATGAAAGAGACAGATGAGAGAGACAGAGAGAGAGAGAGAGAGAGAGAGAGAGAGAGAGAGGGAGAGAGAGAGAGAGAGAGAGAGAGAGAGAGAGAGAGGAGAGAGAGAGAGAGAGAGAGAGAGAGAGAGGGGAAAGCGATGCTGAGTCCTGACACATCTCGGAGGCGGCACCTCAGTTGGAGGATTAGCAGTCGATGAGGACGGATTAGACTCTTTATTTCTGCTGGAAGTCCTCTGTTGGGGGCTGCCTTTGAGGGGTTTGGGGGGAGTGGGTGGAGGCTGGGGGAGGGGCTGGGGGCTGGGGGACCAGTAGGGCCTGGAGGGGTGAGAGTGTGTGTGTGTGTTGGAGGGGGGGGGCTGGGTCACATGCTGCTCACATGGTTCTAAATGGGGCAGTAAGACACCCCGTGATGTGAAAACAGACTGTACTAATGATATTAAATAATGGAGTGATTACAAGTCATAAAAAAGATTTTGGTGTTTGTGACTGAAGCGTGTTGTCGTCTGTCGTCCCACAGTCCCTCGTCTCCTCTCCATGGGACAGGCAGCACTCAGGTGACGCTACGAATGGACAACATGGAGGTGAAGGACGAGTGGCAGGACGAGGACTTCCCCAGGTGGGTCTCCTGTCTCTCTCTCTCTCTCTCCCTCTCTCTCTCTGTCTGTCTCTCTCTCCCTTTCACTCTCTCTCTCTCTCTGTCTGTCTCTCTCTCTCTCTCCCTTTCACTCTCTCTCTCTCTCTCTCTCTCCCTTTCACTCTCTGTCTGTCTCTCTCTCTGTCTCTCTCTCTGTCTCTCTCTCTCTCTCTCTCCTCTCTCTCTCTGTCTCTCTCTCTGTCTCTCCCTCTCTCTCTTCTCTCTCTCTCTGTCTCTCTCTCTCCCCTTCACTCTCTCTCTTTCTCTTTGTATTTCTCTCTCTCTTCCTGTCATTCTGACGCTGCCTTTCCTTCTGCACTTTTTCCTCTCTCTTTGAGTCTCTGTTTCTCTCTCTCATATCGTTTCATTCATCACACTTCCAGAACTGCTTTCTCCTAACTGGTCTCCATTCAGCCTAATCCTTTACCCGAAACGGATCACCCCCCTGAACAGTCGAACCACTCCTGATTTTGAACATGTGTAGATCTTCGTGTTAGGGATTGAAACCCTATTGATATGTGTGTACTGCTGAGTAAACCAAACAATCTTTGAAGTCGTTTTTGACAATGCTTGCTGCCTGCGCCCAGCCAGACAAACACTCGAGGCTCCAGTGCACTGAGCAAACAGAGGGCTCAGTAGACTAAGCTGGTCCAGCAGGAAGAGGAAGTGATGTCAACCTGCCAGTGTCGCAACTCAGTGTCGTCAGTCACCATTAAGCCTGCCGTTTTTTTTTAATGCAGGTGATAATTGTGCTCCGGAGGATTATCTTGGCGTGAAATTTCTCTCCCCCCGTTACGATGATGAGGTTCACGTGATGTGCTGCGTGGAAATGAGATCACTCTCCTGTCTGGAGGGAGAGGAGGAGGGGCGGAGGGGTAGAGGGGGAGAGCGAGAGAGACAGAGGGAGCGAAAGAGCTACGGGGAGATGTGCAGTTAAAGGGGAGGTCGTCATCTCACAGCACACTGCTCCTCTCTCTTCCCCACCCTCCCCCTCTCTCTCTATCTCTCTCGCTCTCTCTTTGGCAGGGTGGGAGGGAGCAGGTGCAGCCCTCTCCTTAAATGGTGGTCGACTGAGTCATGTGACGCAGCCACCAGTGCAAAAAAAAAGAAAAACACACACACACACAGCATCACTAGGAAAATGGTGGCAGACCAGGTTTAGGAGAGACAGAGGAAGGAGCCAGCATCATATGGATCATTAGACTAAGCACCGAGAGAGATGCGCTATCTCAGGCTCCTGACTCCCACAGAGAGAAGAGAGGATACATCAGCACACTGGACCTAGGGGTGTGAAATCTGTATCGTATTAGCGTCGTTTGAGAATCCATCTCCTGACAGTTTTTTTCCAGCAAGGTAAGCATCGTCTGTCTCGAGTGTGTTTCGTATCCTCGTCGTCGTGGCTCAGATTTGGCCCTGGTCGTCGGGGGCATGACGAAAGAGGGTCGTTGTCGTCGTAAATCCCGCGCGATCGCTCCTTTGTGGGTGTGTGAAAGGGATCAGGCTTTGTGAACAAAGGGTTGCGGTTGGCAAGAAGTGAGAGTTCTCCCGAGGTTAGCGATTTATGGTCGCTGTTGTCGACCGCCCGTTTCCAGGCATTCATGTCGGCCCGCTGTGTTGTTTTGGGAAAAACCTTGGCCGAGACGAGACGATACGTTTGTGGATAGAGGGATGGTGTGGAAGGAGGGCATAGGGAGGGAGGGATGGCGATGGTAGAGAGCGCACGCTTCGGTTTTCTCTGGGTCTCAGCATGTTGTTCATGTTAATCCCTCCCCCCCCCCTTCCACAGTCCCCCTCTTCTCTACACATGAAACCGTACCTGCGAATGTCACTGGGCCACTTCAGAATCAGAATCACATGTACTTGTACTCGGGAAAGAGGATTTCGAGGCAGAATCAAGGATGAGCTGGATCACGGTTGTTCACACAGGGAGTTAAACTCGTTGTGCTAACTTCCACCGTGCCCTCTATCTCCCTCTCCTCTTTCCTCACCATGGCAGACACGATAACACACACAGCTCCCCTGAGTTGTTAATCACCATTCCTCCGCCTCTCCTCTTCGTGACTGTGCTCTCTGATCCATGGACCGAGTTAATCAGCCATGTCGCGGCTTGAGGCAGCTTGGGGAACACGTACACACCATCGTTTGTTATTGTTGTTTTTTTTACAGGAAGAGACTTAAAACCTGAGTCCTGAAAAACTGACCCTGGAAGTTTATATTGCCCACAAATTCAGCCAAGTCCTTGACTGAAGGTTCAGCTGACAGACTTAAACTCCGTCACTAATGCTAATCGTCTCCTCCAGTATTGAGGCTTGATGTCCATTAGGTACAGCATGACAGGGTTGTTGAGCTGCCTGTGGCTGTGGTACAGGGCCTCTTTTCGAGATGTTTAACTGTGTGGGTTTGTTCCTCAGACCACTACCAGAGTACGAAGACATGGAGGCCTCCTGCGGACTCACGGACGACAGAGCCTGTGAGTGGCATGCGTGTGCTGACTGACTGACTGGCAGGCTGGCTGACTGGCTGGTTCTGGATGATGAACATAATGATCATTGAATGTGCTTCGTAGCCCATTTGGTTCTTTATGTTTTGTCCGAGTTGCTTTGACAATCGTGATACAATTGGAGACACGTTTCTGCACTTGACGATGGCCTCGTGGCTGTCATCATCGTCATCTTCATCTCTCTGTTCCTCAGCTCCGCCGAGCTCACTGAACATCAACCATGGAGGGGGAGGAGGAGGAGGAGGAGGAGGAGGAGGAGGAGGAGGAGGAAGCTCCACCCACCGTAAGCGGCGGACTCTGATCGCCCCGGAGATGAACCTGTCCCTGGACCAGAGTGAGGGCTCCCTGCTGTCCGACGACTTCCTGGATACGCCCGACGACCTGGACATCAACGTGGACGACATCGACACGCCGGACGACAACGACTCGCTGGAGTTCATCACCAACGGCAACGACCTAGAGTGGGAAGGTTAGGGGCTGCACGCACAACTAGACACACATGAACACACACGTGGTGTACGATAAAGCCCATAAAGGATAGCCCAGTCCAGTCTAATCGAATTGACCTCCGTCCAGACGACACACCGGTGGCCTCAGCCAGGGCGGGGGGGCCAGGGGACGGGTCAGGTGACGCGGAGGACGGAGGCGACGGCGCCGGCGCCAACGGGCGTCTGTGGAGGACGGTGATCATCGGGGAGCAGGAGCACCGCATCGACATGCAGGTCATCAGGCCCTACCTGAGGGTCATCACCCACGGCGGTGAGTGTGGGAAGCGCAAAGCTAACGCTAACCCTGAAGGCAGAATGCCGACTCTTAACAGCAACATGCTAATCCTAACCCTAGCAACGTCATGCTAACGCTAAGCCCCCCGCCATGGAAATGCTAGCTAACACTTGACGCGACGACAGCATGCCAGTCCTAACAAGCTCACTTTTGCAACGTCGACAAAACGCCAACCCTGTTAACAGCAGGCTAAGCTCTTCTCCTCTCCTGTCCTCCTCTCTCCCTCCCCTCCTCTCTCCTCTCTAGGCTACTACGGCGAGGGCCTGAACGCCATCATCGTGTTCTCTGCCTGCTACCTTCCGGACAGCAGCTGCTCAGACTACCACTACATCATGGAAAACCTCTTCCTGTGAGTGGAGCGCCAGCTGTCGCCTGCTGCAGTGTGTCACCGCCCTGTCACTACAATGTGGACACACGCAGTCACACTCTTCGATTCATCTGGGGGGAAGAAAAGTAAAAAAAAACTCTCACAAATGAAACGTCTCTCTCTCTCTCCCTCGCTTTCTCTCTCCCTCCCTCCCTCCCCCGCTCCCTCCAACGCTCTTCCCCACCCCTCCACCCCTCCACCCCTCCACCCCCCCACCCCCCCCCCAGATACGTGGTGAGCAGCCTGGAGATGCTGGTGGCGGAGGACTACCTGATCATCTACATGAACGGCGCCACGCCGCGAGGCAAGATGCCCGGCATCGGCTGGCTCAAGAAGTGCTACCAGATGATTGACAGGCGGTGAGAAAGAGCTCCGCCCCCCCCATCCCCCCACCCCCCCTCGCTTCTCACGAGCGTCATGGACGTCCGGGCTAATGGCCTCGTCCGTGCGCCCGGGGATATCACCCAGACAAGCCTGACAACGATGTTGACCGGCTCCCCGGCCGAAGCGAACGGGGTGTAATCGGGCCCGTCGTCTGTCAGAGATATCGTGCGAAACGAGCTATTAAACGTAAACCATGAACAAATCCCTGGTTATGAATCCTAACAGTTTCTATATCGGCCAATGGCAGCGAAGCCGGGCAGGGGGGGGGGTGGAGCTTAGGATCCCAGGGTGCTGCTGTTGTTGAGTGGACGTGTGTGTTCTGTGTTCACTGCAGGCTGAGGAAAGAACCTGAAGGCCCTGGTCATCGCTCATCCCACCTGGTTTATCAGGACCGTGCTCGCCATCTCCAGACCCTTCATCAGGTACCTGCCCCTCCTCCACACAGGGACATCTCACACATAAACACACACACAGGGAAACACAACTAGGATCTGTGTGGAGTATGACAATCCACCATATGAATTCCTTCTGGTTTCATATATTGCTTTCATACACGGGGCTCTGAAAGATGGCAGAAGCTAATTCTTGTTATGGTTTTTGGTGTCATTGGTGTGAATGATGTCGTTGTCGTCCTCTTGTCCCCTGCAGTGTGAAATTCATGAACAAGATCCAGTATGTCCACACTCTGGATGAGCTGGCAGAGATTGTGCCCATGGAGCATGTGCAGGTCCCCGAGTGTGTGATGCAGTAAGTACTTTACACCACCAGGGGGAGTGGTGAAACCTCCAGTGGGGGTGAGATGAAATGAGAATATCATTCGGTGACGTGCAGTGGCTTGCAGCAGTCAGACTTTTGAATAATGTATCACTGCAAACTCGTCAATCATGCCCTGCGCAGATCCAAAAATAGAACTGAATATCAAAGTGTTCCGAATGGGAATTGACTCGGAAGACATGGTTGGTATATTGTGCACGGCCAGCCATTTCTAAAGATGGATGTACCTTTTTTATTTCAGATTTGAGGAAGAGAGGATTAAAGCTCGAAAGGAAAGGTAAAGTCACTGATGTGTTAAAGCCTGCGCACAGGGCAGAGTCAGCTCCCAAGAGTGGTGATCAGTTATCTGTGTGTGTGTGTGTCTCTGTGTGGTCTGTCTGTGTGTGTGTGTGTGTGTGTGTGTGTGTGTGTGTGGTGTGTGTCTGTGTGTGTGTGTGTGTGTGTGTGTGTGTGTGTGTGTGTGTGTGTGGTGTGTCTCTGTGTGTGTGTGTGTGTGTGTCCAGGATGGAGCAGGAGCAGAGGCAGCAGGAACAGCCTCCGCAGCCGAACACACACGAAGCAGCCAAGACAGAGAGGTAGGTAGGAGCTGGGACCGTTCCTACCAACGCCCCTCAGGATCGACCAATCAGCCGCAATCCAGACAGACGTTTGACTGGAAGCAGTGCAGGGGACCAGGGGACTGTTCACTCATGTTCTCCTCCTTTCACAGGCCGAAGTCAATGATCGCAGAGCAGGGATTGTAGACGTGACACTCCTGCCGTGGGAAAGAAAGAACCAAGGTACGGAACAAACACGGCACACGGAAGCCTCATTAAGGGGCCTTTATCAAAGACGTTAGCCACAAACACCATTGTTCAGGTTAAGGATGCTGAAGTCAAACTTTGGATACCCCGTTAAAACAGGCTCGTCACCTCCTTCAAATGTAGTTCTCTGATTCAGCCACAAGAGGTCCTCGTTTACCTGAAACCCACAAATGGGGAATTGCATCGGCCCGACAGTAAAACATTTCAACAGATGTTTGGCCGTCAGGGCCCAGTTCTACATGCACTGTTACATCATCCACACCTGTTCTGCTCTCCAAGGACCAGACCTCGAGCTGTCGCTGAGGAACCCCTTCTCATGTGTAGCCAATCCTGACTAATGACTGGAGGTGTGAGAAGTGTGTATCTGTGTGTGTGGTGTGTGGTGTGTGTATCTGTGTGTGTGGTGTGAGGGGAGTTTTGAGTGGCCTGAACGCTCATTAAAATGGACTTCCGTGCCCCTCCTTTTTCAATCTTGCCAGTTCTATTGAATTCCCTTTCAAGGTGGATGTTTTCCTCTTTTCTCTCCATTCAGTGGCTGAGAGAAGCATAAAGTCAACGTTGTCACAACAAGCAAGGGGACGACGACGGGAAAGACGAAATCTTGACTGTAAAGTATATACCCATATCCAGACATATCCAACCAAGAGAGAAACATGCGTATACCATGCAGGGGGCGCTACATCCTCCAGCCAGCCTCCACCCCCCCCCCTCCCTCCAGCCAGTCAGCCAGTCAGCCTCCACCACCCCCTCCCTCCAGCCATGCCCTCTCCCCTCCAGCCAGCCATGCCCCACACCCCCCTCCCTCCAGCCAGCCATGCCCCCCCCCCACACCCCTCCCGCCAGCCTCCATGTCTCCTCCACCCACACCCTCATCCGCTGTGGGACGTGTTGCTACGGAACACTACAACTTCCCATGAAGGGTTTAGTTCTACCTAGTACCCTGGTAATCACCCTCTGGAACGTTCCGCCACCAGGACAGTACCTCGGATGTTTCGTACTGGCACTCCATGTTACGACTCACAGAACAAGTACACACACACACCTAGTCCCTTGCACACAAACTCCAACAACTTGGCCCCACCGTTGGCAAGTTCATACAGTTTGTCATAGGCTACGTGGATGACGTGAGGAAAGTTATGAAGGAAGATCCAATTTGGAGTGGCTCCAACTTTGTGCTGTTTTTATCAAGGCAATAGGCCAACAACCCTCAATGCCATTGGCTTGCTGTGTTTCCAAAGCAATGTTAGTAAACATAGATAACTCAGAGCTGGCTGGGGCTTATACCGAATCAACTATGGCATCAACTATCTAATAAAACATCCAGTGTTGGTCTGTTTGTTCAATTTTCCTTCCAGACTACATCATGTTACCAGCTACCTATGCTTAAATGGCATGTCATTAAGAGGAATCATTTAAAGGGTTTCTATGTTAGCTGCCTTCATCCCAGCTTCATTTTTACGTTCAAATCTGTCCTTGGTAAAAATGTATTCCAGATCATAAATGGCTGGAACAGAGGTTTTTGTGATCCTCGTGCATGCATTTATTTGGGGGGGTAGAGGGATGGGCGGGGGGGGGAGGGCGGGGGGGGGAGGGCGGGGGGGTTGTCATTGGAACTCTGTGATAAATTGATCAAGGGTTGAGGCATTTCTGACTGTGATTTCTGTTGTGGGACGTTATCAGTACAGTCATAGCATGTAGACACAGTAGCATGAGTTCAAATTCCCCAATCCAATTCTGGGATCAGTTCTTCCCTGTTGATGTTCGACTTCCTGTTCTGATGCTTACCCACGTCCCTGTTGATGTTCGACTTCCTGTCCCGATGCTTACCCACGTCCCTGTTGATGTTCGACTTCCTGTCCCGATGCTTACCCACGTCCCTGACAGTAGCAGGCAGGACGTTTTTATTTTTGTAAGAATTACATAAATGTGCTGCCTATGTACTGTAAGTATTGTTTGTACTCTTAAATATCAAATTGTCAAACGATTGTCATCGAATGGTATACATTGAATCGATGTATGTTTGGGGACCATGTCGTTCTCATGATATGTATAAATCAAATCCTTATTTTGGTCTTATTTTGTACATTGATATTAGCACTGTCGAGCATTAGTTTGTCACATGTTGATACGCTGTTCTCATGTAGAGGAATTACCATATGCCTACGTTCCTGAAGTGCTATACAATCCCACTTTGGAAGCTTCAAGGACACATGCAAAGGCCTTCAAAGTAGCTTCCAGTGGACTACACGGATGGCTTTGCTGATTGGCTAGGCGGAGATATGGGGGATTAGAAAAGGTTCACTGATAGTTTACTCATAGTAGAGTCCATGCAAGAATGTAGGCTAGATACATTTGCCTTTTGTTTTTATCGTCTATTAACATGGATCATAATGTCAAAAGATAAACATGGCACACAATGAATTCTGCCAGTGTCTTATTTTCCTTGGTGTTAGTTGGATGACCAGAGACCTCGATTGCATTGAGTGCCTGCTTTTGAACCAAATTCTACACAGAAGTCAAAGTGTGGGATGTATTTTATTTTCACATTCAATGGGCCATATCTAGGGTTGGGACTTTTCCTAGTCATTGCCAAGAAAGTACAGTCCCAAAGGAAATGTTTGATATAGATTGATATTGTTATCAAAAGTGTATAATAGTATCTTGTTTCAGTAAATGTAGTATTTTCAATGTAAAGAAATCCCTTAGAGTTTAAATATGGCTATGAATGATGTTTTTTGGTTCTTTCGATAAAAGCACAATATATGAAAGAAGATCAGTTGACTGATTTGTCTGCTCCAAAATACAACATATATAGCTTATTTAGTTTGGTCAGATTTCAGCTATAGAGACAATGGGTAAGATGTATCCAATGTAGTGTCCATCTGTCTAGCTTTGCAGTTGGGATTGGGAGGGCAGCCCCTGTCTGTCTGTCATGTCAATAACCAGAAATAAACCGTTCCACTCCACAAAACCCTCTCTGTTTTTGCTTACATGTAAACGGTTAGACTCCAAAATAGACTTCTCTAGAAGTGGATTCACACAAAGCACGAGTTCACGATCACCTTGAATGTGTCCTGTTTGTCAACACAAATGCTCTTAAACAAGTGAATCCAAATCTTCCCATTATTCACACATGACCCCGTTCTGAAGACCCCCCCCCACCCCCTTGCTGGTGATGGAACCCCCCTAGCTAACCCACGTTCTACACAGTTCAAAGGAAGCTATCAATAGTGCAGTCGTGACTTCTCCTGTTTTGGAATCCGGGTCCCATGAGCCCGTCCTCGGGGAGCTTCACCTCTGCTGCGTCATCTGAAGGTTTAGACGCGGCAGAGTCACACGCACACGCACACGTATGAAACACACACTAACACCCTGCATACTCTCTCTCTCTCTCTCTCTCTCTATCTCACTCTCACTGACTCACTCTCTCTATGTGATCTAAATTCAGCTGCATCCTTATCCTCAGAGAGGAAATTTGATTGAGAGAGGCTCAACAATGGCCGTGGTGACACCCATACATGTGTTTACTGTAAAGCTGGATACGTGAGAGAGGTTGAAGGACCATGTTTGGATAACTGGATAACCCCTGCATGAAGACTAACCACCGTCCTTCATACATACAGATATACAAACAGCACTATTATTTGAACTGAAGTGAGGTAAAAGTCATATGGGATGTGGCTGATTCATTCAAGGTTAAAGATAATAAAATTGCCCAACATGTTATCAGTTCATTCCTATTGTGCAATGCAGATACACCTGTGACATTTCTCACATTGTGAACAGGAAGAGCTTCATTCTGTTTGGCAGGCACATATGGCAGCTCCCCTGTATGAAGAGTAACCTGCCTATTGTCATGTCCCGTTGTTAGATGTTTATATTATTATAATCAGCTAATGGGGCAGTGGAACACTGACATCTAAATGTGAGTCTGAATGTATTATCATCTGTGAATGTTCTGACTGGTATTTTCCTTAACCCTCGTGTGTCAGTCTCGGTCAGTTGAATAGACCGGTACTTCCAGAACATGAAGGACGTGGGGCAGGTGCAAAAATGGAAAGTCAACGATATGTAAATTATACGGGAATCGCAGGCGCTGATTGGAGCCCCCGTGTGTTTAACGGACAGTGGTTGGGTACACGGTAAAAAAAGGACATTATTACACTCGACCACGAGGGGTGAGCATCTGCGTGACGCAAGTCGCAGTTGGGATATAAAAAGAGGCGAGTCGCGCTCTTTATCAATGAAATAGTTCAGAGAGAAAGGTTCTGGCTGAGCAAACTAAACGACTTGTGACTTGATCGACACATTTCTTTGTTTGATTTGGATCTGTAGCAGTGTTTTTATTTACAACCTCGCTTTATTCAAAGTTTGGCTGTCTCCAGAAGCGGATCGAAGATGAAATACATTATAGGAGTTGGGGGGGTAAGTTACAATACCTTGCTTACACAATTAAAAGTTCATATTAAATGAACTTATATCCCATTTCAGAGGGCGACATTGTTTCTTCGTAGTACTGTACAGTTACTAGTACAACAAGTAGCTAGTAGTCTAACTACTAGTTTCATAGCTAACTTGATCACAGATCTGACTGATGACAAAACAATAACACACGTGCTGTAGCTCGATAGGTAGTCTAGTTTCTTGCTAGCTAAGTAGCAAAGTCTTAATTAATTAAACTGAACTGAAATATGTGTGGGATAGTTAAAATTCGCCTCATGCACTGTTGAAACCCGGTAAATTAATCGTTAACTGGGGGTGTGGAGCGAAACGCCTGTTTTTGAGCGGGCTATTTGAAATGGTAGGGCGCACTCTTTAGAGAAAAGTGGAGGGAGACGGTTTCAAATGCCTGGTGTACGTGACTAACTATCAGCGATTGCAAGCCTGATAACTTTACCAATAAAACGAAAGAAAGGCATGCACACTCAAATTCAACATTGTCAATTTAGTAAATATCGTTTTGTAAACAAGCTTTTTATTGTCATTTTTTTAACTGAGTTTTAATGCACTCCTTGCCAACACGGAAGTTGCCCCGTACTGTAATGATGGATTACAGATTATCCCCCCACCAGTATGTATCTCTATTTTGCCTGTGTTGATTTTAGTCCTGCTCTTTTCTTTTCAGGGTGACCAACGGTGGGAAGACCACCTTGACAAAAAGACTGATCAAGGCTTTACCCAACTGCTGTGTGGTGCATCAAGATGACTTTTTCAAGGTAAATTTTTAGTTGGAACAACAAGTGTTTAAACAAACGGTTGCATGTCTGACTGTACTCTGCCACAGGGTTTTCTTTTGGTGTGTTCCCTCCCCCATGTTGATAACCTTACCATTACTCCACTGTAACATGGAAACGTCCTCCTTGCATGCTTCAGTTTAGGTTTTTACACACTACTTGCTTTATGTTCTTGCTCTCATCAGCCTCAGTTATAAATATATATATTGTAGGGATCTGAAATTCTTTACCTGAGTGTAAAGCAGAAACTGACCTTTCCATTCACTTGCTAGCATATAGCCATGCATGCTACGCTTCAGTTTCTTAACCCCATAAAAGGGAACCCATTGCCTCCAAGTGGGTGCTATACATCATTTCCCAAAAGCATGTCCTATGTTCCCTCCTTTTAATCCTACAGAGATTATTCTAGACTATTGCATGGCTAAAGCTCTCTCCCTCCTGGCTGTGTGTGTGTGTGTCTTGGCCTGTGTGCCTGGGGTCTTTTGGCAGTGTACAGATTGCACTGAGGTTGCAGCAATGTTTTATTGGTGACTGTTTCAGAAACCTGATCAGATAGAAGTCGGGGACGACGGCTTTAGGCAGTGGGATGGTAAGCCTGCATACATCACGGCAGGAGAACAGTAACCCCTCTCCTGTGTGATTTTTAAAATGATTTTAAATGTCAACAATAGCACCCTCATACAACCTGCTGGACAACACTTTTATTCAGTACACTAAATGGAAGATATTTCCTACCCTCTTGTTATTGATAGCCTCCTGCCCCGAGACTACAAATTCCCACTTTAAAAAACTCCACAACCCAGAATGCATTTCTTTTTCCAAAGTGTGCCTCGGCCCTCTAACTTATGCGCTCTCCTCGTTCTTGTTCTCTGTAGTGATCACGGCGATGGACATGGAGGCCATGACCAACACGATACGAGGCTGGGTGGAGAACCCCGTGAAGTTTGCCCGTTCCCACGGCGTCGTCGTGCCGCCCGTCTCCGAGGCAACCGACCCGGACCAGCAGATCCACATTCTCATCGTCGAGGGCTTTCTGCTCTACAACTACAAGTGAGCGCACATACTCTCACATGCAGCTACTGTAGAACGTCAGTCAAATGCATGTCCTTTTCTTATCAGGCTAATAAGGGTGCTTGGATAGGAAAATAAAAAGTCATGAGGCCAATGCCCGTTCCCCCTGCCCTATTACATGGAAAGTGGCTAGCCTAGCTAACCAACTTAGCTGCTCATAGAACAGGCTGTATTCTAGTCTGAGCTACCTTATGTGTAGCACATGCCTCGGTCATGGGAACCTAAGCAGGTGGTCTCTAGGTTATATGTTAGAACTTGTTAACAATTATGCGGAGGGGGTGGTTTCGCTCAGAGGTCACGTGAGTAGTGGGGCTGAGGGGGGGGGCGGGGGTGCTATCATTAGGAGGCTACGCTCTCTGTCACACTGGGCTTGTGTGTCTCTAGCAGCACTGTTTCTGCAAGGGCGCTGATAAGGGCATCAGCTGACAAGATGCCTCTTTTGGCACAACGCGACCGCTGTGTTCTAGGGCGGTGTTCTCTGGAACCTAGACTGCTGCTCGCGTACAGATAGTTTAAAGACGGCACTGCCTCGAGAATGTTATGTAAATGTACATAACATTTACCGCTGTGTGTGCAGGCCCCTCATGGACGTGTACAACAAGTGCTACTACATCTCCATCCCCTACGAGGAGTGCAAGAGGAGGAGAAGGTGAGCATTCAGAGCTCAGGTTTTCACGTTCGTAACGGGGAACCGTTCGCCACAAGTTGTCTGACCCCCTAGTCGTAGACTTTCGACACTCCCACATTCTTCGTCTTCATATAACGTTACAGGAAGCTGAAAATGATGCTGCTCAGCAAGTTTTGCCTTCCTAACTGTACCTTTTTCTTTCCCTGTTCAGTACGAGACAGTACACGGTGCCAGACCCCCCAGGCCTGTTCGACGGCCACGTCTGGCCCATGTACCGCAAGCACAGGAAGGAGATGGAGGAGAGCTGCTTAGGCATCGGTAGCTATAAACGTATTTCGGGAGTGTGTTTGTGTGAGAGGTGGATATTGGGATTGGAGAAGTGCCTCGTCATTGGTACCTAGGAAGTCTGTTCTGGGAGGAGGAATGTGTCTAGGCAGGATCTCATCTGATATACGCTTCACCTTTTTTGGGGGGGAGAGAATATTTTACTTGTCTTTGGTGCCCAGTTGTGTTTAGCAGCAGGGGTCAGTGCTTGATCTTTTCGCTGTCCCTGTCTCGCAGAGTATCTGGATGGGTTGAAGTCGAAAGAGGAGATCTACCAGCATGTGTACGAGGACATCCAGAACACTCTGCTCAACCGTTTATAGCAGGAGGACGTCTTCCAGCCTGTAAAGAATTGTGTACATAGCGCCAAGATTGAAGACCACTTTTTTTTGTTTTTTTTACAATTTTCTTCCAACATTATTCCCTTTGTAAATAGTTTGAAGGA
Organism: Mallotus villosus; assembly: GCA_903064625.1. Taxonomy (NCBI): domain Eukaryota; kingdom Metazoa; phylum Chordata; class Actinopteri; order Osmeriformes; family Salangidae; genus Mallotus; species Mallotus villosus. The sequence goes on along the minus strand of CAEFZP010005862.1, from coordinate 528,054 downwards.
ATGTTAATTTATCCATTTTGTCGTCTGAATTTTAAGTTGGGTATGTTTTCTGTTCCCATATCGACTCGTTCTGTTGCTGTGAAGTCCGCACTGCCCACAGTTGATACTAAGTGCCAGTCTATCCAGAACTAATAAAATGGGATGTCACCCTTTTTTAATAACCTTACCGCTGTGTCCTGTCGATACTAATACAGTGCCGTTTCATCCGTGTAGAATGTTCCAGCTGATCCGATCATGGGGTCGCTAACGAACCCATTCCGGCTGTTATTGTTCTATTGCATTAGGTCTACGTAAACCGCATGACTCACCAACTCAATCGGACGACTCACCTCTTAGTTTAGCCACCCGATTGAGTTATCGGAAAAAATAGCATGCAAGCTTGTTCTAAGGCCCGAGACTGCTTAGACAGAGGAACATTTGTTGGCGGGCGAGGCCATGTGACACATCTGACCAGTGGATGCCTTCGACGCGCTGCGTTGCCATCGCCTGTTCTGGGGGATGCTAGAGCCAGTCAGACTAAACACCAGATTCAGCTCGTTAGAGCTGGGTTGGCAGCCCTGGGAGGACCAGTGGACGTGCCAACAGCACCACATTCCACGTTTATCAACAGGCCAGTGTGATTCCTCATTCCCCCCCCCTGAGGGAATACCTGTTTGCACAGGAGCACTGTTCTAGTGTATACTGTAGGTGCGACGTGAGTATGGTACCAAAGGCAATGTCGCCTGGCTAACACAAATGTTAAACTAGGAGCAGCCAACTGCACCATGGCATGCACACCACGGTATAAATGAAGGGTGAAGTACCGCAAGGTCACGCAGCCAAGACGAGTTCAGCGTAAGGGAGATAAGCTGATTTGTTGGTTGCAGACTGAATGCATGCATGTGTGCACTGTATCTGGTTGTTGTCAAGTAGCTGACAGGAATGCGACGGAGGTGGGCTTGTATAGGTCAGGCAGCTGCTCTCTGGGACAGCAGTCTAATGTCTCAGTCTTATGCAGAATTCATAGAAAGTTCAAACATACCTTTTTTTTACTGTTTTCATACACTGCGCTGTGTGTGTGTGTGTTATACACCCCCCCCAGACCTGTGTGCCAAGTGTCTTGCTGCAGTGTTGTTACCCGGTGACCATGGAGTGCATAATGACAGGTCGAAGTGACACTGTTGACTGGACTGAACTGAACCGACTGCAGCATGTGTGTGTGTGTGTGTCGAAGTTCGTTATCACTGTTGAGTTGTGAAAGTGCAGCCCTCATACGGCACTCGATTAGCTTCACCGAAAACCAACCTAGACTTCCCATGAATCCATGTGGTCACGACCGAGAGATGACCTTAAACATGTTTCTACCCTTGACATTTATGATTTATGACACTGACATGGTGAAAGATCACAATATACAAATGTCCTTGTGTATCCCCCCCCCAACACCTAGCCTAGAATTCCCCCCACAGACACACACACAGGCCTGCACTAACAAGGCTTGGATTATTGAAAGCTGCTTTACACTCAAGTTTACTCAAGTCTGAACTATGAGAAAGCATCCTGTCTAGACATATTTCCGGTGACGAAACGGACCTCATTTTTAGGGAGGGAAAGGTCTGGATGAACTTCCACCTCGTAGTTAGTCTGCTAGCTCGTCTGTGTAGCACTGTTACCCCTCTGTTACTGAGTCACATCTCCCACCGTTTCTGTTGTGGGAACATGGAATCATCCGGATTTAGCTGTGGGATTGTTCTGTTCCTGTCAGAGAGAAGCTCCCGGTGTTTGATATGGGGACATGATGTCCACCTGGGACCCGACAGGCTTCTGAAGCCTGGCTTTTGATCATCAGCCCTCGCTGACATCTTTATGGAACCAAATCTGTCATTGGTTATGAGAGACATTGTAAATCTGTGTTTTATTATGACACCTGGGATAAGAACCTGTTTACCAGGAAAGGTGTTACAAGGTCAGCAAAATATAACTTTATAGACAACCAGTACCTTGACAAACGTGGTTTGTATTATGTTTGTTTCGACACATACCACTTGGCCCTGGCTGATCATTTTGGTATATTTTATCAATTAAACTTTGACATTCCACTGTTTGAAGTAACATGAGAGAGTTCCACAGTAGCTAGCTTCCTGCAATGGCTTGCTGTCTGTGGCTTCTCCCGGAGACCTGGAGTCCGACGTGTCGACCGGGGTGTTTCAGCAGCTAAGGACCACATGCTAGCACACACATCCAGTTAGAGCCGGCCTGAGCCAACCACAGCTCGTGATGACTGACCGCTGGAACTCAGATTCTCTCTCTTTTCATTTTTTTTGTCTCTGCCTCACACAAACACACACACACACACACACACACACACACCTACATTGCTGAAAGGCCCTGAGTGCCTGTGGACATAGGCAGGGTGTTTGTTTATATTTAGCTGGGATTCTTGCCGTGTCAGGGGAAGATATCGGGGGGGGGGTTTCACAGAGACAGACACCCTACTAATCCACAGCATGACTGGCAGGACGACCACACATACCCTGGGGTGCAAGCGGGGGAAAGGTGAGGCCCTCTAAACCTCTGGCCCCTCTCTATACTCTACACTCACTGCTGATAGAAAGAGAGAGAGAGAGAGAGAGAGAGAGAGAGAGAGAGAGAGAGAAATAACCTTTCTGCTTGTTTTGTCGCTTGTATTCCCTGTCATCTCCTGGCAACCAGAGCGCAAAAAGGTTCTGGGCCAATGAGGGCCAGGTATCAGGGGGCCATGACTCGAATGGCTGACGAAGAACCCAGGAATAACGGTAGCACCTCAGTCAACACCTCACATGTACTTCAGCCATAAATGATACTTTGTGTAACTGTACAGTTTGTGTTGGCTGAGAACTGACGAGATCAGGTGGCTGTCAGACTATTCTGAGATGTCTTCCCCGCGAACAGATGTGACACAGGAAAGTACAACCGGCCTTACAGCGGCGATGGGAGAAACATAGGAGATAATGTGCTTGTCAATGCCACATCACCGCAGCTATGTGCTCGTAGATCACTCACGGTTTGTGTCACTGTCATTAATCTGACTAGGATTGACATCTCATCAAACTGTCACTGAAATGAGAACAATCTATGTGCTTTATTCCTTCCAATACTTCATAATAGCCATCATCCAAAAGTCCTCAATTAGGAGTTTACAGTTTATGACAATGAAGATCATTTCAATGTTTCATGTATATGAGCTTTAATCTGTAACGATAGCTGTGATGATCTAGATCATACTTAATGAGTTACATATTTTATTTGATATTTCCTGAAGGCCCTTGTTGGATAAGTTAAAAGTCACAATATTTTCTTTAGTTAAAAATAGCCAACCGCCCACCTGTACGACTGGATAGCCATACATGGAATGGACTGTAGGGAAAGTCCAACTTGACGACAGGTCGTGTGGTAGGTATTTTGTAGTTTTCCTTTGACGGGATCAGGTGCTCTCTGCTTTTCCGTGCGCATGTGGAATAAGAGAAGGTGACGTTGGCCAACGGCAGTGCACTCCGATCCAGGATCAGCTGTATTTCCTAATACTCGTCCAAGCCATTCAGGGGACGAAGGCTGTGCAACAGTGTTGGTAACATTCTTTACTAGGTGACCACTGCCACCGTGCGGTATAGACTGCCGCGAAAAATCCAGAAAGATTGATTTTTGCTTCTCTTAAATCAGGGATTTTTATACCGTTTTTTCCCTCTGTGTCAGAGTAGATTTCTGCAATACTGTATTTCATAAACGTTAGATGGGGTAACCAAGAAACTGGATAGCGCACTTTTACAGTGGGGTTTACAGTGTGGTAGTTGCAACAAATGTAAAAAGGTGTTTGAGCGCTTTGCAGGGGTAGCGCGCCACCTGCATGTGTGCGCTTATTTTGACATTCAAAGCTTTGTTGGGAAAACGTCCCTATTCTCGTAAGATGTTAATTGAAAACATACTAGACATATGGTTGTGATTCTTCGTGTAGTTTGGCCAAGGACGTCTCTTAACTTTAACAAACAGGTATAATGCGGTATAATATAGGTTACAATGAAACCTGGGCTCAAACAAAAAATAAGGGCAAACTGTTTAAACACTTTTGTCACAAAATACCAGATTCTGGTAGATTTTGTCTATAGTAGACATCTTGCCTTTCATGTCAGGAGTGTGGTATCTCTCATTGAGTCCTCCCACCTATGCTCAAGATTGACTTTATCCTGAACAAATACTTGTGTAACTCTCAGGCGTTGGTGAAGAAATGGTTAAGTGACACATGGTCTTTTTCTTGCAAAGAAGCCCCAGTCTGGCTCGTTAACGTTTGTACCGCATGGGTAGACACAAACTCCTTGTATGAAAGCGAAAGCCTCACATTTCCTCCATCCAGGTATAGTTCCCGTTATAGTCGTGCAATGGTGCTTTTGTGCGCAACCGCGTGACGGAATCAAGCGTGTCTACAAAACATAAAATACCTGTGTTCCATCATATTTTCGCAGAAGTGTCAAATACAAAGTTGACGTGCCGGTGTGTGTGTAGTGCTTCAGGAAGCCTTCTGTGCACCCAGTCAGTTCACCATGGAGAAGACAGCTCTCGTCCTTTTCTGCCTTCTCCACATTCTGGTGCGTTTGAGTACTGGACAGCAACATTTACGCGCGCGTGTTGGCGGACCGTGGAAACACCGGATTCAATGGGAAAACAACGGTCGTGTGTATAGTTTACACAGCACGGGGTCAGAGTACCACTCGCCGGTACAAGCGAGGAGACAGCAGCAACTTTACCTGACCACCAAAGGGCACAACCGACACCCACCGGGCGCGCCAATCAGATCCCCCAGGACTGGTTCTCCTGATTTAGAGGAGCGGGACGGAGGGCATTCGGAACGCAGAGCACGCGGAGAGTTGGACACCTCGGTTCTAGGTTCTGAAGTCCGTCAATTTATTGTCGCAACGGGCCGCCACACCACAGGTGCAAGAAGTCAGCCGCGAGTAGAGACCGCGGTGGCGGGATACCCGGGCACCCGTCCCCCCCCTCAAGAATCCCGTTCCAATATCTCCGTTTCCTCGCCGATACAAGAATTTTCGGGAAGTGGAATTCCAAGAGTGGTGAGTGATGTTAACCTGTCGGGTCCAGAACAAATTAGGTCCACTGCGGCACCAATAATATCAGTTGATTTAACGGACGGCCGGGGCGCCGGTCAGGAGCGACTGACGAGCCCAGAACCAACAACACGAGGACCCACAACAGCGCGTCTCAACAACTTTGAGGATGACAGCAACGGACGCCAAATCCTGCAGCGTTCCAGTGTGGATATCACTCCCAGTGCCCAAATAACGCGTTCCCCTCCTCCGTCCAGTACCGTTGAGGCACCAGCGAATGTATCTCCAACTGCTCTTTCCAACAATGCCGTCGAGACGCATATTACACGTCCACAGCGCGTGGAACCCAGGACCGTGGATAACATGATAGGCGACGGCCCACAGAACCCCAACAAGAACCACCGGAACTCGGTGTTCTACAACATGTACCCGTCTTCAGGCGCTAGGACTAGAGGCTCCATGCGCCAACCGCGGCCAGACATGGGCTATGGCACACGACTATTCCATAACGGTAAGCAAAAGTAATAAAACATGGTATCCTATAAAAGACACCCCAGTCATATAATACAAATTGAGATGTGTCATGCGTTTTCAGTAGCCTGGTCGACTCCCAGTCTCATTCTCCATGTAGATGACGGTGCTGTGTTCCCCCTCAGGTCTCCCAGACCTGGTCCCTGACCCCTACTACATCCAGGCTGCCTCCTACATCCAGCGTGTGCAGATGTATGCTCTCAGGTGTGCCGAGGAAGAAAACTGTCTGGCAAGGTAATCATTTATTACATTGTTTTACCAGTGCAGTATTACTTTGCTACATGAACCTATTCATCTAACAACGCGAGACAATTTAGGCCACAAGCTCATGTCCGGACCTAAGTTTGACACATTTGATCCACATCCAATCCACAGATTTAACAGATGCTGGGAATAAGTCATTTTGTACCTTTTTTGGGGTTGTTGGAGCAAAGGTCCTCTTCGGTTGCCAGGTCTGGTTGTGTTGACCAGACTTCCTTGGCTCCTGCCCAGTTGGAAGTTACTGTACAATCATAGAGCTGCAGCACAAAACCTGGCAACCGACCTAGGTTCTCTCTCCTCGCTTGGCGGGGCACGCCAAGTAAAATAATCTCGACATGAAAGCAGCTTGAGGTGAATGCAAGAAAGTAGAAAAAACCCTGCACAGCCTTCTCCCCAGAGCCCTGCACATCACACCTTGGTAACACACCACGGTAACTGTTACCAACAGTCCGCTTGGACGCTGTAGATCCAGCTGTACTAAGGAGCCTAATCCGGTCCACGGTTACCACATTCCCATGGTTTCAAATCCCCATAGTTGCCACAATTACAGCCTCCCTCTGTTGTCAAGCGCAAGGTCAAGCTATTTGATGACGTCCATCGTTGTGGTGCAGGTCGGCGTCCCATCCGAGTGTCAGAGATCTGGACTACAGGGTTCTGCTGAGGTTCCCCCAGAGGGTGAAGAACCAGGGGACCGCGGACTTCCTTCCGGTCAAGCCCCGCCACGAGTGGGAGTGGCATAGCTGTCATCAGTGAGTCCAGGAGGCCTGTGTGTGTGTGTGTGTATGTGTGTGTGTGTGCATGGGTGTGTGTGTGTGGAGACACAAATCCAGACATTGATCCATTTCTGTGTGTGATGTATGGAGGATTTTGACACGTCCCGTTCTTCGTGACACAAAGTCATCAAACGTCATCTTACCGGGTGAAAACGTCCGGCAAAGTCTAACCGGTGTCCTTCACCCATCCCCAGGCACTACCACAGCATGGAGGCCTTCAGTAACTACGACCTCCTGGACATCTCCTCGGGCAGGAAGGTGGCTGAGGGTCACAAGGCCAGTTTCTGCCTGGAGGACACCAGCTGTGACCGCGGAGTGCGCCGACGCTACGCCTGCACCGCCCACACACAGGTGCCCCCCCCTGCCAGCCCCCGCCGGCCAATCCATCCACCCGTCTCCTTCCATCCATTCCATCGTCAATTCCTTCCTTAAATCTGTCGTTTATTCAGTCATTTATCTATTCTTTCATCCAGTCAGTCAGTCAGACCCTGAATTTATTAGATCATTCAATCGCGTACATTTTCGAACCTTTCGATTCGTGGCGCCTCGATATCCTATTGTACTGAAGTCTGGTTTGTGTGTGTTGCAGGGGCTAGGGCCCCGGATGCTATGACACGTACAACGCCAACATCGACTGCCAGTGGATCGACATCACGGATGTGCCGCCGGGAAACTACATCCTTAAGGTGGAACCGGACGAATCCTATGCGGGGGGGGGGCACACTGGGCACAGTGGAGGTGGGGGGGGAGCGGGGCAGAGCGGGGCCACGTCAGAGCTGACCCATGTCCTCTCTCCTCCATACAGGTGACAGTGAACCCCACCATGCAGGTGCAGGAGTCGGACTTTTCCAATAACGTGGTGAGGTGTGACATCAGGTATACTGGCACCCATGTCCAGGCCAGGAACTGCAAGATCACCGGGTAGGTCTGTCTCTCTCTCCCACACACACACACAGACACACACACAGACACACACACACAGACACACACACATACCCGCATGCACACACACCAATCTCTCTCTCTAGTGTCCGGAGACACCTTCTGGAGGTGGAGAGATCTCCGTTTAACGGGGATGCTTGTCATTGATTCCACAGAAGTTAACGTGGTTAACCGTCCACTCCTGTGAGGAACACCTGGCAGGTGGGGAGCATCAGTGTGCCTCTGTCTCAGCTGAGGAAACCGTCTACCCTCCTCAGCACTCCCAAGCGAGCCGGCGCCTTCCAATGTCTTACACTCTGTCGGCTCATATGTACTCAGCTCCAGTAACTATTGTATATACTATTACCCTGGATCTCCCTGAGCTGTGGTGTGTGTGTTGTGTGAGATGAGAGTCCAATGTCTCGTGTGATACCCTGGCCCTAGGCTGTAGCTGTGTGTTCGAGGGGTTATCTATCCTCAGACATAACAAACAAGGCAAGGAAAACTTCCGGTCAAACCCAAAGGAAAGATAATGCCGTGTGTCTCTCGGTGGGTGTTTTTCGAGAAGGTCAATGGTGTTCCTGTCTCCCATTCGCATGCTGAAGGAGAATTGTTACTGTGTTGAGTCATCCATTGACTCTATAAAGTGTCCAGTCGAGTCCAACACCCATATGTACTGTATTTATAACATAAAACAATATTAATCTATTAAATATCCCGGTGTACGCATCACTGTATGTATGGCATGAATGACTTTCTGTAATTTTTTGGACTTGCACTGCCAAGCCAATTGGAGACACACAATACAACTGTTTAATAATGTTATGATGTCTTGTTTTGTTTTATTGGTGACAGACTGAATCGTTTTTCTGCCATTTGCGAGCGGATGTACAGTACTTGTGTGGGTATAATTGGGAATAAAGTTTGCCTCAGTCTAAACACATTGTCCTGTGTTTACAGTCACTTAAGGACAAACAGAAGCCCATTCACTGACATCCATAAAATAAAATAACATATTTCACCGAATAATTTGTCCAAATATTGAGTTCCGTGACAGCCTGTGTTTTATTTCAGCAGACCCATTGCAGAGAGGAGAGTGGCTAATTTCGTCAATGAGTTAGAAAAACAGCGAAAAGACAGTATAAAACGCACCCAACTTAGCACATAACGAGTATCGGAAATGGAAAGGTAAACACGGCTCGACGCGGCTGCCGTCGTAGCGCGTGTGTGTTCGCCAGGTGGTGTGAGAGGGGTCAGAGCAGGTCCGTTCCACGGGTGTCTACTCCATTACGAATGCCTGGGCAGCAGCGAGACGTGTTTACATACAGCTCCGGTGCTAAGTAAGGCCACTGTCTGCTGGACGCTTGGAAGAAATGGAAAACATTTCACCTGAATGCTCCTGATGTATTCATGGCAGTCAGTCTGGGTGGTGGCACTGTAGAGTGTGTGTGTACATGGGTAATGAGAGATGAGAGGTTGGATACGACCTCATAGCTCTGCTATGTCAAACATGCCTCGGAGGCCGCTGTGTCCTGATTGATCAGATGTAGTATATCAGTCATTAAAGGAACAAGCCCTAATTCAGTCAATGCCTTGAGGGGTGGAATGTGACTGGGGCTTACATGTGCCCTAAGATTGTATCCCTTCAGAAGTTGTTAACTTATGATCCCAGTGTTGGTCAAGGAGGAAATATTTTGGATTGGGTCTTCAATGATCCATGACAGAATGTTCAGAAGCTAAGAGTACCTATGAGTAGCGTAGCTGTACTTTGCAGGCATCCAGTCTAGACTCTACTGCAAGAGTGGCACCTCTAACATCCTCTGAAAGGGCGTGGCAGCAAGGAAGTAGGCCTGGGGTGGAGGCTGAGACTAGGGGTGAGGCTGGGGCTGGGGCTGAGGCTGGGGCTGAGGTAATTGAGTCAAATGTACGCTATAGCTCACCGTCACTTCTCTCCATGAAACTGTGACAACGTTTAGTATCTTCCCTGTCCCTATTCATAGTCCTTCACACCAGGCTATGTCTGCTGTTAAGGTAGCGTGACAGGCAGGAACACACAACCCTGGCCTGCATAACAGATGAGCGCCTATACGGTGCAGCCAAGAACCATAGAGTCAATCTCAACTCACTCCTATAGAGGATACGAGGACCGTGCCGCCAACAGACGACCCTCCTCTCTACCCCCTGAGCCACAGCCGCCCCAAGGCACACAGCGCAGCAGGAACACCGCACCCCTGATATCCGTCGGCAAACCGTGGCCCCGTCCAAACACGGCTCCTCGGCGGAACCCCACCCGCCGTCTCTTTGGTCAAAGCCGGCGTGCTGAGTGTTTGAGCGTGACAGGAGGTCAGAGAGGAGCCTGTCGAGGGGGGATGGTGGGAGGGGGAGGGGGGGCCCGAGGGCGGGCGAGCTCCTTCCAGCCCTGGAGGATGGCGGGGAGCAGAGAAATTCCACAGCGAGTGTGTCAGCCAGGAGACCCAGCCAGATCCCGCTTAGATCAGCAGCTAATATAGGAGCTGACCTGTATTTATCATCGACTTGAACTGTCTGTCTCCCTGTCTGCTTACCACGCCTGAGAGTTTCACGGTCAACAGACTACGGCCTTCAAACCATCCCGCCATTCAGAGCGAGATTGAACGCTTGGCGTCGTAGCAAGCTAGCGTCTTGACTGTGTGAATTGACCACCATTTCAGCACAACAAAACCATTAGCCTGAGACTTTCTGAGGGCTGTTATGTTCCACGGAGAGACGTATTTACCACGTCTGATACCACCACACCTGTTTGTTCAGAGTGGACAGTTGAGAAGGGGAACACTGAGGTAAAGACTTCATTTGTGTGTTTGGAGCTGACTAGCTAAAAAAACGTCTGACGTTTTAGCACATACTCAGTGTTTACCTGGGCAGGACAGGAGACTTTCTGGACTGCGAGGGTTTGCACATCATTACACGTTAACAAGTTCCCCCCGTTTGAAATAGAAGAAGAATGTTGGTGTGCTTAATGGCCCTGTACTTTTCCTCCAAGGCTCCTGTGCAAACACTAAAGACCAGTCAATATGCCATCTGTAGCATATACAGTCATTTTTAGCCCCAGTGAAATCCGGTTATTCTATTATTCTTGGGGAGGGAGACCAGCCGGATGGGCTGTAGGTGGGGGGAGGGTGGGGTAGGAGAGGAGAGGAAAGAGAGGGATGGGAAGTAGGAGACGGGACTGGTGGGTAGGTAGGTAGGAGAGGGGTGGGGGTGTAGGAGAGAAGAGAGGAGAAAACAGTGGTGGTAGGAGAGGAGAAGGGAGGGGGGGAGGGGAGGGGTTGAACTTAAACAAACCTGTTACTTTAAGTTTAAAATACATTTTTTAATTCCGGTGTTGTTCTGCAGTCCTGGTTTTTACGTGATAGGGTGTGCCAGGCAGTCCACTGGCTCCCCATCTGCCCTCCATGCCCAGAGAGGGGGCCCCTGGGAGCAGGGGCAGGTGAGAGCCCCCACTACAGACTCCAGACATGCACACGACTGGCTGTGACTGTTTGGGAAATTAACACATTAGTTTATCAATAGGTTACGATCTAAATGAAAGCCCACAGAAATGTACACCTATATTGTACACCTATATTCTAGTCACCAAAGGCCTATTTTATTTCCTTACAATATCCTTTTACTTTCAACCAATTTGCTAGATGCTGTCTTATTCAGCCCTCTCCTGGCCCTGTGTGATCTCTTCCTAGCCAGACATGGTTTCAGACATATGCAGGAGGAGACAGGGGGGGGGGCGGGAGGGGTGAGAGCAGGGTCTATAGGGGTGAATGTATAGCTCAGTACATCTCAGACAAGAGTCAAATAAACAGAGACATGGACACTGGCCATGCAGAAGCACAAATATACACACAGAGTCGACTGCCATGCCGCTGTTATTTCCCATCACATAGACGTGGTTTTCAGTCCAGTGTGATTCACTCAAAAATAGTAAATGTGCCATTTTCAGGTGTTAGAAATACATACTTTGGAATTTGTTATTGCACCTCTATACAAAGCACTCATAACAAGTACTAGTAACAAATCACACAGTGACAGGCAGTGCTAATAGATGAAACGAGAACAGCTAGTTCTGGTCAGGAATTTCCATTCCTCCAGCCTTTATTTACTTCTTGAGGTTCCAGGAGAAGTCTGGAGTTCTTCAAACAATGGCGCCCCCTGGTGGTGATAATACAGTATTTGATGATTTTTACTAGTGGACCAATGTGCCCGTGGAATCGCTTTATACAGAAAAAAATACTTTCAACAAAATAAATAAGGTTTGCTATGTTATGAGGTTTTCTTTTGGATTTTTTCCTTTTTTTTAAAGAAACAAAATATTTCCACAGACCTTACACCACCAACAATAACAGCCAGGGCCTGTGGAATCTTTTTTAGAGAGAAAACCTCTCAACCTCAAATCATCAGTCACACACACACGCACACACACATCCTGGTGCTTTTACTCAATCACACACACATGTACATGCATATTTTAATGCATTCCTCATTTGGTGACCAAGATATTAGGTTGAGTTTACTAGTAGTGTAATGTGTGGGGAGAAAGCTCATTACTATGAACATACAACTCTGTCATTACATTTGACTGTAAAGTTGTGCTTTTAAGGACTATATAAGTTATGTGTAGTATGAAAGATACACTTTTACACAGATCCACATGGTGGCGCTATTTCATCAGTAACAGTAACTCATTCATACAGCCACACTTGACCGAAGATGGTCATCTTTAGGCGTGGTGAATGACTGTCTTGAACAGATAACGAATTGCACAAGATCAACACACACACAAGTGATGATGTCTATGGTGACACAGTGCCCTGGTCATGCAATTCATGATTTGCCACTGTAAATACAACTCTTTCAGACTTCCTTCCTTATTGAGGTCATGCCTTTTCTGGCAACAGAAGTCTATTGTACACTGTGTGGCAATATCAGTCTGACTTCTAGATGACAAAGAAACACGTCATTTGTCACAAAGGGAACAGTTAATTAAGCATACGATATTATTCGTATTCATATTGTACAGATTATTTTGTTATAGCATGCACTCAGTTGGACTATCATGGAACTTTTACTAAATATTTAATTCTGCGTTACCTTACTAAAGAAGTGCCATGTGAAAGCATTAAAATACTTCACTAATTACAGTAAACTTGATTAGTTAATAATGTTGTCATATTATGTATATTCATTTACTGGCCAGGTTTATGAATAGATAGGATGTCTTGCATTACGATCATCTAACTTTTTAGGTTTAAGGGGCCTGATGAATAGTGTGAATAACTATGTGCTATTCGTTGCTAGAACATAAATCTGAAAGAATCTGCTGTCTGACAAGCAGAGATCTATTTAACTCAAGAGACCTCAGATTTCAGTCAGGACAGATGTAACACAACCCAAACCCAGCCACTAACATTCTTAGTGAACAAGTCACGAATCCAGCCTGCTTAGACACGTTTAGAATGACGTATGAGAACTAGGTGAGCCGGAATATCCACGCAAGTGGGTTGGTTGTTGGAGTCACATGGATATTGTCAAGCCTTTGGCCCTTTCAAACAAGCTGGGACTCCCTTTGTGTGATTGCCGGAAGGGCTTTTGGCTTCAGGGGGGAAAATTGTTATCTGCAACTGATAATGCTGGAGTTATTTTAGTTGCATTTGCATATTTCATTCATGACAGAGTCACGCAGATATCACGAAGAGCTCAGGCATGCGAGGGATTGTTGGGCCCATACCTGCGGTGGGGAATTATGAAGTGGTGAATGACAGGAGGCTCGTCACATATCTCTGAGACGTGACCTTTCCTTGTCATTCCACTTCCTGTGTGAGACATTCTAGATAAAGGCACGTAAACCATGTCCGTTGTAGACCAAGTGCTCCATGAGGCTGTGAAAGAATTGTGACACTGGTCATGCACCCAAGTGTGATTCAAGAACACTGGTGGATCAGCCATGCACTGTTTTAACCCTTGTGCTGCCTTCGGTCACAATGACCCGAAGGTTCACAACGACCCATCATTCTGCTGCGACAATTTTACCCAATACAAAAACAAATAAAAAGCATTTTCTTTTAACATTTGCGCTGTGGGGGGTGTGAGACAGCCCGATGGTTAAAAGAAAATGCTTCACTTTATTTTTGATTGAGGTAAAGTTGTCACAACACGTGGGGGGTCACAATGACTGATGGGCCACAGTGACCCGAAGAGAACACAGGGGTTAAGAGGTTTACTGGCCGAGAATATATAACCATGTAAACTTCATAACCCCTTCATAACCCTTCATAACCCCTGAACGCTTGCGTTTGTCGAAACCGTCTATTTCAGCGTACTGGCGGGACGACGCCACCCAGACAGGAGCGAAAGAATTGGATGGACATTCACTGACATTCTTAATAAAACAGTAATTTATTCGACTAAAAACTAAAATTGTCAGAACAGCACATTACAAGGGCATCGTTAAGATATTATCTCCAAGGCTCAGTGATCACGTTCATACAGTACACTTGGTATGTACACGGCGTCTTCCTTCAAACAGAAACTAAAGAAAAGAAACCAACAAAAGAAAACAAAAAACTGCTGCAGAAAGTGAAATCCAAGTTCATCCCATAAAGATGACTGATTGTACAATTATAGACCATTTTGGTTTGGTTCTAAGCCACAAAGAATGAACCAGGATGTCTCCAACAGGAGACACATGGCACAGGAGGCACATGAGACACACAGACAAGACATCGCTCACAGGCTCACACTGAATTTGACTGGGTTCTAACTGGAGTTGTGTGTGAAATGTACATTGGTTTTTCCATCGAGTTCACTTTTGAATATATTCAGGTTATGGTCGTCTCATTGTTTTCAACAAAGTACGTGTTGGTACACTACAACCGGAATCTAAACGCTTGCATTCATTAAATACATTAACATTTGCAATGTAACAAAATGTGTTGTCTGCATATGAAATTCAAAACACCATTTACACTTAGAAAATATGAAAAAAGAAAAGATGGCTCACTTCATTTTGTGACTCGTGTGCGCCACACTAGACCTTCCCGCCACGCAACAGTCGATTGCTTTTTAATTCCCTCCAAATTCTCTTCTACCCTTCTATTTCCCCTGACTCCTGGCTCCATTCTTTCCATCACAGACTGACTAGTTAATGTTATGATAAGAGTGCTCCATACAAACATGAGGTAAGAAAGTGGATGATTATAGATCATGCAAGACATGCTAAACAGCAACAACAAAAATAAAGTGAAGGAGAAAGTAAAAAATAATACAAAGTGTGTGCATAAAAAAAGAAGAAGAAAAAACAGAAAATGAAGTCTTACACAGCTTTACGTCTTTGGTTACAAAGTAGGTTGAACAATTTCACAGCTTTTCACCCTCAGCCCAAAAAAGAAAGTATGCGAAAGTAGAATTCCGTAAGGTTGGGGAAGTATGGCAATCTCTCTTTATTTTTTGACAAAGAAACTATAGCAAAGTAAATGAACAGTTTTCTTCATCAAAACATACCACTGAAGATATTATATTTCTAGAACTTACTTTCCCCTGTACAAACCCTCCATGCTCTTTAATACTTTACACGCTTTACAAAAATGTACATTCAACCTGGATTTGAAGTTAACTGCCTTTAGTGTTAGCACTACGCCATGGGAAAATTGCCTTGCTGAAGGATTCGTATACTTATTGCCTACACAGGAACTACTTGTTGCAATATAGACTACTAATGGAATACCTGACCAATTATCTAACATACCAAAAAACAAAAAGAACGGTATTTATTTTTATTTTTATCGAAGTATGTCTGTGACATTGTTCATTTACATTATGAAAATAGCAGCCCTGAAATAAATAAATGCAAACAGTAAAACTGAACGTATAAGAGTATTGTGACAGATGTCTAGGTATGGTGGCTTTTTTTGTGGGGTGTGTGGGGGAGAAAATTAACTATTCTTGCAGCATAAAAAAAAAGCAAAGGCTCACAGTCTACCTTCTATTGGTCAGTGAACCTACTCTTCTGTGTCAGTCTCATATGTCCTTCTCTCCTCTCTTGTCCCCCGTCAACTGGCCCGCATAGAACCAAGAGCTACGGGGAACTGGAGTACAATCCATAGTCTCCTAGGATGCTTGGGAACACATTCGCCCCCAGTTTGCGGTTTCGCCCACCACCAAATCAAGCTGTGAGCGCCCCCCATCACCTCTCTCTTGCCCTGGGCGAACACGGCCGCGCTCCCCCCCGGAAACCTCGTTCCTGGTTGCCCTGGCGCGTACATGGGCCGCCTGGCCAAACGGACGCTTTCACAGGATAACAGACAACTTGTCTAATACTGGGAAGGCCCAAAGAGCAGCGCGCACACAGCGAAGCATGGCTTATCACGCGAGTCGGAGACCAGGGTGGCAAACAAGGCCGATTGTGTTGCATTTTTCCTGTCCCCCCAAAACCCGAACCCCAAAAAACATATCAAATGCAGTTCTGAGCTTTTTTTCTCCTCTTTTTTTTGTGTTTTTTGTTTTTAAGTAGCTGGGATGAAGGTTGTTTTCTGGGTGGGGTGGGGGTGGGAGGGATCCCCTGCTTCCGTGACGATGGAAGGTGTGCGAGTGAGAGGCAGGGGGGATCACGCTGAGGTGACGTTAGGCTGCACGGGGGTGCCGAGGGCCTGGCTGCCCTCCTGGTGGTGGCCCAGGGGGGTGGTGATGGTTGTAGGGGGGAGGCCGGCCTGCTGCTGGGGCGGGGACGTGCTGCCCACCGGGCTGAGCTGGCTGGACAGCTGGGTGAGCTGGTCGCTGTTGGCCAGGGACTTGAGCACGGCGTTCTCCCGCTCCAGCATAGAGTTCCTCTCGTACAGCTCCTTGATCTGCTCCTTGAGCACCTCCACCTCCTCGCGCACTGCATACATCAGATGGCTCTTCACCAAATCCTGAGGCAGAGAGAGAGAGAGATAGAGAGAAAGACAAAGAGAGAGGGGAAAAGAGTGTGAGTTGTGCATGACTTATTCGTATTCACTAGTGGAATGGACTGTACTGTAAACAACCTGGGTAAGAGTGTATATACCATCAGGCTTAAACCTACAGTGCATCATCGTGATTGTGTTTGATAAAGTATGGGACACAGTGGGGGAATCTGTCTAAAATAAAAAGGGGAGCACAAGGAGAGCCGAGAGAAGATCAACTCACCATTGCCTGCTCAATCTTGTTATCGATGGCTACAACACTAGCACCAGATGTACTGTGAAAGACAAAGGGAAGAAAAATGTCAGACAAGAAATTCCGCAGAATTCCGCAGAATCATCCCCCACTCGTTCCGATCCTCTCTAAACGGCTCCCGTGCCAGTCGAGATCCCGCACGTCAAACAAGACTACGTCATAGAACTTCACAAGAAGGCAATGAGGAAATATCAACGTCTTAAACGTTTCCATTTCCACAAGTTTCAAAAGAAAAAAAAAGAAAAAAACAGGACTCAGCTACTCCTGTAACTTCCTGTTAAGAAGACACACACATTCATGACAACATTTGTATTATTGGGAGTTTTACTTCAGCTCATATGAGAAAATGTGCACAGATGTTTTTGAGGGTCAGTAGAAGAAGCCAAATGTCAAGAGTTGAAGGGCAGGGGGTTCATACAAAAATGCCATCCACCCCATTGAGTGCTCCATTGTGTGTAACATTATTTCGCGATACAGTGCACTTTCAATAGGCTGCAATAAGCCATTGCAAACGCAGGAGCGTCACATGACGCATTTGAACAGCACAATGCCGCACACACACACACACACACCTCTACTGGGGCCCCACTAGCCTCGTCGGCACACCCTACAATTACTGAAAATCACATCCTGGGGAGTAACTCCGTATTAAATAGATACTGTACATTAGTCACGAATGCGCACACAATGGTCATGGATAACTCATCAAGACTTCCCACATAAACAAGCAAAGCATGACGGAAAGAGGTCGTAGCCTAACTGCTATTGGAAAGCAAATCTACATTTGCGATTCAATGCAAACAATTTAGAGAACATGACGGTGCGTTTTCTATGCAAATGTATGAAACACTTTTACAATGTAGAACGTTTTCCCCCCATAACATATTTTGTAAAAACAATGACGACTTCCCCAGTCTAACAGAAGAAAATATAACATAGGATCTTTTCTTGCACTGGCAAGCATGCTTTCTAAATATAGGCATTATGTAATATTACTGATTAAAATACATAGTCAATATATCCATATCCATATCTATAAAGCTACATATATCGTCGAGAAGCGTTTTAGGCGATTACTCGTCCCCCAAATCTAATGTGTAACAGTATGTCCTAGAAAACGCACAATACTCACAGTGTCCGGTCCCCTACTTCGGGTTATAACATTTAAATGTCCACGGTACTTTTTTTGCGAATCTGCCAGATCATTAAGGTTTTTATTCGTGGATTTATGCTACTACTGCCTCATGTGCACACCGCCGCCCAGAGAAGATTGCCTGAACAAAGGGGCTCGATCGCTACACACCGCTAGAAGGTGCTCTGGCCAGGGCTTTTCTATTTCCAAACAGAACACTGTGCAGAGCCCAAAGTAATATTGTCATAATTTTTCTTAGACTGAATTACACCATTGTATTTAGATATGGGAGACATTTGAGATGATTTGAGACATCCGACGTTGCACTTATTAAAAATGAAGCCACTCTACCCCACCGTTAATCAATCTTAAAGCAAATAGGTCTATTATAAGACCAGGACCCCGCGTCGTCAGGGGAGAGGGGGGCGCGCCTGTTTACAGTGAAAGTGAGCCTAAAATCCGTGCGAACATTACTTTCTACGCACCGAGGTCCTGTAATATAATAGTAAAACCTAGTCTCAGTTAGATCTAATCTATCTGTTACCTAAAAGTTCCTATCGAGGCGTATACGTTTACTACGTGACTGCCTGCGTGACTGTCAGCGTGTGGGCACGCGGGGACCGTACTGCCCGATGTGGTCGCGCGGTAAAAAATCATATGCTACAATTACCATCACCAAAAAATACTTTTTAAATAAGCGTGTATCACAAAACGTAACCAACAATATGCATGCATCAAGTCTAAATGTACGTTTGTTAGATAGCTTTGCACGTGCATAACGAAAGCAATGGATCAACGTTAGATCCAGTCAACTGGACATGGTTCTAACGACTTTAACATCAATACCATCAACACAATATAAAACACACGAAACAAGGTAGGCTGTAAAGACTACTTTAGCAATGTCTGACAATTACCTGATGCATCTTGCCCTGTAAGGAACCAAGTGTCCTGAATGTGATGGTGAGGACGGCGAGCAGGGAAAGCTGTAACTCATTTTACACCTCATAGTTGAACGTATCCAATAATATATGTTAAGTCACAAAAGCTACCAAGACAACACTTCACACAGAAAGGCAGTCCGGTGTTTAGTTGGTAATATTACCTTCCACAGTCTTTAAAAGAAGTTAACATCACATGGCCTTGTTTGAAAGAATGTAAGAGGAGGAGTTACGCGCGTTGTGGTCCTCCCTCAATTACACATGAGAAAAGTTATCCAAGTAATTCACATATAACTGATGCCAACATTCATCAATAAATCAACCACACTTTAATAAACTTATTTTTTGGGAAATATGTGTTAAGGACAGATGATTCATTTAGCTCAGGTCTGCAAATGTTTGTAGGCTTAACGATAATTCCACAATGTCTGAATGTTTCGAATTATTGAACAAATAGTTCCAAAGAAGTGCTACAGAGCCGTAAATAAAAACTCATACTGAGTAAATATAACGTAAAAAGCTAAATCAAATGTTCAGAACTGGATGTTTTGACGGACGTCTTGCTGTGTAAATCAAGTCTCCTCTGCCTGACTCTAAAGTCCTTATAATGATTATATTATAAATACATTCGTCACACAGCAGTCCTAATGTCCCATTTAAATAGGCACATTTCAAAGGATGTGCTTTGTAATACGTTTAATATTTAGTACATGGTTGCTCATGTGTGCTAATGTATTTTTCGAATGCATAATCCCCATTTCCACAGAAGTAGAGAAAAAAACAAGTCACCTATGATGGGTCCTCCCTAAAAGTTGAATCTAAAAGTGTCTATTTGTTACCTTCGTGAAGGTGAAGACATATCTAGAGTAAATCTTTTATAACTGTTAACTTTGATCATTTTTGAGAAATGCCTAACTAAGTTATGAGTCCTTTAAGAGTTTGAACTCTGCTCCTTTTTTTAACAGCTGGGCATCATTGTCATGACATGCACTGTGATGACCCACTTTCCTCTCCACCCAGCCAAGGTATGCTTGGTGGCCGAGGGAGGGTCCTGATGGAACAGAGACAATGTATGGTCGGGAGGAGGTGCCACAAGTCAGCTATATGCTAACGCCATGGAGCCAAGGAGCAGCATTCCTCGTCTTGTGGGAGACTTGATTGCAATCTGGCCACTGATAAACAAGAACATGACATTCTTTCCTTTGAACAAGCCATTAACACATCCAGGACAAAGATGAGAGAATACTAACAAACTTAGGATGGAATGTGTTTGTATCATTTTCCAAAACAGTGACACCATGCAGACTGGGTCACATGATCGTGTCTGTCTGTTGGGAGACTGGCCAGGAAGGGTTAAAAGGAAGTGAAGGGCCCAAAAAAGAAACCAAACAGCCCCACAACGTTGGCAGCAAGTGTAATTTGTTGCCAATCAGCTTCCAAGGAAAATAAAACAAGCCGTACATTTGATTCCAGGAGGAAAACATGTGGCGCGTTTACGTAAGGGCTCCTCGCTGGGTGTCACCCGTAACAAGGTCCCTCTGTGCGGACCACAACAGTGCACACGTGTGCCACCACCAGGCCCTCCAGACCACCACTCCACGGACACCAGCCCCCCCGCCACCCGGCCCTGCAGATCTGAAGACCAACATCACAACAAACGCCCCCTCTCTCGCGCACACAGGAAGAAAAAAACAACATACAAATCAAGTCGACCCTCCCCTCAGTTCAGGAGTTCAGGTTTGGGGTTTTCGGCCATAATATCGTCATGCGAAAAACATGGGGGACACGTGCATGGCCAGAGTGGGGTCCCCCCCCCACCCACCGACCCCGCCCCCTCCCCACTCTATCACATGATTCCCTTAGGAGACGAGAACACAATGTGTTGCCCATTAAGGCCAGATGCACAGGCACACTTCCCCATCCGAAAGACATACAAACACACGCCGCCAGAGAAGGCAGCTGAACAAATCGTCTGCCGGCCCGTCGGTGGGGCCCCCCTGCGGGGCGAGGGGAGACGGGCGGGGGCGGAGCAGCTTATTGACTTGACGAGTGGCTGTCAGGCTCTTTCTTATCGGGAGACCTGGTTTATCCCCCCCTGCGTTAGCGCTGGCTTTATCACGGCTGCACTTCTTTGTTAAACCAGATGATGTCAGCAGACACTCCCGAGTCGGTTTCCCTCTCTCCTACTAACTCCAACTAAAGGGTTAAAGGCCCCATTTTGTAATGATGACAGCAAAATAATTGTACTGTTGTCGTTTGTTTTCGGCCTTTTGTTTTCCTTGGTGACATGCTGTGGCCTAGTAATGGTAAAACCTTTTGATTTACTTAAACCTATAGAAAATAACTTGGATTAACTAAGTCAATAAGCAGAAGTAAATGCCTCCTTGTTTTCTCCTAAATACCCTCTTCATTGAGGGCTTCCTTCGTTTAAGCACAAAGACCCCAAACGGGCACAGCAGGGGGTCTGTGAGGACTGGTGTGAAATTCCAGGTTTCAATATTTATATGCTAAATTGTCTTGGCACTAAGACCATGAGGGTAAGGTCATGTGAATTATTCAACTGCATGTTTGCCTTGAATACATTTAAGCAATGTGATGTTGTTGATTTGGGTCAGGGGCTGTTTCACTGGAACAGGTTCTAGGAACCCCAAGACTTCCATGTGGGTCAGGGAACAGGACAGGGAGGTCAAATAGACATTTACAACCCCTGTGGCAGATACAGGACAAAACCTGCTCTGCTTATCACAGGTGAAGCACTACCCACACAGTGGGGAAGAATCTCGCCTGCTTGGTTTCCCTTCGATGAAGCTTCCGTAGAAATATGACAGGGAACAGACGGTTGTGGTGGACAGATGAATTTGTTCCTCAGAACAGCTCTATTACAAAGAAAGGTGGCGACGGGTGGGGGGTTTTCCTGGGGCTGTGTTGTTGAAACAGGAACAAGGAACGCGAACGACCGAGGGAGGGAGTGAAAGACCTCACAAGTCCTCGTCCTGCATGGCAGCGCTGGACTGGTAACTGGGTTATTTTTCCAGTGCTAAATCAGAGTCATGGGTAGGAGCTTGAACCCTCCCTGCCAAGCCAGTTTCCCTGTAAACAGACCATAGGGAACTGAAGAGATGGAGTCTGACCCGCTCACCAGAGTGTTGCATAAGGCTTATTCCTTGTGCAAAAAAACAGCTGCTGCTGTCCGCAGATGGCCCAGGTTGTAAGCTCGGGGACACTTCTGGACTTCTGGACACTCAGTGTCCCACGGGGTGGCCAAGAATGAGGTCGGGGAGAGTGTCGATAACTAAAGGAGCAGTCTATGATGGATGCTGACAAGGAGGCCATGGAGGGAGCCTCCATGCCTTCAGTATAATACACGTTATATCTAGCAATGTTGCTAGACGATCTTGTTGTTCACACATATCCCTCTCAGGGCTCGACATTAAGGCTTGTCCGCTTGTCCGGGACAAGTGATTTTTTTGCAGGGCAAGTGGAAGAGAAATTTACTTGCCCCATTGGACAAGTTAAAACTCAAACAAACAAAAAAATCCATTATACTTCACGTTATGTTCCACTCAATAAGTCAATTTTACCGATTTTATTTGACCGAATTCTGCATTAGCAAAACATAAAAAAATTGCTTCGTCCCAAGATCTCTACAGACCTTGCAGCTAATGCTCAACACTTGAACGGGGGCTTATTTCTTGAAAGACGATTTTTTTACTGTGTTGTCTCAGTTACACTGTCGGGGCTTTGGAAAACTGTGACTTGCTTAGCGTTAAGTAGGCAAATGGATAGTAGAACATTTCATAATGATTTCAGTAAATCAAGCAGCGCTGCAAGACCCAGTGAAATGTTATACCTAGCAAACTAACGTTAGCTTGCATCGCTAACAACATTGGCTAACTCAACTTCGGTAGACTATCCTCTGTATTTGTAAGCTAGCTAAATTTATACTGTATCTAAAATAAGATAAATAGTCCCGAGACGAGCTTTCACGGGTGTTTGTGCGTCTATGCTTCACTCCGTGTGCCTGCGCCTCGTCCATTACTGTTTACAACGTTAATAGCAGGACTAGCGTTACTTGGTTGGCGTTGCCTTCTGAAGAATCTTCTGAATCTTTCAGGTTCAAATCAAATTTGGGTTATAATTTCCGGAGAATATTACAATATGAGTCCCACGAAATGTTTATATTAGCCTACAGAAAGCTCAAAAAACTATTTTGCACTGAAATTAATGCAAAAAATTGCGCTCGCGCGCTATGCGCGCTCGCATAGATGTGAAGTTCGGATTTCACCTAGCCTCACAACCTTGTCTAGTTCCTAGGTTCGGGTTAAGCCCTGATTTTTCCACGTATGGCTCGGCCCCTGGTAGGGGATGGGCTGGCTTTCGCCATTACACTGCCAGGCTGAAAATGGGTCCCACTCCGGCCCAGATAGTATATAATATCGTTAATAGGCTATAGAATTGCGCAGCTCCCCCTGTCAATGATGGGGGGGGCGTCTGGAAACGTCAACACACAAAACAATACGTATAAAATGATCAATTTTTACCCGGACAAGTGACTTTTGTGCATGGACAAGTGAAACGTAAAAGTACTTGTCCGAAGGACAAGTGCATCAAAAAGTTAATGTCGAGCCCTGCCTCTGGTTGTGTCTAATATTCAATTGAGGTATGGTGTGTTATTTTAGCCTACGTTGGGGCTAAAATAACTTCCAGCTGGGAAGCGTGTTAGATGGTCCTATCCTGCCAGGCACCCCACTCCACTCCCGGGGCTTCTGAGGACGTGAGACCATAAACGCGTGCCTGCTGTAATGTGACCATCAAATTCCATATGCGAAGGCAGCAGGGGGGGGGGAAGGATTGCAGAACTTCCAGTCTTCAATTATCACCTTATAAAGGAGCCTGGCACTGTCAAAGGTCATGTTCGATATGTTCTATTTACATTTCTCTTGCCTCTCTTATTTTTTTTTACTGCCGTCTGTCTAAATCTCGAGTTCCTTTATCACTTGCTGACGGGGGGGTAACCCCATTGGAGGTTGTTTAGGGTCAATGTGTTAGCTAACTCAATGACAGTCCTTATCATGAGGTGACATTGATGCTTCATGACACAATAGTAGCACCTTCCGGCTTGTAATCCCTCCCATTCACAAGCTCATTATCACAGGATCAAGGGGAGAGAGTCATTTAGGGCCCCCTCTCTGAAACGGAGGTTCTCCTGGTTGCGTTAGCATGGAAGAAAACACTGGGTGCCCATGTGCTAATACATCTGTGTCTCACCTGTCAGATCCCACCTCGACGTGAAGACTATCTCTGGTGGCAGCCAACGTGATTGGCAAAGGGCAACTAGGTTGCCAACTACTTGGCTTCTCTTTTTTTGAGGGACTGGGTGTTCTTACAGAAGCATTTGAAATGACCATCGGACACGACCCCCCCCCCTGTCCGCCCCTCGTAAAGTGAAAGATCAGAGGGCTGTCCAGTGTCACGTCCACCCGGGGGCCTGGGGACAGAAATGGAGCGGGGAGACACTCCAGTGGAGGCCGTGAGTAATCCGCTCAAAATGATGTACTTAGTGTTGCGTGTGCTCTCCAACGTGACTTGGAAAATAAATATGGACTTTGGGGGGTGGGGGCGGGGGGGGTCCGAGGAAATGTACTACTGCCTGTTAGCAATTACAATAGGAGGGTTCTGCTCTAATTAAAAGCTACCTCTGAGGTAAGGACATGCGGTTTGATCTCATGAAACGTAAACTACCACCCTCCGATATTGGGCCGTGACAAAGAACATCATTTACAACGCGGCCCATCGGTAGCTAGCTTCGTTCCCACGAGGAAGTTCCCTCTTTCTTGAAAGCTAACTGTTTGCTTCCCCGTCGTAAACATGGGCCGCATACCCGGCCTGGATCAACCTACGCAGCAGACTTGGGAGGGACGAGTCAGGTGAACCGACTCCTCGTATAAATCTGTCAGCCTTTTACAGCTCATCATCATAAAGGGTTTAATTTAGAAGTAAAATAAAAAGTTTAAAAAATAAAAAGCCATAGCTGCTTTAGTTAGGGCTTAAAGACGTTTTCGGTGCTGCAACCGTTACAATGTCCCATTCAGCTGGTTACCGGAAAAGCCCAAAAAGAATGTCTACAAATGCAGTCGAGTGTGACCTGTAACTAGTTAATACAGCTACCAGGAAATACCTCGCCCTCTTCATTGTTTTGAGCAGAGATTCTAACAAGTAGAGACAGAAATGGAATCAATTCAGTTCACTCAGGACAGTGAGGTGGATTGAGACCGCTCCCACTGGTTCACCTGAAGCCAAGATGAACACGTTTTGAATACAGTGTCTCTGTTCGTCACTGGGCACACCACAGCCTCTTTCAGCTGGATCGGGATCAAACACACGCTGTAAAGCTGGGGACAAAACAAGCGCAACTGCTTCTGCTGTTAGGGGTGTTTACGCAAACACTTTGACGAGTCCATCTTCCCTACAAAGACAAACACAGGTGTGGGATTTGCCGTTTGTGTCGTGTTGGCCCACAGGTATTGTTCAGTCGCGTCACATGGTCCGCTGAACTTTATTGCGGAAAGATTACGGGCTTACGCTTTATGACGAAGGACTTGTGTGTGAACACACAGGAGGTATTCTGAAGGCGACCTATGGTGCTCGATGTGACAATTGACCAATAACCAAGTCACAGGAAGGGCGTGGAAGTTGTAAATGGCCTGACACAACAGGGATGACTACAACACGCAAAAGATTGTGTGGCATGATGCATCTATGTATTGTCTTCCATGGCAAACACATCCGACCTCTCTGAATCCACACCCCTGACCTTGTTTGAATTGAGCAGTTACTGGGAATTTTTTAATAGATAGCATGGGGTGTAACACTCTGTACCAACATATGGGAGCACTGGCAAACATTCTTTAAAAGACCTTTCATTACATAAGCCAGACTCGGCCGCGAGGCCTTCCACATCTCCACAAACACACTTAAAATGAGATGCTTCCTGAAAGTGGAACGGAGAAACAAACTAAATGAACTTTCTAAGAAACAAATTGTATCCGTGGCAAGGAGCCATAATGGGCTTGCCAAGAGCTGTCAGCTTTTCATCTCTCTTTATAACTTAAGGAACGAGGTATATGACTAACATCGCCTTCGGCAATCTGCTGCCACATCAAAAAACCTTTGCCGTCACGACAGCCAATAAAACCTGTCGCTTATAAAAGCAATATTAAGAGTAGCGTAAACTGCCAATTCGCCTACCGTAAACCTCTATTAAACAAATCTGACCGAGTTACACAATAACAACTTCTTAGTTCAAGGTACAAGACAAAAACAAGGCAGCCAAGTGATTCTGGACAGTAGTTTTAAGGACTCAACAAATGTGATTCAACCGATTAACTTCACCGAGTTACTCATTATCTGTTGCACCTTAGTGTTTCAGTAAGGAATTAGGTGTAAATGGCAATTCCGTGTCAACAAGCCAAGCCATCCTCACACAGTTGGTTATTAATGAATGAACTTTTTAGTGATGTCAGTGAAACAACACATTTTTCAGCTCGTTTCGAACAGTATTTCTCGGTCTCCCTCAGTGTTGGCTTTCATCCTGTACATGTCGGTGACTTACGACTGCTGCGAGGCTAATTCAAGTGAGCGTGTTTTGGTCGGTGCACAGGCATCTTACTTATCGAAATCATGAGATCATCTCAATGTGCTCTTGGTTCTCCGGACCCACGGCTCGATTGCTGTGCGCTCGTACATGGGCCAGGGGAAACATGAGCACTGGCTCAGATTACCACACTCAAAGTGTCGACGAGTCCTAAACAGTTGGCCTGCAGTGAACGGCAGAAACCCCATCCCATAATACCATGCTTTCTCCGTGCACACTCGGGGAGGGGGGGGAGGGGGGGGTCCAGGGGTCGCTGACCATCACTGGCACACACACACACACACCAAAGCTCATACCTATTACGGAAACACTTTGAGCCACGTAATCTGCTAGTTGGGAAGGCTTGGAAAAAAGCTGTGGACGGGTTCCTGCATTTTAACAGAGAAACAGGAAAGATGGAAGAAAACATGAGTGAGGGTGGGAGAGAGACATGCACAAAGGGAGAGACGAGAGAGAGAGAGAGAGAGAGAGAAGGAGGGAGACATCATGGAGGAGGACGGGTGACTGACAAGTCCCAGGTTGTCGGGGCCTCTCAATTCAGATATGACGTACCCAGGGTCCATGGGCAACAGCGAAAACACACTTCCAGGAGAAATAAACATTTGGTCTTAATGGGGTCAGATGCCAGTCAAGGGTAATACAGGCAACTTTAAAATGTCATTCCAGATGTTTCTGTGCTCTGCAAGATGGGGAATAAGCACAGAGTACCTACGCATTAATCACCTTTAAAAGGACTCACAAGTCTGATATTATTTTCCAATATGGCTTTACGTTCTAAGGTCGGTGTTAAAGATCCACAATACATGTTCTTACGAAGATATACTTAGCCTTCAATACAACTGAAGTTGAATAAACCAATCAGAAGTTTTAACAGTCAGACTGGCTTTGCCAGTAAACACAGAGGACTTAAGGGCCCGTAGGAGCGAGGGTGGTCTCTGAAACCGTAAACTTGACAGCTCAAAAGCTCCGAGAACTACCATTCCAGAGGTCCCCGAGGACAAACAAGATTAAACGTGAAATGCCAGCGAGAACGGGAAAGGCACGGCCGTCCGTCCAATCGGAAAGGCTCCTTCGGGAGGCACTGCTTCGTTTACGACCGACTGGGGAATTTACGACAAGTTTCCGTGCGTTTTCGCCCGCCGCTGGACGTCTCTCCTCTCTGTCCCCGAGAGACCGCGTTTGGGAGTCGAGTGAGGACTGAAAGAGCCCATTTCACCTTATGTTTACCTGGGGCGTAAGCCGCACGCCTCAAATAAAGCAAGCTGTGAGCTGCGCTCTGGGTTTATAGAGAGAGCTGGACCGAGACACCATTACCTCTGAACCATCAAGTCCAAGAGTGAGGAAGACAGAGACTGATGTTAGTGGGGCGGGAGCTTCCTAAATTTGGACCTAACATCTGCCGACCAACACCAGAACAAACTGAAAATGTTTAAGCACGATACAGCTAAAAGGATGGCCTGCCGACCTGCATTCTGATGGATTGTTTGAGGACGTCAGTTGTTAGGCGAATAAAACAATAGTTATTTGACCGCGTTGAAGGTAACCCTTTTGACATGTAGGATGACAACTCGTTTCAACAAGCTCGCGCTGCTCTATTGAACACCACCACTCGTGTAGGTTGTCAATCACACACTGCTGTGTGCCAGGAGACAAGCTCCAATCCTTATAACTAACGCACTGCCAATAGTGATGATTCCGTTCCATTTATTAAAAGTATTCTTCAGTCTTAAGTCTGTACCACTACAAACCAAATCTCTCTCTCCGTCTTTAGCTCAGATTTCTTCTAATGCGTGGATTCAGCGATTCCTTTCGGATTTCCAAAAACTTAAGGCTTTGATATACATGGTAGCTGAGGTTAAATTGTGGGTGTGTGTGTGAAGGTGGGAGGGGGAATGCTGCTAGGCAGGTGTCCAAAGATAGGTCTCCTGTCTGGGTAACCTATAGCCTGAAGAGTTTGTTAATGGGAGCCGTGTGTATCCTTCTGGGCTGACGTTAAGTGGTATTATTATGTCACGTGCACTTGACAAATGTATTATTCTTTTGTCCGAGTTCAAAGAGAAACGCGTGGAGTCAACGAAAATAACCAACTTGGGCCGCTCATGTTTGCCTTAACGAAATGTCATGTCATTGTGACAGGTCCCATGATAGCTGGCAGACCCTTTATTTAGAGAGAGAAAAAAGCTCTGAGAGAGGTCATGAACAAAACTAGTCAAACGTGCTCTTACATCCTTTACCTACAGTTAGCATGTCTATATGCAACATATTGAACGTATCTCATTGAGAGTCTGTCTGTTGAGAGCTGTCAGATTCATGTTGCGTAAGACTGCATGAAAACACAAGCGTAAGAAAACACTGCGCTGTGACATGTCAAAACCGCAGTCCAATGTGCGCAAGTTGTATTACAAGACTTTGGCTTGGATTAACACAATAACAGCACGTATTGATTTAACCTCGAGCCTCTAAGCCCACTAGAAATCACACTAAGGAATATGGGAAATGACACTGAAGTACCTTCACTAGAACCCTCACGCGTCGTGACGGGGCCACATTCCCAGCCTGACCTCCCCCCCCTCGAGCCGTGCGATCGCAGGTTCTTGCGCGCACAGTCCTACGGTGAGGAAGTTCAGCCTTTCAGAGGGGCCCACGCTTTCTGACGTCACTTCCTGTTCCACCACTACGGGCACTTCCTGAGTCACACAGGAAGACGGACCTGATCCATATACACGGATACGAGTGCCTGCGCGGGTCAGTCCGGAATGAGCTCACTGCGGAGACACGTTTATGACTGAGGCAGGAAGTGGCCAGCCAGGGCCTGTGTGGGTGAGTCAGCTGGATGGTGCAGTGCTGCGGTATGAGGGCTAGTCCGATTAAGTTGACGGATCGCCCTTCGGGAGGGAGAGAGGATGCCTTCGATTGCGCAGCCGGGACCCGCTCCTCCGAGCAAGCCTCAGCTGTGGAGCTGGCTAAACATCGACTCGCATGACCCTGGTCTCACTCTTTAGAGGGTGCGCTTGGGGAGAGGGAGGGGGAGGGAGGGAGGGGGACAGTCCTGTATGCGAGAGAAATTAAGTGCAGGCTGAAAACCTTTGTACAACTGCACGGGGAGAGATTAGGGCGTTGGACATCACACTGGTAAAATCATTCATCGACAGGACCAGGCAGCATGTAAAGCGAGCAAATTAGACAACACAAAGATGGCATCGTTACGCAACAGCCATGACACAAAAGGGTGTTAAATTCCCCTCTAATGACACTTTCTTTTCCTGGCACTAACATCATGGCTCCACCAAACTGAGAGGCGACTCTAGAACTTGGCCTTGTCCTAACGACTTAGAACACGAACGAACCAGGACAAGAAGTCTACACGTGACGGGACGACATGCTTCATTTCACGAACCAGGGTCAAATTCATCGACAGAGACTGTTTAAATAAAAGCACTAACTCTAAGGGTAAAGAAGCGTGACTCAGACCCTTTGAACTCCCCTCGGCCCCCTCAGGTCAGTTCTGGCTGTGGCAGACACTGCCTTTTAACAACACTGCCACTCTCCAGTGACTTTGCCTGGGGTTCGATGGGGGCCAGCCTGTTGCACGGGATGGAGAGCTAATGAGACACGAGCTACGTCTGGGGAGATGCGCTGGCGGTGCGGACAGGAAAGGTGATGCGATGAGACAAGGCCAGGGAGCCTGGGAAGACGAGGCCTAGCTCTCTGCAGGCTACCACAAGGGCCCCTGCCAAGGTCTCATTCAGAAGGGATTGCGCAAATCAACACTTCGGAAATGGTTTCGTTGTTTTATAGGGAACACTATGTGCAGCCATGTGACTTTGGATTTCCAATATATCCCTCCAGGTCTTCCTAACTGCGCATTAGACGGCCAATAAAAAAAACCCCAGGCAAGAAGCAGACTAGGGGATGCCAGTCCTCATAAGAACGGGGTCCAAGCATCCCAATCCTTTCATCTGGGGAGCGGCTGACAGCTTACAAACATCTGTGAAAAATCACAAGAAACTCCCTTTACATACCGTGGCCCCCTTGGATGGGTGTGACATTAGGACTGCACACCGAGTTGCCCTGGGCCAACCTGTATCCGACCTGGAGTTCCAAATGTGGGTGCTTTTAAAGGTCTGTGTGAAAGGGCTGACGCAGGGAGAGGGATTTGGAGGTGAAAGAGCTATGATTAAGTTGTCAGGGCTGGCATGGGGAGGAGCCTTCTAAGCATAAACCTTTTTTTTTGGTAACGCGATCCTTCATTACGTGAAGTCTTTCCTTTGACGTGTTTTCTTCCGGCGGCCCATTCATGTTTCTTCAGGGATTGTGAGATTTCCTTTTGTCACAGATTGGGCAAAAACAAGTAGTTGGCTCGAGGGCACAGAGGAAGGATGGTGTGGGAGCTTAGCACACATTAGTCATAGCCCATCTCAAGGCATATGAGGACACGCACGGAAGGCCAACATGGCAACTCCACACATTCTAACCGACTAACTACTGTATTGGTTCAATGATGACTCAATGTAGTGAATTGATGACTCAAAAGGAAGGCTGTTCTGTATATTGCTCCCATGTGACCACGCCCGGATCCAACACTTTCTCCTCAGTTTCTGTTCCCAAGCGTCAGGGATGGTGACTACAGAGGTCTCGAGGTTGAGGCACTACTTCCTGAATGACCAAAACTGAAAACGGATTCCGTAACAAGTCTCAAAAACGCTCAGAGTGAATATCCAACTGCCTCTTTAGACTGCCAGTAACACAAGCGCCGACTTCTCAGCATCGGTCCCTCAACTGGGAGACAGGGGAACCGAAACAACTGAATGCTGACAATAGGAAACCCTCCAGAGAGTTGGAGAAAACGATAAGATGTGGAGGATGTGTTTAGTGGTGAGAAGAAGAAAAAACACGTCAAAGCTTTTGAAGGACAATGAAGCCCATTCGAAAAAAGGAGCTCCGAGAGATAAGATAAGAGCAACCCATAGACTTTATATCAGGCCATTCAAGGACAGCCAGATTTACGAGTAAAAACAAAACGGATACCTCATTTGACTTTTGATGTTCTGCTCTCTATTATTTACCCAAAGTAAACCCTGGAGGGTTATTCCCCTGTACTGCTGAGTCAATCCAGCCACAAGGTTCCACTCCTACCAGGCCTGGTATACACTGCTGCAGTGTAGAACGCTGGCTACATAAGGTTTGCTCATCACCGTTACTATCACAGCCCATTTACTCACCAAGTCACTCAAAACTTGATTGAGGCATAATAGAGAAGGGTACAGAAACGCAGAAAAAGGATCAGTCCCAGAAACCCCAGTGAGAGAGAACAATCGAGAGCGAGAGTGAGTGAGCGAGAGCAAGCAAATGACTCCAACGCAGCTGCCTGCCTTGCTTTCCGCACATCCTCATTACTCACTGTTCAGACATTTGGGCTCTGGGGGGGCACTCTGCACTGGAACCGCCTAACTGGGCCTCCTCCCCTCCCTCCACGGGGCTCACCAGCAGCGGCACAGACTCAGCTCTATGGTCTCCAAAGGAGGCTGGCGTTTAAGATCACAGTCAACTGTGATGTACACAGAGGTAATCTGAGGCCACGGTCGGCTTCGTTATTTAAGCCACCGAGTATGATGCAGCGGAATCAAATGGATCCCCAAACTCATTAATAGATATGGTGTCAACTCTGATATTCTTTTTCGGAAAGGTTCCTCTTTGAACTGTTGGCTACGTCAGTGAGGTTTATTGACATACGCGCAGCTAGCTTCAAAGCTAACATTTGTTATCGTTCAGGACTTATCTCTGAGTCATGTTGGCTGTTGGGTACTTTTACATTGGGAGTTCTCTGAAACGGTAAATAATCCAAAATGATTTGTACTCAAATGGACTTTAGTTCCCTTTCACTCAGAGGCCCAACTGTGAGCGAGGGTTTTGTACTTGCCAACTGGTCCTCGTTGTTGGAGCAAACCCTGTTGTTCCAAATGTGTACTTTCCAGTCATGGAAAGTACAACTGTATTTGGAGAGACTTGACATCTTGGTCAACATACAAACTGACCCGAGTGAAGAGGCCAACCTTATGTGTTTTACTAATACTTAACAAATAGTTACCATCGTTGGTGGTAGGTTTGTCTGAAAAATGCCTGTATGCAAACTAGGCCTCTATGTTCCTAGGTAAGGATCTCTTGTCAAATATGTACACACAAGCATGCAGATTCACAAAGCCCATTGGAAAGACAATCACACAGTTCCTAATCTATGAGGAATTGTTCACAAGAACACAAGAAGTCAGCAGTCTATTACAGGGTGCCATGTAGCAAGCACAGAACGATAACAAGAACCTGACAAGTTATCTTTGGTCTTGAGACTTCCTTTTGAAAATGA
Organism: Mallotus villosus; assembly: GCA_903064625.1. Lineage (NCBI taxonomy): Eukaryota > Metazoa > Chordata > Actinopteri > Osmeriformes > Salangidae > Mallotus > Mallotus villosus. The sequence continues at coordinate 495,183 of CAEFZP010005862.1, read as the reverse complement.
AGCACAGCATACTTCACATACTGTAACCAGACCGAAAGAGAGTGTGAAAAGGAGGAGGAGTACATAAGAGAGAGAGAGCAGAGAGAGACTTGGAGTCCGAGTTCCCAATTGTTTGGGAAAAATAGAGGCTGACATTTCGCATTCTAGGAACTGCTTATTACATAGACAACTAGGAGGCTGATTTAGTTCCCATCAGTGACACAATTGGGTTAGTGTAGGAACAGGAAGTACGATGGTAGTGCAAGGCAGCTTCGAAGGGACAATTTCATCTTGACTAGAGGGCTGCAGGGCAGAAGTTCTGAATTTGTGGTCCAACCATAGGTCATATGAGACACATTTGTGGTCTTGGAAATCCTCAGAAAAGGAAATTAATTCAGCAAAACCACGCAACCCTCAAAATAGCTAGAAAGTCTCTTGTAGTGAAAATCCATTTAATTTCCTGAGAAACGCAACAACAAACAAATTACTTGTCTGTGCCGGAAAAATCTATGTCCAAAAACAGACTTGGAATAAAATTAAATAATCAACAAGTCTATGTGAACAAATCTTATGGGCTGTGATGATGCAACAGTGCAGTGTGTAGCTTATTAAAAATGACCCGTTCATCCTAGCAAGTAGACACCGGATTGGTCGGTGAATTGCCTATGTCCCAATGACAGTGTGGGTAAAAGACAGACAGGCAATGGGTGGAACAACAGCAGACTAAATAGCGAGTCAGTGAAGTGAATCAAACTGGAGGATGGGGAGGCTGGGGGAGACTGCAGGGGGGAGGGAGGGGAGAGGGAGGGGGAGGGGGGCAGGCAGACAGGGGGAAGCTACCGGATGGGGTGCTTGTCCTCGCCGTCTGTCCATTTGAAGCCCCGGGCATTTCACAATCGGAGCCATTCAGGGCGCTCCTGGAATGGGTCCCTGGAAGTTCACCCGGGTCACATATGTGGAGAATGAGCTGCTCCCTTGTCTTGTTTCCCGGCCGCCCCGGCAACCCAACTCCCCGTCCCCTCTCCCCTGCATCTCCCCCAGCCAGCAGGAACACATGTTGCCATGAGGTAGACGGGTGTGGGTGTGTGTGGAGGGGGGGGTGGGGGGTGGAGGGGTTAGATCAACCTCATGCGTGTACAGTACACACGCGTTTGTTCGCTCACTGTTATGTCCTGCAAGTTGAATGACTGAGCTAAAACATCCAGTCATTCCAACTGCTTGTCACGACTGAATAAGCTGCAGAGAGCCTCCCTATCCAGCACTGCGGTGGGAGACAGCACAGTGCACACACACACACTAATCAAAAAGTCAAAAGAGGACTAAGAACTACTGGAAGTATCAGACAGCATATTCACAGGGTCTTTAAACATTTTGCATAAGCCAGTCAGTCAAATCCCTTCCTTGCCAACACACAAACCCATCTCAACACTAATACAAACTTCTCGGTTAAGTGTAAAAACCGTTGCAATGTATTCCTCAACCCCAGGGGTGTTCAGAATGCCATTCCAACGCTGAAGGGAAACTGTATTTAAAGCTTAAAGACGGCAAACTGCTTTGAAATGTGACTGATCGCCTTAAAAGTGTCCAGCTCTAATTACAGGTCTGAGACAGTGACGGGGGTGGAGTGGGAGGCCCCCCATAAACTCCAGGGAGCAGAGATATGACTAAGGCCCACTGTAGTCGAGGGGCCAGCCTATGGAGCACGGCTTCCAATGAGCAGAGCTCTTCATATCTGGCCAGCATACAAAGGATGTTTTCATGCGCCGCTCACTCAACACTTCACCTAGGCTCGTGGACCAGAGGCCCGTCTGTCAAAAGGGGCGGAACAATCGCACAGGTGAGCTACTCCCAGCACATACGTCCAGGAACAGAATGTACAGATTTCGCCCTTGTCCCTCTTCGCCTCACAATGAGACTTCGCTCATGGATGACTTTTGCATCTGAGCAGAGACAGGCGAGACCCGTACCTTACATTTACATTAAGCCATTTAGCAGACGCTCTTACCAGAGCAACTTACAGTAAGTACAGCGACATTCTCCCTGAGGCAAGTAGGGTGAAGTGCCTTGCCCAAGGACACAGCGTCATTTTAGCAAGGCCAGGACTCGAACCGGCAACCTTCTGATTACTAGCCCGATTCCCTAACCGCTCAGCCACCTGATTCCCTACCTTCACCACTGCAACAGCTAGGCCCGGTCGCCCAGAATAGCCTGGTGCCAACCGAATAGGCGAATGCAGGAGAAAAGAGGAGCTCTTAAAAGTGTGAGTCTTATCAGAGGGAAGAGCTCCTGCGTGTTGTCAGATAGGCTGACAGGCCAGCTAATCGGCATGTGTGTGTGTGTGTGTGTGGGGGGGGAGTGTGTGTGTGTGTGTGTGTGTGTGGGGGGGGGGAGGAGTGTGTGTGTGTGTGTGTGGGAAGGGGGGGGTTGACGATAACAAGCAAAAGTAAATGAACTTCCATCGAGTCCAATACGAGTCGTTGCCAAACTTCCCTTTGGTAGCATAGCATTCAAACTGAAACCCTGAAGCGAAAAAGGATGACTATCGACAAGTTAAATGTCACTGGGGACACTAACAGCAAATGTGGCACTGAGCAACTCCGTTAAGGACAGTTCAGGTCAGTTCAGGGAGTCAATGCAATCCCAACTGAAGCACACGTTTCTCCATCGAGAGGTGCGGTGAGGTGATTGCCTTTAACTTTATTTAACTCCTTGGACCAAAGTCTTTGTGTATAAGACACCAACCTTTCCAAGCAAAAGACTTAATCTTCCCAGTCCACCACTTCAACCCCCAGAGCAGCAACAGTGTCTAATTCAGAACAGAGGTAAACAAAGCCATTTCAAACTTTCTAATCGAGTAGAGTGTGTTTCTGGATGACAGTAGGAGTGTGTGTAAACACAGTTTCATAAGCAGGGTAATTTGAGGCGATCCTTTAAAAAGCATGGTCTCCCCGGTTTTCCCAGCAAGCTTCGTGCCATGATTAACTATCCCATGGCTGATAACATCTCAAATAAACCTGATCAATTTCACTTTGTTTTTATCAATATCAAGTCTCCAATAAAGACACGCATGCCTGCGCACATTCTCCAAGGTTACCAAAACATGAAACTGTAGTACAGGAATATCCTACGTGTCTGTGTGTGTGGATGGTTGGAAAAGTGAGAGAGAATCTATAGGAAGCCTCAGGAGAACCCCCCCCCTCCACCCCCCAAAGAAAAAGAGAGAAGCAAACAGAGAAAGCACAAGTCAGCTAAAGACAGCGTGAAAACCGAGCCATCTCAAGGATGGAGATAAGCCGATGTGTCAACATGGGCCTTGCTCAGGACCCTACCACCGTGAGAGACACATTGACAGGGGGAGGCCTTCAGAGCCCGGTCAATCCAGCCGTTTCATCGCTGGCCAGACCCCCAGACTGGCTCTCATCACCAAGAGACTGTCTGTCACCGTCCCTTCCCCACACGTCCTGTCCTGCTGCCACTACGGGGGCTCCATGGTTACACAGCCGCTGATGTCACAGCACACATACAACACTGATTAGGAAACGGGCACTGGCTGTTCCTCGGTGACATCAGACACTGGCAAAAACATACTCCGTTTTGATTTTGTTCGGGCACATTGACAACTGCTGTGCTAAATCACACTGTAAACAATGATTAGTATCAGGGATATTGTTGGGTCGATATAATCAGGCCTCATTTCCCTCAAGACACCCCAACTACACACTCACATATTACACATATACACACACACTCTTGGCCTGCTACACTTCCCTGTGCTGAGGAAAGAAGAGAAGTGATAAACAAGGAGGCTTGAGTAAACCTAGAACATGCATGTGTGGAAGAGGAAGACTCCAACTAGGCCATGCTCCAAACAGACAGCACCTCTCCTGGCACGCACATTTGTTTACAACCAAGGGTGAGAAGGTTACACTTCAATTCGAGCAATGTCGTAAGGCAGGTTTGGAACGGAAGCAACAAAAAAAAGCCAGAGTAGAGTTACTCAGGGGACTGGGTAAGATCGTGGCCCTGGAGAATCGTAGACACAAGCCGCCATGTTTTGAGAGTATTCCATTCACGTTGGTGAAAGCGTGATCTACCAAACACAATTTATTGTCGGGGATCTAAATGCTCAGTGAACCACGCCCATTTAACTAGCCTAATCTGTTTGGGGATAGAGAAGGGACTTCAAATAATGAAGTGGCTTACTATCCCCTGTTTTGCTGCGGTCATGTAAAACACACGAAAGTCGGAAAAACACTCATTCCTTCTCACTGGCACAGTGCTCTCCCCATGGTAGCCCACCCCCTGGCAATCCAAATTTGCCTTCTGAACACAACAGTCAAGGTGTTTTTCGAGTACGACCAAACATTTCCTTTAATAGCATACCTCGCGCCAGCTTTGGCACAGGGGAGACATTCTCTACAATGTCGAGTATGACCACATTGCCGCAGAATGCCATGGGGATGTAGGCCTAGCTTAGAACACGGGGGCCTGCTTCCAGATACTCCCTCCCTCCATCCCTCTATCAGTGCGAGCCTGCCTACTGTCAGCAGAGCTTTGTTTTCATTTTCGAGGAATGCTTGCCGACCCTCCCTATTACGTAGGCCTACTTGTGTAGAGCTGAACATCGACACATGCTACAAACACAGACCACAAAAATTATAGTGTGATAAGACAAAGAGTGGACTTTTCCACAATAAAAAAAGGTGAATACATGTACCCCCCCCCTTCTTCTCTTACCAGTGTTTCCCCTACCATTATATTGGGGGGGCACCCCGCCCCCCCAACAGCCCCTCCCGCCCCCCCTGGAAGGTCAAGTTTGTTTTGTAAAAAAAAATCTTTTTAATTCTTAAAAAAATTGTTATCTTATATAGTGACAGATCACCCCAAAATTCATTTAAGGTTACCTTTCCTATAAAACAGGTCTATAGCTTGCTCTTTTATTAAGCAAACTAAATGGCCTTATGTTATTTATCTTATTTACACAACGGCATTCACCCCAACCCCGTCGCCCGCCGTCATCATGTCGCCCGCAGCCAAAGCTGTAAACCTAGGGGAAACACTGCTTACCTGTCGTCATCCCCATCCATGGGGATAGCTATCCCAAACAGACTGTTGACGGTGGGAGTGGCGAGATGTAGGCTTTCGGGGATGAAAGGCTTTGTGAAGCTGGGCTGAGGTAGGGCTTCCGACTTCCTGCGGCCGTCCTCCCCCTGGGGGAAGCCGGCGGCGGGGTCCACCATCGAAGCCCCTCCACGGGCTACCTGGGCCTGGGGGGACGACACCTGGCATGCCCGGCGGGGTGTTGGTGGCGCTGGGCACTGTGGCAGGCACGTTCTGAACGCCGGTGTGGGTGGTGGAAGGCTGGCTCACAGGCTGCTGGAGGGCACTACCTGGAAGGCCTGATCCTACACCACCCCCCACCTGTAACAACAGCCCCTGGCCTGAGGCTGCCTGAACCTCCCCAGCATGAGCGCCTAGCCCCAGTCCCTGGGCCCCAACAGGGGTCATGACAGGTGAGGGTCCCTGGCTCACTGGAGGTCCCATGGATAGGGAGGCCATGAGAAGGGTCTGAATGCCAGATCCCTGCGACTGGATCTGAGCAAAGTGCTGCTGTCTGTAGTCTGGCTGGGTCGTCGAGATGCCCGCAGGATGAGCGGAATAGATCAACTGCTGGGCCTGCGTGGCAGGAGGCATGCTGGGGGATTTCTGCAGCATGGTACCTGGGGGCATACCATTGAGCCCCCCAGGGAGGAGAGTTTGGGGGGCAGCAGGCTGTGCGTTGACCTGGGCCTGTTGGGGAGGTTGAGACCCCACAGCTGAGTACCCAGTGGCCTGGAAGGCACTTGCTGTGCTCCCTATCTGAGGGGCTAAGCCGTAGCCTTGCTGCTGAGGCTCCGGGAGATGGCCATGGTGGGCAATTGAGTAGCCGCTGTCAGAGGTGGACTCCTGGGTCTGTGCTGGGAGGATGGTGGGAACGACTACAGAGCCACCAGTAGTCCCTAACCCACTGTCTACATTGTGATCAAGGGTGACAGCGTGTTTTATACTATCCACAGTCCTACTCATACTAGACCCATCAGAATCTCTCTCATAGAACTCAGTGCAAGTCCATCTTCCCCTTCGGAAGGGCTCTCCTGTACCATGGTCAAGTTTAATGACCCTGAAACGTGAACTATAACTTGTTGTTGTCGAGGTTGTGGCCGCCAGGGGTGCTTGGGACACGCTGGCAGCGACGTTCGCCGCAGAGCCAGCATTAACGGATGGTGGCTGCTGGGTTGCCGTAGTTGGAATGGAGGGCAGACTTGCGGCTGGCGGAGGCACATTTCCTCCTAAAACATGCGTAATACCATGACCAGCGCCTGAACTTTTAACAGAAAAACCCCCGTTGACAGGACCTGTTGCTAGCGGTGGCAGCCCCTCTTGAGATAACGACAACTGTAACGCCATTACTGCAGCAGCCTCTGCATCACCTACGTTGTTTAAGGTTTCCTCGGATGAACTCCTTTCACATACCCCCAAATCGGCCCGAGACACGTCGAAGATTTCCGACGAAACATCCTCAGTCCTAGATTCATCTGGGTCGTCCAAGCTTTCAGTGTCATCCGTGTTGGTATTGGCCGCCACCTGAGCCTGAGTCACACTTGTGATCTGAAAACAGCTCTTCTTCTTTGCCGGCATTTTTGACATGTTGAATATCGATGCCTCTCCCGCCTCTATTTCCAGATAAAAGTGGTTGGTGTCTCAACTTGACAAGTTAGCTAAATATCACTATATTAAGTTAGCAGTTCACAGTTTGTAACTACGACAAAAACTAGTATGCGACATCATGTGTTCCCCAATATCTCCGTAAAAGCCAGCAATGAGCTAGCCCTCTTCCTCGGAACTCGGAGTTGACCGTATCAGCGGGAGCAGGGACCAGCCTCCCTGACACACAACCTCTCCTCCTTTGGTACTTCCAGACCTGGCCTCCTCCGTGAAGTGTTGTCCCGGCTCCGGAGTTGCAAGCAGGCCCCTGTCGCAGTTACAGCTCACCAGCTGCTACTGATACTTTAGTCTGAGGCGGGCCCGGTCTTCACCACTCTCCCTTTTAGCAAGCTGTAGCTGGCTAACTAGTTAGCCCAAAAGGTAGCCAGCTAGCTTACGTTAGCTAGTTCTTTCCCTTCCTTGGAACCAGCATGTACGACATCATATAAACAAATCCATTATGTCCACCTACAAACTCTCAAAAAAGAACAAATATCCCTCAACAACGACTTCTAACTAAGAAAGTTCAGCTGTGCCGTCGTCAGGAGAGCTCACTATATTAAGCAGTAATAGCTGTCAGGATTCCTTCTTCTGTACTGAAGCAAGCTAGCAAGCTAACTGCCGCTTTTGCCTTAGTCAACTCGCCTAGACCAGACAAGATGGCAAAAGCGCACAGCACTCTGGGAGGTTTGCGCAATGGCGTACGTAAAAATCCGTAGTGAATTTGGAAAACCTACGCTTACGTTTTTAATCACGGGTTGACATGAGGAGGCAATTTAGCCATGCTGCAGATTTCCACTAGATTCGGAACTGCAGAAACGGATGCGTCAATGGCAGCAGGGATTTTGTAAATACTATAAAACAATTTATTAAAACAGACTGGCTCATCTTATATGATGTATAAGGATTCAAATTAAAATGTATAGACTAAATATACCGGTATAGCCTACTTGTTGTAACATAGACTAAATATACCGGTATAGCCTACTGGTTGTAACGTGCTAGCGTTTGTTGCACGTTACAACCAGTAGACTATACCCGGTATATTTAGCTAGTCTATGTGTCTTTCTATGTAAATATAGGCCTAGTTGGTATCGGCTATAGGGGGCCTACTTTTTTAATATACATTAAAAAAGCTCCCCTATCACCCCAAAATTGAGTTGTCCATAAATTATGTACACAACAATATACAGTATGACTCAGGGTTCAGACATTTTTTTATATTCAAATAAGCAGGACAAGCGAATCCATTTGCAACTAAACCAACCAGTTAGAACTCAACAAACGAACCAGTAAGTATACCGTGTAACAATTCACACGTATTCTGTCTGTACAGCAGACAGTGCTGTATGTGTGTATCATGTTTGGTGTGTTTTTAAATGTATGACACTTAGTTGTCAAACTTATGCAGTATCTGTCATGGGAAAGTTTAAACAGCTGTTATTATCTAATGGTAACAAGAAAATTAACAACATCCAAATGTCCTGTGTCTTATCTCAGTTTAGAAATGGCAAGGTATTTGAGGAAAGACGATCACATCACCAGCTCCATTCCAAATATGTTCTTCTTCCAGTGCAGATTGCACCTAACAGCAGGGAGCCGTGTGGTAAGAGAGACTCTAAATCAGCAAATGATCACTCATTAATTAATTTTAAGGTGTTACGTTCTCTATACAAATACAAATTTGGATCATGTTGGTTTTTATTGGCCAAGCAGCGAAGCTGCGAGGCACCTATTGGAATAGTTGTATTTGACAGTGAGCTAGAGGAATCCATTCATCTTGAAAGGGACTCATGGGTCTTTACAGGAATGTGGCATGGGAAGTGTACAGGCATGCTGGTTGGCCTCGAACCAGAGGTGTCATAAATACATCAAGGAGCTTTATGCATTTGGCAATCTCTGCTGAAAGAGGTGAAAGGAAGAAAACAAAAAGAGAGAGAGAGACAAAACGCTTCCACCCTCCCCCAGGTGTAAATGCATAGTGAATGATAAGAGAGAGAGAGAGCAGTTCAGGGTTTCCATACTTTAAAAACCCTTCTGCCAAAATGAATTTCATAAACATTTTAGGGAAGTGTGCTTCTGCAGAGGAAATGGGGTCATATGGCTGAACGGTTAGGGAAGCAGGCTATTAATCAGAAGGTGGCTGGTTCGATTCCTGGCCATGCAAAAATTGACGTTGTTGTGTTCTTGGGCAAGGCACTTCACCCTACTTGCCTCAGGGGAATGTCCCTGTACTTATTGTAAGTCGCTTTGGATAAGAGTGTCTGCTAAATGACTAAATGTAAATGAGGTTTCACAACATGATGTTAAAGTCAGTCATTGTATAGATAGATGTGGTCAGCTGTGAGGAATTCACCACAGTCTTATTCACAGTCTTTTTAAGGGAAGCAGATTCAAAAGGGACTGAGGATCAAACAACTTTTTTTGGCCCAGTCCAGAATAATTATGTTGTTTCCACTAGGCTGTGCTACAGAGCCTTTGGTATACAATAATGTGGGTACATTGCTGGCTTAATCTCATAACATGACTGATTATTCAATTACATTGCTAAAGGGTATTACAAGACCAGATTTATTCAGAAAAGGACAGTACATACCGAGAAATGCATGCTTTTAAACAATACAGCCAAAGACAAAAGATATGCAATATATATTATATGTTTGATACAGAAATGCCAATAGATCTCTACCAAACTGCATAGCTTTTGGAACTGTTATGAGTACATTTTTGTTAGTATGGCTTTGCACTCCATGGTAGCCAGAATAAAACTGTTGCAACAACGACTCACTACCATGGAGTTTCTTTAGTTAGGCACAGCCTTATTTTATTTTGTAACTTTTGCCTGGGCTCTGTCAGACGTGGCTACTCTGTTTGTGTAGCTGGTCATATTTATTTTCACTGGTCTGATGGCAACGTCTGCCAGGGAGCACTGCAGCGTACCTCAGTTTGGTCCAGGCCCCTTCTTAAGATATGCCTGGGGTAACAAAACAGGCGTTGTGTGGTCGGCCATGTTGGCAGAGTGATCCTAGCCAGTAGTCATCTTCTTTGGTCGAACCAGTGTGACTTCTGACCTGAGGTAGAGCGAAGCGGGCCGAAAGTGCTCAGTAAACAAATAGTTTAACCATAGATCACTTTGCACTTTCTAAAATAACACTTTCCCTCAAAATGATGAGAGGTAATTCCAGGTCAACCTAGCAGGTCTAAAATATAAATAATATACTTCTCGTCTTTGTAGATACTAGACTAAATACATTTTTGCCTGTTTTTTTCTTCCAATTTCCAGTTAAGCATGTCAGATAAACAGATAACAGATTGATAAAACTTCAAAGTGTTAAAGTTAAACAATTTGAAGAACTGAACAACTGAAGCAGCTACAGTATATCAAGATAAACAGGCAGTTGATATACTGAAGTTATATTTATTTAGTTTAACCAACACTTTTAGTTTGTGTTGAACTTATAATAGTGCAACTAATTACACCTTTCCTTCAATTTCTCTTTATGACTGTGACCTCTGTCAGTGATTATAGAATGATTACATTATGGTGTTCACATTAATGATAATCTCTATTGACAGCATTCCTGTCTTTCCTCTAAAAATGTAGAACTTATAATGTATGCTATAAGTAGTTAAATGTTCCAAAGATGTCTTATTTGAGAAATCAGTATCTGTAGTACAGTAGTTACTTTAGTACAGTAGATGAATGTGCTGTTTTAACCAAAATACCCAACATGTGGTCATTTGCTTACCAAGTTATTCAAAATGGAAGCAGAACGTTGTTTACATGTGTGTGTATATGTGCATTTGTGTGTGTGTATGTGCATTTGTGTGTGTGTACGTGCATTTGTGTGTGTGTATCTGCATGCCAGCATGTTCCCAAGAACATCACGTGCTTAATTGGTGTATTTTTGGCTTTTGTAAATGTACATTTTGTATTGTGCCAATCAATGCGGTTGTAAACAGTGGCATAAACGACTTTTCTCTGGTGAAGACCTAATCACTAATCTCTACAAGTAATTACCTGCAGGGAAATGCAGAGAAGGCAAACAAGAAGAATTCCCACATGATAAACTGGATGTACTTTAGTGACTGTGTGTCATGACCAACATCTCACTGCTTACCATCTTACGCACACACACAAACACACACACACAAACACACAATGTACACCCCAAGGGGACAACAACTTCAGTACCTTATGATTCTTACTTACTTAAGAAAGTAAGAACATAACGTTTTGAACGACCTAACCCTGTAATTGCAGTCATTACTAATAATGCCTATAGCCATAACTTTACTTGCCTAATAGTATTGGCTGGGTGAACAAAGTTGAATGATAGACATGTACTACAATAATATCCAATAATATGTTTAGTTTGAACAGAAAATGTATTGGAAACCGCGTCATAGACACATGTTGTGGTGTTTTCATCTTAATGAGCCAAATCCATTGCATTATCTAAAAGAGAATTTTGCATCCAAGGGTCTCTACCGAAATGTTATCTTTGACGTGATCAATTAACCCTTTTGCAATCCTTCATGTTTTAACAAGGATGTGTGCATCCACCTTATCATCTCAGTGTATGGATAATCCCAAGAGAATCAGGCCTAGGGGATTAGTGTGTCTCACGGGTGCAATATGAGCAAAGGGTCTCCCATAGCTCACACATGGTAGAACATGGTAGAACATGTCCGTCCAATATAAACTGCCCTCTGGTCTGACGGTGGGACACGACGAGTCTCACATCGTTCCACCTGCTTTGAGATAGGTGTTCTCTGGTTGGAATGAAGATACACACCTTGTGTGTGTGTCTCCCAAAACGTCTACTGTTTTCTCACCTTTTTTAACCACATGTGAAATGTAAATGTACGTGGAACATTACATTTGTTAACCTGATTTTACATCTCCACCTATCTGGTATGTTGAAGGGAGACTGGCAAAAGACTTGTAGTGATTCTGTTTCAACAGGTAGTGTCTTGGGAAAAAAACACCCCATGGTACAGTAGTTAGAAAAAAAGGACCTCAAAATATAGGTCATATAATTTGCTTGATTAACGATTTTGTTTACAATGAATAAACTTGGAATGAACTTGTTGCACACTGTCGTATTTCCATACAAGCTTTATTGCTTCATAATTTCTATATAGCATATTTTTAAGGAATTCTTTGATGAGTCATTTATTTAGGCTGCCGGCATCTGCACTACATCTCATCTACTCTGTACATGGCCTTGTTGTGTTGTGTTGTCTGTTTGTATTGTATTGTATCGTGTTGTCTGTACATATTGTCTGTGGTTGTTGTTGGTATGAGAGCTGTGAGAGATACCTGAATTTCCCCACGGGATTAATAAACATATCTATCTCTATCTATTTTACTGGTTGGTTGATCCAATCTGTACTTCTGTGGACCTGCCAACTCCTTCAGAGACTAACTAGTCCTTGTGCACCATCTATGTGGCAATGTGCTCATCACACTCTGGAATCTTTTTTATCTTTAGAAATTGTTTTTCAGTCATCACTGTGGCCACTAAGTGTCATCAGTGAGCAGCGACACATTGACAATGAGACTGTTCACTTCGTACTCTTCGATTTCAGTTCAGTTGCACAGTTTATTCTTGTCCAGCTGTATACATTAACAACAAGATATTTGGTTGTTTAACCAACTGTATTTCGTTTTGTAAGATACAGAGCCGCCGTTCGTCAACTCCATCTTGGCAGTTTGGAAAGCACCTGTAGCCCGCTGTTCCAGTGGATTTGATCACTCTGTTTTAAGTAGAGTCATGTGCTGTGGCGACTGGCGACTGGCCAAATATGGCCACCTAGACTCTTGTCATGACCATTTAGACTCTTTGAAGTGCTTCTACCCCAAGTGCATTTTTGTACATCTACCCTGTCTTAATCTTAATCTGTCTTTCTCTCTCTTTTTGGTTCGCCTTCTGTCTGCCTCTCTCTCTCTCGTCCTGATGTAATCTCTCAATCAAGAAAAACCATCCTAACATTAACAACTTTATAGTCTTGTTTGTGTTCTGCACGTGTCCAGCCCATTCACACAATTGTTGCCCTTATGTTGTTAAAGACACATATAATTAGCTTTCATCAGCGCCTATTTGCGCTTACTTATGTATTAATTTGAATGTTGATTATTGCATTTTTATATCCAAAGGCCCTTACTTTGTCAAGGTTCAACATAAATACATGTCACACGTTCATATAGTCATCACCCCATTCAAGTAGGCTCCCACTTGAGTATTTGTCCCAGGGAATGAAATATCTGTATGATAATAACACCATGCCCTTCTCACCTCAAGGTGCCTAGCTCTGTCCTAGACAAGGCTGGATGTATGCTGGATGTAAGGCTGGATGTATGCTGGATGTAGGCTGGATGTAGGCTGCCTGACCTTTGTTACAGTGATGTAAAGCAGGTTGGAGGTGCTCTGAAGTGCACTGGATGCTATTTATTATTAATTTGACTTGCAAATGACCGGAGGCTTTTGGGGAAACAACCTTGGGTGGTTCTGAGGCAGTCAATGTACCAGATATGATTCACATGAACACACATGTCAATTGTAGTTGTACTGGTGGGTGGTTGTGACAGTTAATGGAATTAGTACCATAACTCTTGACACGTTATTTGGAATGTTTTGGGTAAAAAACGCTTTTTATTTAATATATGTAAGATGAAAAAACAGCCTTTGTGTTGGTTTTAATAAACTGGCCAGTACACCTATAGAATCAGGTATTGATGTGGTGGGTAAGGCCTCTGATATATATATATATATATATATATATTACACAACAACATGAACTAGCTGCCAGTAACATCAGAACCTTGCACAAAATTGGTGGCAACCTCAAAAGGCTTTACGACCATTGTGTTGAAAAATGTGAAATGATGATCATTGTCAAACTGCTTAATATGGCAATTTGGTTAACAAGGTTCACAGGAGCAAATAAAAGTGCTGTATGAGCTGAATTCCAATATATGAATTATCCTCCAAAAATGACTTGTCTTAGATCAATTCAAAGGCAAGACCTTTGATCGGGTAATCTGAATGGAGGCTTTAAGGCCCTTATCTCACATTTTTTGTAGACCATCATGGAACTATCCTGTCTCATGCAAATGTATCAATCTCCAACTCTCCTTCCAGATGAATCATACCCATTCATTCCTTAGAACAGTGGAACATTGTCTCAAAGTGTACATTATAGTACCGTCCTTCCCATGTAGCGAGACTAGACTCTGTCCCCTTTGCTTTACTGGTCAGAACAAAACTATCCAAGCTTTGGAACTACAGGAAGCATGTATTCATCTTTGTGATGTTATGCAGCCTTTGGCTGATACTGAATGTGAAATATAAGTCAGTGGTTGGGAGTTAGTGGTTTGTGTTGATGCTGACAAAGTGCAAACATCCGTTCAATACGTCACGTTATTTGTAGGGTTTCTGTAGTATTTTAAGTTGTGAAACAAGGATTCTATGAGCTGAGTGTTGGATAGGGGGGATAATTGTTTGGTAGGGGGGCTGACTGTGCAAGGCTTCTGCAGCTGTCCCGTGGGTTGGTTAATGGCCGCAGATGGGCGGACGTCATGGAGCCTGGATTGGTGCTCTTTCTCAGTTCCCCACCCCCAGTGTGCCTTGGGCTTCCTCCTGCCAGGCAAGGACACATGTTGTGGTAGAGATCCCCCACTGTGCCACAAGTGTCCCCTCCACTGCCTTGAGCAATGTGTGTGTGTTTGTGTGTGTGTGCGTATATATGTTATTGATAGAGAGTAAGAGAGACAGAGAGCGAGAGAGAGAGAGAGAGAGAGAGAGAGAGACTCCATTTAGTAGAAAGATCATATCCATAATAACTCTTCAGATCTATGCCAAGCATCTATTTACAGAATTTTCTCAAAATCAGAACAGGCAGACACCTCTAAAGAAAAATACTCCCTCAATTAAGGAAGGTCAATAAAAAACAACAAATATAACTTGCTTCCTGAGACTAAGACATTAGAGGTAAATAATTTATGTTGAGTGAAACTATCGCAGGCAATTTCCGAATAGATGAGAGGTCAAAGGTTTAGATAAGTCTTTTATAACTGCTGATATTTAGGGTAGCTCAATACTGTTGTTTACGAACAGAAAATGTCAAAAAAACAACCAACTCTGAATTGGTTGGACAAAAATTCCTCGGGCAGTTATCTCCTTATGACAGTGATAAGAAAAGTGGTCTCTCTAGATATGGTATATATCTATAGGAGACATTTTAAACTGTCTTATGTTCAACTTAACGTGAAATGAAATGCCATCGCCTGCTACCCTATTAGCTCACTCCCTGTCAGGCCTACCTATGTTGTACAGTACATTTAACATGCATAAAAGTGTATGATATGAATTAAAACACAGTTACAAACAAAGAAAATCATGTTTGTAATTGTATTCCACTATTTTATATCTGGCTTGGCAAATACTAATTGCTCACTCCAAAATAAAGATGACAAACAAAAAATTATAGGGAACCTAATTTGTTTTGTAATTGAGATTCTCTTCCCCTGTATTCTTACAAATGGCCTTCCAGATTATAGGGATTAACAAAATTAGCCCCAGATTTGACAGACCCTGTATTGTGCAATAGCAGCAGGTGGTCTTGGAGTAGGGACAATTTCCAGTAATCTCTCTCGGTTTTTTTTTCATGCCAGTCTAGGAGGAAACAACTCCAGATGATCAACTATAGGCCCACATTGGACAACCGTCCTTCTTGATCACTTTAGGGTGGGTTTTTGGGAGTCAGTCCAAACTCAATTCAGTTCTTATCAGAATCAGAATATAATTTAAAAGCATGTGTCAGAACAGACACCATCAGCACAATAAAACAATTGTACCCATTTCACATACAAAGACACAGTACAGAGATGTGTGCTATTTTGACTGCAGTGTAAAGCCTGTCCAGCTTTGGGGGGAGATGTACAAGGGTGTACACCATTAGTGATTGATCATCATCATTTCTGAAGTCTAAAGGCTGTAAAAGAAGTCATTAAAATGAGCAGGGTGATCTGTACAGAGGGAAATTATATAAGAAACTAACCAATTAGGGCCAGTTGTAGTTTACTCTGTCAAGTTGTTTCCAGCATTAAAGGGGTATTGTTCCTCTTCTGTCTGTGACAGGGTTGTTAATTTAGTAGTTACCGAGTTGGTCGAATTTGAAGACTTGCACACATGGGTGTATTTGGGTGTGGTCATGAGATAATCAAACTTCCTGTCCAGCTCGTTTCCTTTACCAATGCGGATGACTGGTTTTTCCAGATAGGAATTAAAGGTGGAAAGGTGAGATTCATAGAGAGAAAATATTTTTCAGCTCAGTCTGAAAAATATGCAATATAGACGGCTGATTCTATGTGAATTTCTATTAAATCAATCTTATTTTTTACATTGACGACAGATGGATCGAAGATGGAACTATCAAAAATAAAGCACCCAGCTCTACTCATGCTATATTATTAATTAGGTACACATTGTTAAGATTAGTTAGGCTAGGATTAAAGTGGGGCGCATTGTACACGTGCCATTCATGTGTCAAGTGGTTTGGGGAGATCCGGACCAGAACTGCAGAAGATTTTTTATGGTTCAGCGAAAACTCAGACATTTCCTCAGACAAAAGAGTAGCCTATGTGTTAGAGGCAGAAAATCCTCACATTCTAAGGAGGCAAATTGAGGGATTGACCATTTTACTCCACCTGTAGACCAAAGTCTCTTCTAAGAAATTGGCCTGCCACTTGAATGAAGGAATCACATTGATAGCATATAAATACTTGAAATTGCAATCCATAAAAAATTACGTGATGGAATGACAGTTAATTACAACATTTGAGAGTCAATATGTTTTTATTTCCCTTCACTTAATCTAAAATGTAAGAGTGGTCATGGATTATTTGATTAATTTACGCAATATTTGTACGTCGTTTTGGATAAAAGGGTACTATAATTGTGAATGTATATGATCCAGGCTAAATTGTGGTTTTCTGTGTAATGACGGCTGTACTATTGTGTTGGATATGCTTTCAGGGTTACAAAAACGTGCAGTTACATCTCAGATGCTCGTCTGTGCAATCAGTTTTGTCTGTCAAACTACTATCCGAGTCAATCTAGTGATATCAACAAATGAATAGTTCCTATGAGTGATCATGTAAACGCTCGATTTATACCGTGGCGGGAATAGAAAGGATACCCTCAGTCTACGGCGAACAAAGAATCAGTAAACCAACGATTCGCAGTGATTTGAATCGCATATCCAGACCAAATGTAGTTAACAGCCTATATCGTTATAAAATATCAGCATGATAAAATTAGCTAAAAGACACGATCCAGATTATTCTTTAAATCTGTAGTTTCAATTTATTCTTCCGCCACAGTAATGTTTTGCTACGACGCTCAACCTAACAACGACTGCGCGGAGTGATTTAATAAGGACTACACCCAAGAGCTGCCCGATTGCAGTGGCTTCTCTTCGTTCGCTGCCCATACCCAGAAGAAAGCGGGGACGTGCCGGAGCTGGGGAATCGTTGGACACTTCCGAATCGCCAAAAATATAGCTTGAACAAACCTCAGTGCTTATTGAGAGTACCTGTGACATATTTTAATCATACATTTCAACATTTTAACTAATACGCAAATATGTCCTGGCAAAGCTACGTGGAAAGCCTGATGGCCGATGGCAGCTGCCAGGACTCCGCCATTGTTGGGTACACGGACGCCAAATACGTCTGGGCATCGTTTACCGGTGGTACTTTTAGCAACATGTCGGTGAGTCTCAATTTAATTACATTGCTTCGATTTGTCTGAAGAAATGGTTTGGGAGCCCTGTATGTGGTGCTCCTATTGGAATTAGGCCTGGTTGAACAGAAAGGCCACTGCACAGGGGAGATTGAATGGATTGAGGCGAGCCCTGTGCTTGGCACACATGGCTAGAGCGGTCCAGTGTTTGCAGACAGTCGTTATTCCATTATTGAATGTCGACAAATCTGCCCGTGACACATATAGCAATGGGGTATAGATGCGGTTTAGTATTTTTTGTAATAATATTTTATATCGGATTTTTTTTTGGAGACTGTTTCCCGGCGTTGGCTACATAATAGCATGCATAGCACAGCTAATGCTAGCGGCGAAAGCTAGCGTCGCGAGCTGCTTCATGTGCATGCAATATCTCGCTAACTGAAGCATATCTGAAGCATTGGAACACCCGTTTAGAAATATAGCTAAATTCATGGGCACCGTATCTGTCAGTGTCCAGAGAGCCACCAAGAGCTGCAAATGTAACCTAACTGGCAATGCGGGCTTTGGTTTAAGGGGAGTTGGTAGCCGAAATCATAAAATCATCAGCTACGCCAAGAAGCAGGCTCATTTACGCCGCATGTAGCAGTATGTGACATTCAGACGAGGCTTTGTATAGTCCGCTGTATTCGTAACGGTATTTGTAACGGTATTCGTAGTGGCATCTGTGAATCAGGCCCTCGATACCACCCCTATTCCCAAGATGGCGCATCCACTCCCAGTTTCTCTTATTTAATGTTTCACGGATTCAATTTTTATGCACTTTCCCCGCGCTTACCCCACAGTGGTAGTCGACTTTTAGCAGCATCATTTACACTGCCGGTTAAGCAATGTACACACTGTTCGAAGCGCCGGTTCTGGCGATTCCTGGATCCTCCATTTTGTTAGCCAGCTAGCAAGCATGAAAATCAGCTGTTCAGTCGTCTAGCGTCAGCTCTTTGTGCAAAGTCTAGTTTTGATAAAGCTAGCTAGCTATATCACAGGGTTGCCGTACAAGGAGGTAGAATGATCAGACTCAAATCTAGTTACATTCTAAACAACAAGCACGTTACATACTGGCAGTTGATCAGCTATGTGCTAGGCTAACCATTATAGCACTTGTGCATGTAATACTAATGTGACACACCATCTCAGTAAATGACGAGTCATTTGCTGGCCTAATCTAATGAATGCGCTAAACTAGCTAACGTCAAAAATATAATCTCGGGAGATGAAGGTTTCTCGGCCTTTCTGGCTTCTACAGGCTGACACGAGGGGGGTGTCTAACTAACAACATTAGCAGGACTTCTCTAATGTGCTTTGATTTGATTCTCAAAATGAAATCACCCGTCCTTGCCCATTCGCCACATGTGGCATTTGTGAATGTATTCATTCTTATATGAAGAAATGGCACAAGTTTTAACCGGTTCAGGAAGCACACTCATTCCCTTTCTGCAATTTCCCATTTTTCTGCCATTTGTGTCGGACGTCTCATGTCAGTCTAGAGAATTTGAGTTTTATCTAGAATTCCTTTTCTGGGTATGTTATATTATTGCACATTTCTATTGAAATATGATCTGATATAATGCTAAACCAACGGTCCTGTCCAACACTGAGTTGCACAAATTCTACCCATCGTTCCATTTGAAATGTGTGCTTTGAAAAACACAGCTAAACGTTTCGATATCAATCGCAAGAAATTCAAAGTAAAAAGATGTTTCATGTCAGAATAACCATACATCATTGCCAGTTTTTCTGTAGGCTGGTGTACGTTTAGATAACTTCTTCATATCAGTAGAAGTGGAGCTGGATAACCAGCTGTGGTCTGCCATTTCTCCCAGTGGGACATTGACATTAGATTTGGAACCACCATTTAGAAACTTTTCACTTGAGCCATCATTGAGTCTTAACTAGGATGTGTATTTAATTTGGATGTCGGAACAAGTCACATCCCTAATAATTGAATGCAGTCAACATGGATGCACACTGGACCATTGGCTCTGGTTGGGATTTAACATCTGGGACACAATCTTTCAATGAGCAATGGAGTCCTGATCACTCAGTTTAGATATTGGGAGCCAAAACTGGGACTTGAACAAGACACCCTTGTGGTCCCATTGCCTTTATAATTTGGTTAGGCCTTCAATCAATAATTTATTCTATCATGTCTGGGTAACTAGGTAGGTCTACCAGGTCTTAAATGGTTTGGAAGTCACAATCTAAAGGTTGGCTCTTGGTTACCTAGATGTTCTATCTAGGATGTTCTAGACTAGATATGGTTATTTAGAAGCAGGCATGCTTTAGTTTGAGTTAGTTCTGGAAAACAGCTGACATGGTTATGGAATGCAACACAACACACAGCATTAGGATATCAATAATGGCAGTACATTTGACGTTATTTGCCATACATTTATTTTAGCAATCTCTGACCAATGTTTAACAACCACCAATACATTGGTGGAACTCAAGTCTAAAGTTATGGCTACTTTTCTGTATACTGGCGACGCCTTTCTGTTCTCAGGTCTGTTTGTTGAATCTGAGTAAACCGGTCATCGGCTTCCTTGAGGAAATGACCAAAGCTTGAATTTGTCTTTGACCTCAATCTGAATAAGCATAGACTGGTGGTCGTGGGTTCCTTGCAGTGGCGCATGTGAAGGTTATGAGTGTGAGAATGTGAAAGCCACATGCTACATTTGACTGGCAAATAATTCACCTGAACATCAACTCACTCAGTGACAGGAGTTGGTAGTCTAGTTACTGTTCGGCGTATTAAATGTAATCCGATATGTTACACCACAGACTCGGCTCACAACTTTGATCACCGCTGAACTCTTGCCCTCTCTCGGGCTCCGCTGAATACTTCCCTGTTGTCCGTCCATAACAACAGTCTCTCTCTCTGCCTCTTCCCCAGGTCGAGGAGATCGACATCTTAGTAGGAAAGGACCGGGAGGGATTTTTCACCGGAGGGCTGACCCTAGGCCAAAAGAAGTGCTCCGTCATCAGAGACAGCCTCCATGTCGACGGCGACTGGACAATGGACATCAGGACAAAGAGTCAAGGAGGAGAGCCAACATACAACATTTCCGTAGGCAAAGCCGGCAAAGGTACCATCCCGTCTCCCCCTCGTTGCACAAACACGTAGCGCATAGATTAGTTTGGCTTTGCATTATAGTAGTGTGCATGCACGATATTTGCCATTCACCTTTCCTCAATATATCCTATTGCAATATATGCTATTTTAAAGAAGACATTGTTCCTTTATAATTAGATCAAATGTATGTTATATTAACTATAGAAACATGAAACAACTTGACTTAAAAAATAACTGGGGAAATATTATTAATCACTGTCAGGGATGAAAATGAGAAAAACACCAACAAAACAAGATGTCTGCCATGCCATGTTCAAGGCGATTAAATTAGTTTCTTTTCATTTAACGAAGCAACTTCAAACCTAACCCCTGTAATCACACGAACAAGGAATAATAATAACTGCTACCCAACTAAATTCTCCACTCAAACCAATTATCCAAACTCTCACCGGAGCGGCCAATCCAAGGAAATCCGCCCGAGTAACGAGTTGCCTGTGAGTTGTGCCGACGTTCATCTTGCCTGTATGATCCTCGTCTCCCACACTCTACCCCCTCCCCCAGCCTTCGAGTCTCTGGCTGCCCCTCCTACAGGTGGGAGAGACTTGTCACAGGACACCCAGGGTTCTTCTCTCTCTACTGATATCACTTCTGCTCTTTCCAGTAATGGAACCCCCCCGCCCCCCACCCACCTCGGTTGCATGCATATTCCTTTCTCCTTCCTAACGTAATGCACACTCTCTCTCTCTCACACCAACTCCCCTGTACACCCCTGCACATTGTAAGGTGACATTCTTTCTCAAATTAGGGCCTCTTTGAGGTCTTAGACTTGGGTTTACATTTGGAAGATATTGTATGTATTGAGGAGAGGTACCACAACGCATGCTGTATCTGCATGTGTAGTCTGCTGCTGTCGTAGTGTTTGGCGGTAGTGAGAAGCATTCACTTTCCTATTCCTCCCCGCTCCTGGAATGTTGTATACATGTATGTAGACATGCAGAAGTGGGGCTTTGTTACCCCCCAAGCATCCTGTAAGGTAAAGTTATTGGCTGATCAATGCAGGGCTTGACGTCATAGCTTGAGAATGAGGCGAATGCAGAAGTGATTGTTTAATATTCATCTGCAGGAGGTGTAAACACGTCCTTGTTCAGGAACGCAGGATAGACTACGATGATGAGATTTGTTGATATTAGTCCTTTGGTTTAGTTTTATGCAGCCCTATTGGAATCTTAATCTCTTGTCTTTTATTATCACTATAAAGACAGCCTTGCATGTTTATCCCCCTGTCCCAAGACAAACAGCTTTTGATAAGAAAATGAATGCTTACGTCTTAGTCCATATTCAGGCCTCTTGATGTGCTGTCTGTCTTCCTTCATACTAATCTGTCCTGTCGACTTGCTTGTTTTTTGTAATTACGCTTAACCTTTTTTTCTAAAATGATCTCCTAACTTCACGACTTCTCTAAATTTCCCTTCTCTCTCTTTTCTTTCAGTCTTGGTTCTTGTATTGGGCAAAGAAGGGGTCCATGGAGGCGGATTGAATAAGAAGGCATACTCAATGGCAAAATACTTGAGGGATTCAGGGTTCTAGTTTAGTCATGACTTAGCCGATGTGGTGTAGTTGAGGGAGGCGAGGAAAAAAAGGAAAAAAAAACATTAAAAAGGAAAAAAACACAAAAAATATAAAACTCTTTAAAAACAAAATTGCTGTCAAAAGATTTTCCCTTTCAAGCTGTCCCATTGGAGAAAAAAAAATCCTTGAAGCGTTACTATTTACTAGCGGTACAGGGTTCCATGGGTTGTAGGCCCCTGACTTCAACAACGTAGCCCTCATGTTTAGCGGAGGGGGGAGTAAGAAAAACACAAAAAAAAACATGAGAAAAAGACATTTTTCAGCCCTACCACCATGTCTGTTCATTTCTGTTT
Source organism: Mallotus villosus (assembly GCA_903064625.1). Taxonomy (NCBI): domain Eukaryota; kingdom Metazoa; phylum Chordata; class Actinopteri; order Osmeriformes; family Salangidae; genus Mallotus; species Mallotus villosus. The sequence continues at coordinate 472,660 of CAEFZP010005862.1, read as the reverse complement.
TTTTGTTTGTGTTCTTGTGTGTGTGCTCCAGCATTGGTTTTTATCATGGGAAAGGAAGGTGTCCATGGAGGGCAACTCAACAAGAAAGCGTTTACCATGGCTGAATACCTGAGGAAGTCTGGATACTAAGTCAACCTCTGCTAGCCACCTAGCAGAATCACCCTTACCACCCTGTTGCGTTTCACAGTACTTCCACTTTTATAGTTGGTAGTTGCTTTCTCTCTTTTTTTTTCTCCCCTCTCTCTCCCTCCCCCCATCCCATTTTGTCGTTTTGCGTTCTGCTTTTTTTATTTAATTTTTTTCTCTCTCGGTCATCTTTATGCATTCACACTACTCCTATCCCATTCTAGCTCTACTATTGCACCATAGTTAAAGATGAGCATGTTGTTAACAGGACATTGACAAAATCTGTACTTACGGGAGACCTGCACCATGCAGGCCAAACACTCAGTGCAAAAACTCTAAACCAAGTAAAGGAAACCTATTTCTGTTATGAAGAACTGAGATTGTGTGGTGGTGCCAGGTAGTTCAGTGTCCCCACCCCCCCTTGAACGGCCGATGCCTTTTTGAAGCACATGAGTGGGTAAACCAAGCTCATATTGTCTTCCTTTTCTAGAGCATGTCTGGGAGGGGAAACTGCATGCATATCTTTTAAATCCACTGTTGTTCTCCCCGCCCTATCCCCTCCCCTGCTCCCTAGTAACTCCTGCCAAATGTCTGTACCGTACCCCGACCTCCCCTCCCATTGTCCCCATCCTGTTCGTCCATAGTTATTGACACTCCATCACTACACAGAAGACCCAACTCTCCTCCATTAACCAACCACTACACCCTGGTCACTCCCTCCCCCTCTCTGCTCTCAACCTCACTACTCTGTACTGAATGATTTGAGTGTGCTTGGATGCAGTCCTGACATGCTATCAGTTTTGGGTATTGATTTGAGTTGAATGGCAAAAGAAGCCCAGCCGGTTGAGATGATGCAGGTAGAATCTCCTCCCTAGCCCTCATGATCTCCCTGACTACATGAACCCCATGGACATTCCATCGTTACAATGGCTCAGGCACTTAAACTATTGTTTGCCAGCTCCTGTAATATATTGTAATCTTTGTGAAATGGCTGCCATTTTGGACAGTAGATATCCCAGCATAACCACCTGGAGTGTGTCCAGTTAGATTTCTTTTTTTCATAGGACCAATTGTAGTCACAGTTTGGGTATATATACAATTGCTCTAAATCATTGGAAAAGTGACTGCTAGACTCACGTTTCTGCAAAACGACACTAACATAAACCACACTACAACAGTAAAACAGCTGTGGGGCAGGAGAGTTTGTCATTGAAGGAAATTGAAGTCTCATCTTGTCAACTTTTTATTTTATTTTTTAAGAAATGAATTACTGCATTTTGTAAACCCATGCTGTGTAAAGAAACTGTGGAATAAATTGCCTTTCTCTCTAGTCATCACCTAAGATGTGGTTATCAAACTGTCTGTTCAAGCTTGGTACTAAATGTAATGTCCAATTGAAAAGAACTTCAAAAGATTACGTAGAAATGACACTAAATTGTAACGGGTGATGGGATTGGTTGGAATAAGAACACTGGTTGTCTTGTGGAAACGTAATATACAAAACTTGTGTATCCTGTGCCATAATGTAGAGCGAAATCTGTTGCTATTGTGAGATGGATTTGACCTGCTGCCCCATAAGGAGTCATTTCATGGGCACTTTCTGAGGATGTTTTAGCATCAGCTCCAATGTTCAGGCCTTGTGGGACGTGTGTACTGATTAAAATCCTGTTTGCTGATTTTTCTGTTCATTTCTTTCCCCACACCTCTTTTCTTACATCTGGGATATGGTCTCTAACACATCTGATTTCATATGCATAAACCAAGAAATGCCATACATTGATTTTATCACCTTGTTTACAGACAGATCAAATAAATTTATTCCAACCAGATCAGTTCTGTTACGTGCGTCTTTTGTCTACTCTGTAGTTTTTATTGTAAAGGAGTTAATGTTTGGAGACTGCTGATGCAGTGGGCTGAGGTGGAATCATTCAACTGAATTGGCCTTTAAGACTTTTGTTCTAGGTAGAATAATGTGGAGCGAAAAGCCCGTGACCACGTCACAAATCTATACCTTAATCTATAAATGTCAAACGCCGCATTGTGGATAAATAAGTGATTGACTCACTCTCGACAAAAGTAGGTTTTTCTTTATTGAAGTGAAATTGGACTGAATAGACATGGGTATTGAAGACGTTTACAACTGGACAACACAACTCGAAAGAAAGGCAACAGGACATAACATGGAACAGTTCAAGCCATGTTAGAAACAAAAAAACTTCCATTTGAAGAACTGACTAGTTACAGTATTTAAATATATGCAGAGGACCAAATAACAACCACCTTCAAACCAATCTCATGGAGGGGGTTAGAATTGCCCCTGAGGACCAAATGAAGTCTCAACATGGGCTATTCGACGACAACAACCTGTAGTTAAATGTATTAGAATAGAAAACTGCTGCCTAAATCTCTTATGTTCCACATGACTTCTGAGTTGATACCTAGGATTGGTGTGAATACACAATGTACACCTTCACTCCGTTGGCAAAACTCAACTGCCTAACCGGTTTGGCCACTTGTGAATATCAACGATACTGACCAGTCACTGCAAACTCACACAGCGGTAGGAGTAACTGGTCGCGGGCTAAAAACAAATTGGCAAGTCTTGTGGTCTTCTCTAGCCGTATATTCACAAATAAAATGTCAGTTTAAATTTTATAAAACAAAAACCAAAAAAATAATAACATGCTGCATAGTCATTTGATTAGGATCTCTATGCAGCAAAGAGTATTTACATTAGAAGTTTAATTCATTCGCTTCCCCACCTTCTGATACAGAGGCATACAGATAATGCAGGCTACAAAATAATCAAAGATAAAGATGTTATGTATGGTGTTCTATACATTTTATATACAATAATGCTTTCACTTGGTTGTGTGTCAAACATGCTCTCAGGCACAGGACCCAGAGTTGCTTCACAGTGACTAAGGTTGAACAACAGTAAACCTGCTGTAATCCATCCCTAAACTGACCAACCAGAGCCCAAAGCAGAGTGCACACGCAACAGTTCTGTATCATTTGCACCACATAGCCCCAAAACACACAATGACTCACAATCCCATCTAGATTTTTCAGCGTATAGCCAGGCCCCCAGCAATCAGGTTAAAAAAACGAGAATTCATAACATTTTCATTCTAACGTGAGGGTGAGGGGAAAGGGGGAGGAGACTAAATACTAAGCAGTGATGTAAAAATGAAACACAAATCCGTATAGGCCACGCCCTCAATGTGAGTTTCCGTTGCTTTGAATCTGGTGGGTTCTGTAGGTGAGGGAAGGCGGGGCCTTGCGATGTGACAATCAAGACGTATCTATCCAATCGGGGGGGTCAGACGCGGGGCGGGCCGTGGGCCTCCGAGCGCGACGGCGGCTGCAGCTGCACCACCACCGTCTCCACGGTGACCTCCTCCTCGCTGTCGTCGCTGGTGTCCAGCTCGTCCTCGTAGTCGGAGGACTCCTGCTCGGGGTCGGAGCGCGACGCGCCGGACATGGTGCCGAAGGAGTGGGCGCTGGTGGACGCCAGCGAGCGCAGCAGCGGCGTGCTCTCCGACACCTCGTCGTTCTCCTCCGGGCCGCTCTCCCTCCGACTCGGAGTCCGAGTCGCCCTGGGAGGGCACCACCTTCTGCTTGCACACGGGGCACGTCTTCTTGGTTTTAGTCAGCCAGGGATCCACACACTTGCTGTGGTAGGCTGCAGGAAGGGATGGGGGGAGTGGAGGAATACCCAGGAACAGTGTGTTAATCCTGACCATTCAAACAGTTAACCTTAAGGTGAAACGAACATGCCTCTGGTTTAAGGTGAAGTGGTACCTCTGACAGACCCTCGTTCCACTTCCAATCAAAGGTTGTTGGAGGCATGTTGTTATCAAACTGACTGAGGTGGACTTGAACAGTTTGTCTGCCACCTTAAAACGAGGGGATTGGGCATGCATATCTGTATTTCATTCTAACTAGTGTGTGCATGTCTAGAATGTAGTCAGAATAAACTAGTTAGTTGACCTTATCTAGCCAGAGACTAAATGGTTTTTAGGCTTTTAAGGTGGCAAACACGCAGCCATTATTTACATTTGGCCTTGATTGTTTGATTTGTGGCCAAACTTGCGAGGCGCTCGTACGACACGAACAACCTCAGAAACTATGAAATGGCACTCCCTCTTTTTTTTAAGTCGTTTGGATGCGATCGCGTCAGTTAACATGGAATCAATGAGGTCGAGCCGCCGTCTCTATAACCTCGGGTCCCTGTGTTCCCCGTGTCGTGAGAGCAGAAGAGACTGAGAGGGTTCTGAAAGTAGGACGGCGTCCTAAAGCTACGGCGGGGCTACAGCCAGACACGCTTAGACGCAGCGGCAAAGCCGAGCAGATGATTTCTGGAACTAACCCGACGGGGCTTATAGTTCCAGGAAACGCTCGACTTCTCACAGACGCATCGTCACATGAGGCCGGTAGTGGTGTTCAACAGAGGCCAAGTCTGACTCTCTATGGTGGGGGACCAAGTCCTGGGACAAGTCCACTGCCCCATGAGAGCTTTCCCCTCCTCTTTTCGGAGGGGTTTAGATTGGAGGTGTTGACATCCACGGGCAACCGCGAAGCTCTTTGTAACATTACTTGTGAAAGGGACTACAAACGTTATTCCATTCGGACGACTATAGTATTTGGCACCGTGGTGCGGCAAAAGTAGCCTCACGCACGGGGATGACCTGGAGCCATAGAGGTGTTTTCATAGTGGTAGACGTGAAGGGTAGTGGAGAGGTTATAGAGGAGAAGGACAGGTGTTCTGTGAGACAGCGAGGGGGCAGATTCCTGAGGGGGCAGCGAAGGCAGCAGGATGTTGGGGCAGGATGATGCTTGGTGGTGTTTACAGGGCGGAGATGTGTGACATGGGGTGGACAACGTTCAACAAGGCCGGCGGAAGTCTCACCGTGAGAACAGGGCAGGACCCGTAGCTTGTCGCCTTCCTCGTACTCATCCAGGCAGATGGCGCACACATCGTAGGAGTCCCCTGGGTCCAAAAAAGAAGAGATCACCACCTGTACTGCGCTGGGCACACGGCTTCCCAGAAACATAGCATTTAAAATGTCCCAATCCCTTTAGACTATGGAAAATCCGCTTGAGAAGAGAGACACTTTTTACAGGAGCAACCGAGATGATGACTCATCTGCTACTGTAGTGGTAAAACCCATTCCTCCACACGCTGCTCATTTCCCTTGCATTGATCTCGAGATAGCCCCTTCCCCTCTCACACATTCCCACCAGGTAGTGTTGTGCCAAACTGCTCCCAGCTGCATTTCCTTTTTCAGTCCTGACGTTCCCGGGGAGGAGCTGGGGCAGCCTGGAGCCGACAAAGATCGGAAGAGAGAGAGACAGAGAGAGAGAAAAAACGCGGCCTAGGAATTTCAGAACGCACTCCCTTACGAATTCCTGAGTTCCTCTCCCTTCCCCAGTGAGGGGGAGATGGTCATGCAGTGTGGTGGGCTGGCTGGCTGGCTGGCCGGCGTGTTTACGTAAGCACGAAATGAGAATGTTTTCCCCTTAGTACTGGTGCCAGGGTTGCATGTGACCGTATAAGGATGGGGAGTCACATCTCAAACAAACCACCCCCTTTAACTGGACGTCAGCCTTTTTCTTTTCTTTTTTTCTCCGTGTCTCTCTCTCTCCTGTCCATCTCCATGTTGTTAGACAATCCCCCTCCTGTCTCTCTGAATCGTACGTTTTCCCCCCCCCTAAAAAAATCCCTGTTTCCTCATTCTGCTAATCTTTAACATTTCTTAATCTTTTTACCTCTCCCTTTCTCTAGCACTCCCTTTCTGCCCTTTGACCCAGTTCTAGACAGGGGCTGCAGAAGAAAGGACCTTTATAAAGGCATGGATCCAGAGAAAACTCAGGAAATGCTGAACTGTGGCACTGGGCTATTCTGAGAAGCTGAACCCTAAGCAAAAAAACACCACCACAAACTCAAGGGGCTGTATTTATGCACTGCTAAAATACAGCATAACAAGACAATCTTTCTTGAGCTGCGATGCTAAACAATTCAACCTACGAAGCATTAACGGTCTTCTGGACGCGATCCCAAAAGCCATATTTAAATCTGGTTTGGCCCTTTCTAGACTATCCTAGTTAGCTGTGGTAAATGTTGGTCAGCAAAAGGCTGAGCAACAAAACAGCTGCTGGTTGAGTCATTCTTGGTCATGGTCAGGTCAACTCCTGCACGAAAGGGATTATACCACTCAGGCTGATCAAAGGAGCTGGTGTGGGCACAAGGCTACTCACTCTCCTTCCTGGAACCTTACTAACGTCATTATTACTATGTACCTCAGATCAATCACATGTGAGCATCGGGGAACAGAATGACCTATCGGGACGTCTGAGCAGAAACCAAACCCGAGTCCCAGGACATTTCTAAACCTCTAGACCACACGGTCGTGTTCACTATTCCTAGAAAATAAAGCAGCCAGTTTAAACTATTCACAATTTATTTTGTGCTGAATCGGGCTTTATTTACTCAGTAACGCTAGCTTCTGACATCACTGGGAGGACGTTTGGGCCAGTAGCTCAAAAACATAAGAGTTCAGCCCTCCATGTTGCTCCAGTCAGCATTCCTGAAACTCAGAAGGCACCACACTGGCCTCCTGAACTCATCCGAATAACTGGGTGGATGTGAGTGTGTCGGAGAAAGAGACGGAGAGAAGAGAGCGAGAGAAGCATTTGCAGTTACCCACGGCTCAGGCCAACAAGGCCGTGGCAACTGGCAGTGAAGCCTGGGTTCTGTGGCTGGGGGGGGAGGGAGAGAGAGAGGAAAGAGAGAGAAGAGAGCTCTCTGTATTCCCATCCTCGTGTCTCACACACAGCAGCATCTGAGCCACTGCAGCTGCTTTGTCTAAGAGTGTGTGTGTGTGTGTGTTGTGTGTGTGTGTGCACACTCAGCGTTCAGCCCAGGAGTTGGGACAGAAAACAAAAAAAGCCGATGGGAGGAGCAGTGTGACTCATCATGGACCAGTCCTCCAATCGCAGCACCCCAGGGAAAATTAAATTGGCGGCCAAGGGTCAGAGGGAGAGCCCAGCTTCACGCACGCACACACCCACTTTGGGCTGGCCGCTCTTGCAGGACTCTTTTCTGCCTCACTTCTTTGCTAGGCTGGGTGTGAGGTTTGTCTGTCGGCTCCCGTCTGGTGATGAAACCACACACACACACACACACACACACACACACACACACAGAGCTGGGTCTCTACGCCCTAACCAGAAACAGACACCACAACCAAAATTCATTCTCACTGCATGAGTATGCAATGGGTAAGAGGAATGACGCAAGGGCTCCCAATAGGAGAAGGTGCATTTACAGTACCAATATCCTGTTGGATGAGCTTGCTAACTGGCTGATGCAATTCGGGATAACATTTCTGCATGTCAATGTAAAGCACTTCTTGTCAATATAGGCTGTGATATTAGACGGCCCAGTATTACCTAACAATATCAAACATACGGTCTTCTTGCATTACATGCAGTTCAGACTGGTATCGTACGCTAATTACGCTTGCATTGTGCTCTTCACCGACATTTGTTGTTGCCTATTCAGAAGAGATCCCTTTGTGCTTTTCTATGTACTGTCTGTGCAGACTCATGGAAGTCTGACATGCAAGTCTGACATCATCCCACGCCCACCTTCTCTGTCCCCTGCCAAATTCCTCGCGCTGTGTGATAGCAGTGTTGTTTGCGCCAGCACTCGCATCAGCACAGCTCAGAGCCAATAGAGCAGGACAAAGGTTGCTAATCAGCTAGCATCTCATCTGCCATGAATACAGCTCCAACTCCAAACTAATGCCTGCTTATTCACACTCGCAGGGGTATAATTGCATTTGTGGACACTAGCGCGCTTGGGATTAGCATTAGCATTGCAACCAGCGCGATAGGGCTGACACATTAGAGTATTAGCATAACACGAAGATGAGACATATTGCCCATGGCAACAGATACGGCTACAGTAGATGTTACTTCTAATTGTCCATGACCCACTGGTACTTGTGAGAGCGGAAGTTTAATCATTAATTTGAGTGGTTTCTGTCTTAACAGCGCGGCGTGAACTGATACTGGTGATGCTCTACTAGCGATAGTGCATGCGCCTAGGTAACGTTAGTGAGCAAACGGTGAACACAGACAAGAATGCAGCGAAACACTGCAAGCTACAACGTTCCCAGGATTTAAAAAAACAACAGTATGATACAGTTCAAAACCTTGGAGACTGTGTCATTCTGAGCTGAGGAAGCAATGGGCAGTCATCGCTCCCACTGTGAACCGCACACAGCGACCCCCAGGGTACGGCTGTCGGGCACTCTGCCCAAAAACGTCAGGACGAGAGTGGAAGAGTGAGGTCATGGAAGACGCTCCAGCGGCAGACCTGTCTGAGAAGCACTCGGCTGTGCAAATGTGTGCGCGCGTGTGTGTCCCACTGCACACAGCGATGCTACAGACAGCTAAAAATACCCCCTTGCTTCAGCACGTGAGATTATGATGGGGGATAAAAGGCAGCGTTCACGTCGGCACATTGTAAACAATGAATGCCAGGGGTCTGCTGAGTGATTTACAGGCCTCTCCACGATCCCAGGTTGTCATCGCTTCCATGCAGGGCGATAAACAGAAAGGTTAGTCTAGTGTGGGCTTGGCCAGCGATCAGTAGAAGTCAGAGACTCCAATCTGTCCAGGAACACCAATGCCAGCGTTCACCTTCCATTTTGACATGGCGCCAAACTGGGTTGGTAGATAATATGGCCTTCTGGAAACTGCAATGGCTTACGTTGGCATGCCGGAATTCCATCATGCATTATCAGCCAATAGAAACACAGGTGAACAACCTGGAAGAAATGTGGTTCTGGGAAAGTGAAGCTTCGTCTTAACTTACATTTAGTCATCAACTTCCTCTTACCTGCAAACCTTTTAAGACAAAGTCAATGACACACATGGTATGATCTCTTCAGAGTCAAACAACATGAATTCCAGCAATGTCAAACACAGGGGCTCGTGTCCAGAGAGGAAGCCCCCTACTTCCAAACTCCTCTCTCCATCATTCCAACAACAGGTGAACCCACAGCCGGCAAAAAATAGTGCTTTGACTGTGACAAACACAGCCCATGCCAGAAACTGCAGTCCAAATGTGTGTGTGTGTGTGTGTTGTCGCAGTCTCTACAAAGCATGTCCATCTACCCGCCAGCTAAAGAGTAGGAGTCTCTGTTAGAAACCCCCAATTACCAGCTCTGTGAGGGGCTCACTTAGTATGCACCACCCAGACGCAGCCAAAAACTCCCTCTGTGTTCCCTGCATAGTCGATTCTGATCAGGGGCTCCCCACCCCAACCTGCAGGGGCCTCTCAAACTCCAGGCAACACTGCACAGCCAGAGGTGAAGTTTGCCAACAACACAGTGCTACTCAAGACTGATGTGTGGGCAGGGGTTCGCGACTAGACATACCTCCGAAGTGGGACGCAAAACGTCATTTGCATTGCAAAGCGATGCTTTAAAATGACCTTTGTGTTGAGAAAGATGGGGGGGAGGGGGCAAATGTAAGTCTTCTGATGTCCAGAACTTTCTAAATGAAACTGGAAGCTTAAAAGTGTAAACAGAAGACGTTTCGAAGTAAACCTGGCAACAAAGAGGAGACATTTCACATTTCCAGTGCATTCCATACACTCAGCCATGTGTCTCGTCTCAACAGAGAGGAGCTTTTATATGGGCAAAGGCCTTTGTGAAGAAATCAGGCCCATATTAATCCGATTAAGTCATAGGCCCAGTGCTCTCTGGAAGAGGTGCCATAGAGCGTTCATAACATCACACTCCTGAGCAGATCATATGACACAGGGGCATCGTAGGGGAGCGCTGAAGTAAGAGTTGATTTCCCCCAAGGTCACTGTTGACAGTTTGTGGATCTTCTGTTCTGGAACATTCCCATTGCCCCGAAGCAGAGGATAAAGGTTGCGTAGATAAAAGAGGTAGATTAGAAGAGTAGCAGTTGCAATAAATGTAAAAGTGAAGGCCTTTACGATCCTAACCTCTTCGATCTGGTTGATGCAAACTGAGGCAGGCAAACAAACCGTTTGACACACCCTATTTTTAGATTCTTTGTTCTCTCGTGACACATCTGCTTGTTGTCAGATACTCCCCTCTCCCTTTCAAACAACCACATCAGCCCAGAAAGAAAAGGAGCAAGGTCTCATAAAACTGGAGCTGAAACAGGAATATCTTCTAAAACCCAAACACACAAATTGAGCAGACGCCGGCTTCAATTAGCATCGACCTGGAGTTCATGCAGCCGTGGCTGTGTACCTTTCTTGTACTTGTGAATGGGGAGCTTCTTCAGCTGGTCCTTGCGCAGGCGGCTCCTACGGGCCCGATGTCGATCCTGGACAAACTTGGTGATCTGAGAGGGAAAGGGAACAGTCAACAACAACAACAACAGCCGCTAGCTTAACGAACCCCAACAATCTGCAAGTAGTCACGCCTCCCCGACCCCCCTTGTCCAAGTAACAAGAAACACTCGTTTGATGTTAAGGAAAGGACCACCTCACAACGCTCGGCCCGGGGCAGTGCTACACACGCCTCCACCCTGGATGAGGTCAAGAGTTTCCCACGGGGCAGTTCACACGACAGGTAGGCGAAGGCGACCTACCATGAACACGACGATGAGGATGAGGCAGATCCCCACGATGATGAGGAAGGGGATCAGGTAGTACTCCAGCGGCAGGCTGAAGTCTGGCATGAGGACCACGTGACCCCTGCCCGAGCGCCGCGGCCGTCGGCGAGAGGGAGAGACGGCAAAACGTTAAGTGGCGGTGGCCATCGGGGGCGGGATAACGTCGTCCTACGCGCGGAAATTTCTGGAGGCATGGATAGGCAGGCTAGCTTGTCGACGCTAGGTGACTCATTGCCAATTTGTCCAGTGCACATCACACGAAGGGACTGTCACGTAATGGCTCGTCCGTCCGCTTAACGAGATTTCACACTGGTAAGTGAGGGGTTACGGGGCCGATAACACCCATTTGCTACACTCCCCTGTCATCACGTCATCGCACAGATACACGGGGGCTAATTCCGTTCGCAGTGATGTGGCACTCGGGACATGCACAGATAATGCGGGACATGCACAGATAATGCACAATGTCTGGATGAAAGAGATACAAACCCAGACAAAAAAAGTTGAAGAACAGAAATGTCAAAAAGAAGAAAAAAGAAGCAAGGAGCTTTAGGCTATTTCGGGAGGGACTGATAAACTAATTCCCGGTTTATCACCTCGGCAGAGTACTAGGGTAGTGATGACACATTAATAAATGAATCCTTTCCCTTTGGTTATGGCACCATGTTAATTGCAGCCATTGGGACATAATAATGTAGAAGAGGCTTGGACTGCAAACAGACTGTCACAGCTGGTTAACAAGAGTGGTTGATGAGCCTTTTGTCGACGTTTCCTGATTGAAAGTCACAATATGAAAAGTCCTATGTAATCTACATTACGCTGACAGATTCACAGAGGCGGGCATTCTTGGACAGTCTTGAATTCAAAGTGCCTCTGCTCTGGGCTCAAATTAGCCTTGATGTTGATAGACGTGGAAATGAGATTTCCGTCTCGGACTCACCCCTTGTCGTATATGTAGTCCTCTCTCAGAGAGACGGCAGTCTCCTCACTCACAAACACAGATGGAATGTCTATCTGCTTCAAAACGTCCACTAAAAGAAAAAAGAGAGATGCTAACAGTTACAAATACAGACTTAGCATATCAATGCCTCAAACAGAACATTACATTTGGAGCTAGTAGAAGACACAACAACAAAAAACGAAATATGTTTAAAACATGTTTTTTTGTACATTTAGAAAACTGTTGCTAAAGACCGGGACAAACATTTGACCAGTATTACACACCAGTCAGAAGTACGTGTAAGCTAAGGCTGTTGAGCTACGTTTCGAGCCATGTCGTGAGTTCCTTGTTTGCTAGCCGGAGGCAGACGCCTAGCGTGTGCCTCATGACTCTGGTCATGCATATTTCTAGGCCATATCTTTGGCCATTTTAGTCGTTGCCGGGCCAACAGAACAACCGGTGCAGACACCGCTGGGATGGCTGACAACTCAACGGCAAATCCACAGCCCAAAGTTGGAAGAGAAATCATTAGACTGGGGTCCAGTGTTCCATGGATCAACAGAAAGAAGAGCTTTCTGTTTAATTCATAAGCCTTTAATTACTTATCGACATTTTACGAAATGTGCAATGGGGCGGTGGAAATCAACAGCTCAGATATTCATATCTCATCCAAAGCGACATAAACAAGGGTAGGTTATGCCAGGATAAGCGTGGGCAGTCCAAATCTTTCGGTGGGTTGGATCATGTTTGGCCCATCCCAGGACATTGGAGGCCGCAGCATTCCTCCAAGACCCCGCTTACAGTACGAGAGACTTCAGAGCTCTCGAGCTATTCCTGGGGCTCCTGGCCTGGGTGTCTTGGCGTTATCAAAACTGCACTGTCTCCCGGACGAGGAAACGCATGAGCAGACGACTGGGTGCTGTGTGTTTGTGTGTGTTTATGCGGAGAGGGGAAGAGAGAGAGAGAGGGGGAACTTACGATCATTGGATCCCATGCTGATTAAGTCATCAGAGTCCACATTGTGAACAATGGCGGCCTTGTAGCCGGCCTTCTGGGCATTTAGGACCTGGGGGGGAGACAAAACCGTAGTGTTCAGTTGTGTTGTGTTGGTTGCTTGATTGTTTGGTTCATATGCAGCTTCGATGGAACCCCCCAGCCCCCTATCCCATACTACTGGATTCCACATCCCACAGACCAGCAAACACAACCTCCAAACCCTGCTTCTGAAGCCGATCCAGACCACCACCATGATGGTGCCATGGAGACCAAACTAGAACTGAACCTGGGACACCAGCAGCGTCAAAACTGTGTCACCTCAGTAAGCCGGCCCAAGGCCCTCCAGGCAGCTCTCTCTCTCTGAATGTGAGCTAGGTCTACTGAACCAATTCCATCACATCAACGTCACGGTGTCCGCTTTCGCGCCAAGCATCATCCAGCCCTCATGTGCTGCACTGCAGAGTCTCACGGGGGTCCATTGTGCTTCCAGTGTGACCGACACATCGGGGAAGGGGGCGGGCGAACGCCGCACAGCCATATCCTTCCATCACCACCATGCAATTTGCATGGCCCATATGGGTCAAACGCATGCATATGAATTAGTTATACCATCTAGAAATGAGAACAAGAAGGAATTCATTCCAGAACGAATCTATAAAAAAAAGGTGGTTGAAAACTAGAAATCTACAGCATACTGTATGTTACACACAGTATATAAAAGTAGTGATATTAAAAAAGAGAGTCGAAACTAAATGCAAATGAACCCAATAACCAAAGTAATAACTATATATATACACCCTTCTTATTTACATATTACCATTGAGTTGGACAGGGCAAACAAAGAAAGAAACATCTCTCTGATGTTCTCAACACATTTCTAGGCTTTTACCTCAGGGCACATGTGGAACCTGGCCTGGCTAGCAACCACTTACGGTTATAGTTCAGCTCACCTGTTCAGTGTGTCGGGCTATGTGTTGGTTGCTTAGTTACTTCCTTTCCTCATACCGAGAAGACAGCTGAAGTGTAGAAGACTACTGTCACAGTCAGAGTGGGAAAGGACAGATTTATATTTTTCATACCTCCTGTGGTGTGTCATTCACCCCCCCCCCGCACACACCCGCCAACACACACAGCTTTTCTTTCCACAAATGATTACATGAACACACACACACACACCACACACACACACAACCATGTTCTCACTGTCATTAATCAAAGACTGCAAACTCGCCCCCCCCCACCCCATGAGAGTTTGTTCCAGAAAAAGACATGGTACAGTCTCAGTCACAGTCTGTGTGTGTGTGTGTGTGTGTGTGTGTGTGTGTGTGTGTGTGTGTGTGTTTGAAGTCTGATGCGTGCAGTGCAGACCTGGTGCAGCTGCTACTCTCTCTGACAGACATTTAGCTCGAATTATTGATTAAAGGTTCTCAGCTCTTGTGTGAATTTGTTATCGTAACAAAAGAATAATGACACAATCAAATAATATTCATGTTTAACCTCAGCTGAAGCAACCATAAGCAGGTATACACAACTGCCAAAAGCTAAGGGGACTGAATAATGTTCAGAGATCATTTGACACATTCTAAATTTAACCCAAAGAGTATGATTCTCCGAAGGCTGGGGAGCTGCTTGGTGAATGATTTACCGTAGATGCGTTACTCCTGTGGAGGATTTTTAACTCGACCCCAGCAAGAAGGTGAAAGTGAGACCGTCGCGCAGGAGAGCGTACCATGTAAAGAATAGGGGTGAGAAATCAGTTTCTCCTCCTCACACTCCGTGAGCTGAAGAGGCGAAACGTTGCGTGTCCGTATAAATAATGCATGGGTGTCTCTCTCTCTCGGTGGTTATCAGTGGTTGCCTGGTGTTGTGTGCAACCCCCACGGGGGGCTAGCGATAGCTTGTTAGCTCTGCGGCTAAGCGAGCGCTAGCTTGCTTTGTGCATAGCAGATGCTAGCGAATCAATAGCACAGGAGTGAGAGAACAAGCGTGTGTTTCTGGGTGGGAATTGTGTTTCTGGCAGGGGGGAAGGAGGGGTTCCAGACTGTGAAGATTGCATCAGTTCTGGGTGGAAAGTGTGTTTCTGGCAGGGGGGAAGGTGGGGTTCCAGACTGTGGAGATTGCATCAGTTCTGGGAGGGAAGTGTGTTTCTGGCAGGGGGGAGGTGGGGTTCCAGACTGGTGGAAAGTGTGTTTCTGGCAGGGGGAAGGTGGGGTTCCAGACTGTGAAGGTTGCATCAGCTCTGGGTTTTCTTGAGCGTGTTTAATGCCAGTGGTTATCTGCACGGTCTGTGTGAGAGTTTTCTGCCAGCGGCGAGGCTCCATTGGGCCATGCGTTCGCCTGTGAGGGTGTATTGTGTGTTTGTTTATCAATGGCTACAGTGTGAGCGAGGGGCACAGACGCACAAAAATATGCTTTGTGTCTGCACACGGCTGTATGCTGGTCACAGTTTGTATGTGTGTGTGTGTGTCCATGTATGTGAGGCTTCCTTTGAGGAGAGATGGAGGGACCTGGTCGCAGATGATTCTGGTTTACCCTTGTGGTGCCTTCCGGTCATTGTGACCCACCGTCGTGGTGCAAAAGGTGGGTCCCAATGACTAGAAGGCAGCCTAACGGGGCCGATGTGAGTCTCGCACATTTAGTCATTTAGCAGACGCTCTTATCCAGAGCGATTTACAGTAAGTACAGGGACATTCTCCCTGAGGCAACTAGGGTGAAGTGCCTTGCCCAAGGACACAACGTCATCTGGCACGGCCGGGAATCGAACCGGCAACCTTCTGATTAATAGCCCGACTCCCTAACCGCTCAGCCATCTGACCCCCTCGCACTCCCTCCCCCGGCTCCCCCTTCATTCCCACTGTAGGGAGGTGCTGGGAGGGATATGGACCAGCATTGGGGCAACGTAGGGGCAGAACTGGCATGACTGAAAGCTGCGGGACCGACAAGCTGGTGAACCATTGATGAGGTCATTATGAGTCACTTCCAAGACTATTTCTAGGTCCCAGACATCTTCGTTGTCGAAGGACATGCGCGTGTTTTCGTTAAAAGGGTTTCTCGGGGCCTTATCCACGGCTAAATATGGTGATATTGATACGTTTTCACCCTGCGCTATCTCAGCGTTTAAGACAGGGTTTGGGAATTTGTTGTTTTTAGAAGGGTTTTTAAAGCTTGGATGCTATTTTGGCCCTCGCCTCTCTGATGCCAGCATGTGGGTCTGGCAGGAATCTGAGAGGAATTCAACCTCCGGTGCTTCACAGAAGGTTTGTTTAGGCTGATAAGGACATTCAGAGCATTCCTGTGACTGCAGGGTAGGGAGGAGGGAGGAGGGGAGGAGAGCGAGAGAGAGAGAGAGGGAGAGGAGAGAGAGGGAGAGGGAGAGAGAGAGGAGAGAGAGGGAGAGAGAGAGAGAGACAGGACAGAGGGGAAAGGAGCCATGAACCCTCACAATAAGAAATCAATACACACTGGATCAGAAAGGGACTGCCAAACAAAATCCTGCCTGAAGGGCACAAGACATCCCTCGCCACAGTTTAACAACTCGCGCCACTTCCCCCGACACAAACCCCTAGAGACAGCCCAATCAGAACCACCCTCCTTCAATGGCGCGCGTTCACACGCAGCCTTTGAACGTCAACATTTGTCCCGTGTCCTCTTGAAGCACAGGGTTGGTTTAAAGGGATATCACAGAGTGGAGCGATGTGGCGATAGGGGCTTGTTAAGCTGGGCGGGACGCTGCAGAGCCCGGGGCGGCGTGCTTGAGGCGGGCACTACGCGCTCTGGCGCTAACGTGTGGCAAGCGACACACGCGGGGTGCGACAGAAAACCTTTCAAATAGACATCTGCGCGCTTCCACAAACGTGTGGCGCGCACATCAGGTGGAAGGCGCAGAAATAACGAAGGTGCGACGTTGTTCGCTGCCACGTGCGCGACAGAGAGCGTTAGTGGGAGTCAGGTGGCTGAGCGGTTAGGGAATCGGGCTAGTAATCAGAAGGATGCTCGATTCCCGGCTGTGCAAAAATGACGTTGTGTCCTTGGGCAACGCACTTCACCCTACTTGCCACGGGAAGATTGTCGCTGTACTTACTGGAAGTCGCTCTGGATAAGAGCGTCTGCTAAATGACTAAATGTAATGTTAATGGCGTCGACAAACAAAACGAATGGTACACTCTCTGTGTTTTGGCCTCACTGCCCCAAACACCAGAACAGGTCGCAAGCGACACGTTGTAAGCCGTGCTGCGGTCTTCCAGCACAAGGACAAACACATGGAAGGAGGACGGGGCGAGGGTGGGTAGAAGGCAGGCTTATCGGACCTCTCTCCCGTTGGTCATGGATGACCAAGCATCTTTAAACTGTTCCATCTGAACATAAGACTAGTCCCACTATTAACCCTTTACATGCCCCAGTGCTGCAAAACGTAGTCGGGTCCACTGATATTCTTTGCCTGCCTGAGAACAAAAGTGATGGAATTTATATAACATTTGTTAACTACAAAGGGTGTTACACTGGCGCACAAACACACACCATCTACCCCAACAGTGGGATTTGTAGCCTTGGTGTTGATTATAGAGACAGATAGCATCAGTAATCACAGCAGTTTCATCAGTGTGTGTGTGTGGTTATGTGTTTGTGTGTGTTTGTCCGCGCTGCCTGCCAGCTCTGCAGAAATCTACGGGCTCGACTTCCCAGCCTCCCCTCTTGGCCAGACTTTGTTCTCTTCCCTTCGTCTTCCTCGCTGTTTATACAGCAGCTCCCAATCTGTTCCTCTCTGCCCTGATCTGGACCCGCGCTCCTTGATCTCTCCCTTACCCCCCACCCAACCCCCCGTCTCTCTTTTCTCCTATCCCCCTCTCCCCCTTTTTTACCTTCTATAAGTCTATGAGACTCTGTGTCACCACCTCTCTCTCTTCCTGCATCTCTCCCAACAGCTTCCCCGCACTGCCAATTCTTCCCCTCCCTCCCTCCCCCCCTCCCCCCCTCCCCCTCCCTCCCTCCTCAGAGGAATCTGCTGCAGAGTGAAGCTTGGTTTCAAGGTTCAGACTCCTGATTAGATAGGAGCTATTGAAACGGCAAGGAGGGGCCTGCAACTGATAATACTGCACAGCTGCAATGCACTGGTACAGCAGCATGTGTGTGTGTGTGTGTGCTGCGCGCACATTTGTGTGTCTATCGTCTGTTTGCTATGTGGGTGTGTGGATGCTAAAAGACGGAGAGTTGCAGTTATCGCCCGTGTGATAGTGTGTTCAGTGTGTGTGTGTTTGTGAGTGTGTGTGTGTGTGTTCGCCACTCCCTGGAGATGAGATCACAAGGCCCCCATGTCATTCAGGCCAGCCACGGGTGTTTAGTACCACAACAGCACACGGAGACATAACAACAGGAGATAAGCCAAATCCTTGTAGACACACACACACACGCACACGCACACACACACACACACAGGTATACAGTCATAAGGGAGGCTGGCTCATCGATGGCCCTTAAGGAGGTGTGGCACTTCAGTGGCAGAGCAGAAGTACCCTGGAGAGAAGCGTGCTGAGAAAGGAGACAGAGAACTGGACGTTTTATGGTTCGAGTCACAAAAAGCTCAGTCGATTCTCACCCCTCAGAGCGGAAGACGTGCGCGAATGAGACCGAGGAATCAAGGTTGGATGGAGAAGGAAGGGGGAGAGACGGGCAGAGGTGGAGAGAGAGAGAGAGAGAGAGAGAGAGCGAGAGAGAGAGATAGCCCGACAGAGAGAGAGAGCGAGAGAGAGCGGCGGAGGACGGAGAGACCCCAAAGCCACTTGTCCATCGTGATTTGAGGGCAAACACGCCTGGGTTGTCGTGTGGCGCCGAAACCAACGAGGGAGCTGTGCTGCGAGTTTCAGCACGTGTTACATAACACTCCTATTGTGTGAGCGTGTGAATGTATGGAGTGTGTGTGTGTGTGCGGTGCAGGAGAGGGTGTCGATTTGCTGGCTTTTTCTCTCTCCCCTAATGCCTTCAGTGCACCATTTGAGGAGGTATAGGGCTAGCCTCCCCCCCCTCCTTTTTTTTTACGTAGGAAAGGAAGGGGGGGGGGTGTTGGGTTTCCTGTCCCCCTCCCCCCCCTTTCCCCCACAGCTGGGGTCGTACGGGTCACCAACGAGGCCCCCCATCCTCTACCCTCCCCACCCCCCCCTTTGCCCTCCCCCCACTCCCTCAACCTCCATGTCACAGGCTCAGCATGCAGGAAGTGCTAACCTTCTCCCCCCCGCCCGCCCTCCCTCCCTCCCTCACCCCCGCCGAATCTCTAGAGAGACGGCTGTTCTAAATGGAGCTGGAATCCGCTTCCCACTGCGGGCACGCGCACACACACACACGCAAGTATATGCGCGTGCACGCACACACACACACACGCACGTCTACCCATTAACGCCAAAAGTCTCCTCTCTTGATCCCTGCGCCCCTTCCCCTACCGCCGCATCCGGAAAAACACCCGTGACATACTCCCACTTAACACACACACACACGCATTTTCACACACCCTTCACTCAACAAGGGGTTAAGTGTGAGAGCACATGGCTTTATCTCCCATTATGTCTGGGGCTAAGTTAAAACAATGCTCGGTTATGTTTTTGGGTCACATGCTGCCAGTTAGCATGATGCTAGTTCCACAGATATGCCGGGGGGGAAGAATGTCCATCGTTTTATTTATTTGTATCCCCCCTGGCTGCCGGTTCGGAGCCCAAATGGAGCCCTATTTCGCTTTCAATTCTCTAATACTGGAGATCCTTTAATGTTGAAGTTTGGCAGACGTTCTGGAGCAAGGGACTAGAGTGAGAATTGGTGTGTGTGTGTGTAGATCTTCTTTCCCGAACTCCCCCCATCTCATCCTCCATCTCTCCCATTGAGGAGATTTATAAGTGCTCAATCATAAGTCTAGAGGCCTGGGCACTGACACACACCGTGTAACACACACACACACACACACACACACACACACACACACACACAGCTCCTCACACTCAAGATCTGGTTTCAAGCCCCCTTACAGTACACCCCCCCCGCCCTCTTTTAATGGACACTGGACCGGGTCCAACGGTGGACGGACCCTTCCCCGGGACGTTACGTAACGTGGCCGTCCGCTCCGTCCGCACAGAGACCAGCCCCAGCCTCCGTCTCCAGCACACTGTGTTCCCGTCCAACAGAACCTTTACATTTGGACATGGTGTTCCTACAGCGAGACTGCGTTATGGCACACAAACACAGCTTATTCTTTTTTTTGTAAAACAAAACACATTTTGTTTGAGGGGAGCGGTGGTCTGTTTTGGACGAGTGTTGGGGGTCAGTTCATTTGCTGGTTTCGGGGGCTGAACACGTCAGCCTGCGTGCAGCTGGGACAGCCGTCCCTGACTCGACTCCATCGCGTCGAACTGAGAGCGGGGGGGGGCGTTTATATTGTTTCTAAGAACTGTTCTAAGATCAGTTTGAGGTCAGGGCAATGCAGCTGAGCTGAGGAATGAGGGTTACGGGAAGTGCTGGTCCCAGATCAGTAAATTGGCGTGTCGGACCCTGACCGGCGCGGCGAAATGAGGCGGGGGAGAGGAAGGGCATCCGGTTTCACTCCTGCCAAGGAAACACCTCGTCTGTGAGTGTGTGTGTGTGTGTGATGCAGAAAGGCCTTATAAGGCATTGGCAGGCCAGGGGAGAGAGGGGGAGAGAGTCATGCACACCACAGCCAAAGACTGAACAGCTAACCAGTCTTTCTCCCCCTCTCTCCGAATCTCCATATTCCTTCTATCTCCTCTCACAATCAATCTATTATGTCTTAACAACCATCTGGCATCTCCTCATCTTCCTCCATTTTTGTCCGACACAATCCTTCCTTCCATTTTCAACTCCTTTTCTTCTCTTTTTTTTCCAGGTCTTTTTACTTCTACATAAGGATTGTGTTTGGATGTTCTAAACTGGAAATCTTGTATAAGTCATTCACAACCAAACAGACTTCAAAAAACGACTTCCCCCCTCAATCCTGCTACAGCCTTACACCATCACATCTCCCTCCCCCCCCCTCCCCAACTCCCAAACAGCTTTCACCTCCCTCCCCGTCCCTTCTCCCCGTCACCTCAGCCCCCCCCGTCCCTTCTCACTCCCCCCCCCGTCCCTCTCTCCTCCCCCCCCCCGTCCCTCCCCCCCCCCGTCCCTCTCGTCCCTCTCTCCTCCCCGCCTCCGTGCAGCACGCGGACCGCTTCACCGTCAGGTTGAGTGATGACGCAGATGGAGTGCGCTCTCCACAACCACTGGGACGTTGAAGGAAAAAACAACTTAGCTGACAACTCAGGCGCCGCACGCCACACACACACACACACACACACACACACACACACACCTGACGCATGCAGACTCAGACAGACACACGTTTGAATAAACACTCCGCTCGGTACAGAGAGAGCAGCCATGCACAGTCATCCTTGGGATCTCTTGTTCCCGTCGACGACGGAAGCTTCATTTTTAATGTGGAAACCTAAGCAGATTTGACTGTTGTCGTTCTTCCCTTTAAATGTTTTCGGCAGAAACGTTTGTTTTTTTAATCTCCCTCCTTACCATTCAAGCTTGAGCGTGGCTTTCAATGTCATCTTTATAGATTAGTCTGTGTAATCCTTATTCATTTTAACACCGAGAAAGGTTGGATGCTTTCAGGTCAAAAGGCTGAGTCCACTGCACCGGCTAATGGACCAGTCAGCAGAGAGGAAGAGAAGGGGATGAGCGGAGGGAGGGAGGGAGGGAGGAGGATGAGCGGAGGGAGGGAGGGAGGGAGGGAGGAGGGATGAGCGGAGGGAGGGAGGGATGAGCGGAGGGAGGGAGGGAGGAGAGGGATGGAGGGATGAGCGGAGGGAGAGGGATGAGCGGAGGGAGGGGAGGAAGGAGGGAGGCTGCCAGAGTGCAAACCAAGGAAGTCCAGGCACTTCCTGAATGTCTCATCTAACGAGGCTGATCCGAGATCAGTCTTTCCTGTTTTCATGCCTCCTCCTTGGTCATTAGGGAAGCAAAAATAGAACACGGATTCCAGATCTGTGCTTAAAAACCAAGGTCATTGTACTCCGTGTAGAGAGACTGGATCATGGTGGTGAGGGACAGGTAGAGGCCCTGGAACTGACCTCGGGTCAGATTTCCTTAGGACTGATCTGACCCGAGTAGCTAACAACCAAGTCAAACGTATCCGTTTACACCCATCAAATAACGCTGGATCAGATATGACCTCAAGGTAGGGAGAAAAGAATAATGCTTTTCTAGTTAAACCATTTTGGTGTGTGTGGTTTTTTTTGGTTGTGTTTTTCTTTTTTTGACGGACTGACCAATGAGTGACAGGTGCTGTCCAGCCTGAGGTGACGCTGAGTGCGCTGCTTCGTACCTTGACATCGAAGTTGCAGTCGAAGCGCTTGATGAGCACGATGAAGGCCCCCGTCAGGTTGTCCCGCAGGGGCGGAGGGTCGATGGGCTCGCAGGCGTTCTCGGGCCGCGCGCCAACCAGGAAGCCCTGCGGAGGTGTGATGTCACAGAGCGGAAGCGTCAGACGCGGGGGGTGGCCCCCCCCCCTGACTCTGACGGTACACCGTTCAAGAAAATATATCATTTATAGGTCACACGTTTAATGATAGGAACGCTGTCGAAGACTATTGGATTCAAATCTAACAGATGAAACAAACTGAAATAAACAGGAGATGAAATATTGACGACGTTGCCTCGGGGTACGACAAGCTAATCTTCCGCTGGTCTGGAGTCACACGAGAGGGAGAAAGGGGAGGGGGGAGGGGGGTTGTGTACAAGATGATGACTCTCTCGTAGCCTCTCTCCAATAAACCCACATCCACTTCATCAGTTCTATCTTTCTTTCCCTTGGTTTTTATGGATGAATTCGCAGAAGCGAACAAGCAAAAGAGCGACAAGCAAAAAAAAAGAAAGAAAAACTTGGAACTATTGCTTTTTGTATCGTAGGTCACCAACTAGCATTGCTCTCTATCCATATACTGTATTTACATGCATATCTCTTCATCACCTTGTATTAATAAGTGTGTGTGTGTGTGTGTGTGTGTGTGTGTGTGAGGCAGGCTGGCGGATGGGCAGCAGGAGTCGCAGGGTGACTGTGCAGTTCCAGGCAGCTGTGATGTGATGAGTTCATGTCACTCTAACCGCCTCGCAGCAGCTCTGCCAGACGGCTAGCAAGCAAAGACCCGGCCTACTCAGACAGTCAGCGATTTGGAGACTGACACACTCGGCTGCACACACACACACACACACACACACTCACTCACTCACTGCCGGGAGTAGGGTGTGTCTCTTAGAGATGGGATACATGGTGTGTGTGTGTGTGTGACGGTGTTTTCAAACGGACAACAATGAAACACCTTTCTCTGGTAGTCGGTCTGACATCTGATGTCATCCCCCCCGCCCTCTGCCTGACCTTAGTTGACCCAAACATAACACTTCACATACCGAGAAAAACCACAAACCAGTCACTTTCCGCCCCCCCAAAAAACTACAGTAGCTACCTCATCTAAAGGCTCGTTTTCCCTCATCGTTCTCAGTCTACAGTATGGGGTGGGCTACTTTGGCAGTATCTAATTCAGCGACATCATGCGATGAGCCTGTTCCAAACTCGAATCCTCCCTGGAATCTCCTCAGCTGCATTTCGGGGGGAGTCTGCTAGCCAATGACATCACTGTGCCACTGCCTCACATTTCACCCGGCCTCGAAAGAAACTCCAACAGCTCCCCCTGTTGGCCAGCCTCGCAGGGCAGCCATTCCCCACGTTCCCCTGGCTGCATGTGGAGCAGAGCCTCGTCCAATTCCTTATCCAATCAAACGCCATCGTTTCACCCACCCACCACATAATGAATCGTCAGTTACCCCAGACGGTGAGCAAAACAAACGGCTCATCTCGGGAGATGGCGGATCCAGGTCAGAGGTCACGCTTTTCCACTGTGTGCTTAGGAGGAGGCTTTGCGATGTCGGTGGGAGAATCTCTCGTAACACTTCAGCGCGGTGACGAGCGTTTCCGAGAGAGTCAGTGTGACTGGGTGATTGAGTCATTGTATCATGCTCACCCTACTTGGATGGGGTAGACTGATTTCTTCGTTGCTCAATGAAAGGTGGGGATTATCTGGTAGTCCTACTTTATTCAAGTCTGAACGTCTCTATGTAGTCTGTTTATGGCTTAGTCATGATATAAAAATCTATTGACATATCTTGTTAAGTCATCCTTCCTACGGTGTGTTCTTATATGTGTAGTTTCATGCCAAACTTGGATTTCCAAACAGTGCTTCTGGATTTAAAATCACTTGATGCTAAAGTATCCAGATTGGAATGTGGCCCCAATGTTGTTGACAGTGGAAGGTTCTTCTCTGTGTTCCGCTGAATAATCGAAAGCATCAATTGGGGATCATATTTAAATCATGAATAGGGCCTTGCATTTTTTATTTCCGAGGACTCTCAGAGAATTCTCGAGCTCAACGGCACAGCTAGTGGCTGGTTACTGGGTCATCTTAAAGTCATAGCCAGGCCTCGAGACAGAACCTGACAGGGATTCAGGAGAAGTAGGCCAAGAAAACATGTCCTGTGCGGCTCCGCAAATGAAGAAAAAAAAAGGGTCTGTGAGAACGACAGAAAAATGCAGAGTGGGAAAATCCAGATAGCATAAGGTAAGGCATTTGAACTACTACTAACTATTAAAGACAAGATTTTGAAATATGTTAGTCACATTAATGTTGAAGATTTGTCAAAACTGACCTAATCCTGAATGTTATGCTATAAACAAATGATGTTCATAATGAACTGAATGTTTTAGGCCTATGTCCCAATAACACGAAAGAGTAATACCACCTACAAAAGCTTGATCCTAAAGTCAATGACAAGTCTATTAATGACAAAGATTCCTCAAAAGAAGTGTGCATTAGCAAGTGTCTGTTCAGCTTGTCCGGCTGTTAGAGCTGTCTGAGAAAACAACTGTAGCCTTAGGTAATCCCACACAGCTAGCCCGTCTATCCCACAAGGTGCGTCCTAGCTCCCAGTCCAAGCCAAGGCCTCAACCTTGCCCCCGCGTTAGGTCAGGCAAAGATACGCAGTCATAGCCAAGGCCACATCCACAGGCGAAACCCATCCTGCTTGCAGTTTCCCTTCTATACCAAACACAGAGCATGCGACAGGATATGACACGGTGTTTCCAGTTCCCTTAAAAAAAACTAAAAAAAAACAAGGCACCGTTTCTTCCAGTGCTCATGGGTAGCCATCTCCGGCAAACACCGACTTCAAATGGCAACACAGGAAATCTCCTCGCATGTATTAGCCCCGAGCCTAAATAAGCTGCGAAACTTTCATGGCTTTAATTACTTACTGGATTACTTCCTCTGAAAAAGCCGCCGAATTAACAGAGGTGAATGGGGAGGCGGCCCCCGGGTCGACAGATAAGCAAAAGCCATCAGCAGAACCACCCTTATCACACTCTAATGTCTTTGAAGAATGGGCAGGGACCGAGATTTCTCACAGGACTGCTTTCAAGGCCTCTTCGCACAGCGGTCTTTACACAGAATCTGCCCATATGGCTGATCCTGCCAAATAAACATCATTAAAAGGGAGGCAAAACTGAGGTTTACTGAGAAAGGGGGATTTAACGGTTTTGAACCCTTTGGGTAGATTGTACAACATAAAAGATACTTCGCTTGGCTGGCAGTGGCATCTAAAAGGCTTTCTTTGAGGCACGTGCGTGCTAGTTCTTCCAAACCTACCACACGATTCTGTGCTGTATTTAAATAGGACATCCCCCAAAGATTCGCCCTGTTCATGCGGTCGGATGGAACGCTCTCCGCGCAAAAACACCCAAACATTACAGAGGTCCTTGTGATGCCAGGAGGTTTTCTCAAGTCACTTATTCAGAATTTCCGAAGGGAAGGGGGGGGGGTAGAAAAGATAGTTAAGATAGAAAAGAACACAAGACAAGTTTTGTTCCAGATCCAATGAATGCTGAGTGTTCTGAAGATTCTATGCCAAGGGGATATCTAGAACTTTCCCCCATCATCTTGGACCAGACGTCCGTGTCGAACCAGGCAAACAGGAGGGGCCTGTTTCTAAGACCATGCAGGGCACCTCAAGAAGAACATTATAACGCACACACACAAGTCTGAACCATCTTGTGATTCCAGATCTGGTTGCAGGCTGTATTGAAGATTTGTTGCCGAACTTCAGTAGATCTATTACGAGTAGATCTATTAAAGGTTTGCCTAATATAGTCACTGGGTTGGTTACAGACGGCTGATCTCATACATGCACTGCTATTCGTCAGAGCACCTGTGCCTGTTCGATCCTTCAAAGCAAAGTCGTGGATGTGGAAGATTGCACAACTGCAAAAAAAATAATAATAAGATGTCCCAATCCTCGTCTTTATCTTCCATTCTTCAGTGGCGGAAAGTGGACCTAAACCAGTCCTGCACAGAAGGATGGGGGGGGGGAAAGCCGGCTTGTTGGGATTATAATCCAGCCAGTTGCAGATTCCGGGGTCAGGACAGATTAGGCGCCTTTAGCTGGCATTGAAGGGCGGAGGGTCTGAACGGTGGCAGGGCGGCAGCGGGCGTTTAGCAGGGCCAAACACGTACCTGCTGCATCTGACGAATCGACTCGAAAACCTGACCCAGTTTGGCCTTCGCAGGCTGTGTTGTGGTGCCATTTGAGAGAGAATCCGGAGGATCAGACCACCGCATCAGACCACCACATCAGACCGCGACGAACCCTTCGGATGCTGGCCTTTCCAAGGGGGCTTTCCAAGGGGGGTGGGGAGACGTCTGGGCCAGGCTCCAGTAAGAGGGGGAGCGAGGAAAGGAGAGGAGGGGGATGGCACAAAGCGTGAGCCAGAGGGGTTCGGTCAGAGCGAGGTCGGGTATGGAGACGGACAAAGGAAGCTAACAAGTGAGTGAGAGAGAGACAGAGAGAGTGAGAGAGAGAGAGACAGAGACAGAGAGACAGAGAGAGAGAGAGAGAGAGAGAGAGAGGAGAGAGAGAGAGAGAGAGACAGAGAGAGCGAGAACACCACAGTCGCTCAAGTTTCATAACCCATGCATAGGATCTTACGTAAGCCTGGCAGGCTGTGCGCGTACACACACGTACACACACACACACACACGGCGACAGACGTGACCCTTTGCTCTTTGCCAGACCTCGGGAGGTGAGGCTTAACTCCCCAGTTAGCACTGTTCCCTGTCAAGATGCTATTACACACGTATACAAGCACACACTCCTGTGGAGAGCACTTTGTCACAGCAGCAGTTGGTGGCATTGGCCACTGGAGACTATAAATGTCTCAGTACGACGTCTTTGTCAAGAAATGTGAAAAGAAAAAAGGAGAAAGAAATGCATTTTTTCAAAACCCAACAAACAGCCCTACTTATGAGCTAAAGGGGTTCTCTGTAAGAACTCAGAACACTTGAACCACCTGTACCTACTTTATGTAGTTATTTAAGTTTAGGGAAATACCAAACAGCTGTGAAAGGAAGTTAAAGATGATCTGTGGGGTGGTTTCCTACGGACTGTGATTTCCTAGCAAAACGGCAAACTGCACTGAGAACACAAACCAGG
The DNA here is from genome assembly GCA_903064625.1 of Mallotus villosus. NCBI lineage: Eukaryota > Metazoa > Chordata > Actinopteri > Osmeriformes > Salangidae > Mallotus > Mallotus villosus. The sequence continues at coordinate 445,350 of CAEFZP010005862.1, read as the reverse complement.
GTTGAGCGTTGCGTTATGAACATTAACCACCCCTCAAAAACATGAACCCATATCTATTTCGAGACCCTTACAATCCTGCAGAGATCTACAGGCTATTTGTTGGTGTGCATGCGCGCGGTTGTGTACATGTATGGTGCACCGTGCTCGCTAGCTGAGGTGAGGTTACTTTGCGCTGTGGCTAGTAAATACATGGCCAACTGTTTCTTGACTGCCTGCTGAAATACTGTTAGAAGAACTATGCACTTCTGGCCTTGCTATTCTGTTTTCTATAAGCACTATTTGTATGTCGCTTCAGATAAAAGTGTTGGCACAAAGAATGAGATATGTGAAATGTTTAAGGTGACAAACTAACTAGTGTTGAGTGTAAACAGTGTCCCCGTGTCTCAGAATCTCCAACCAATTGAAAAGCAAGCGACTCGAAGAAGACGTCGACATTTCAACATCAACAAACTGTACAGTGCTGCATACACGAACAGTCGAACCAAACGACCTCAAACATTCCACGAAAACATTCGCAGACGACTAAAAAAAACGATCGATCCTCGCAGAGACACAATGGCGGGGCTTAGAAGCGCAGACGTGACTCATCCCCACAGCCAGCTGTGTGGGGGGGTCAACAGTGAGCGGTAACCTCGACAACATGTGAGCTCATCAGAGAGCCGCGGTCGGGATGCGAGCACAGAGAACGCCACTGTGACGCAGCCTCCCGGGCCTCGAGCTAAGCTAACGGAGGACTGAACTCGTGACCAAGACGGGGCTTTTAAAACTAAACGTGTGGAGGAAGGAACAGTTTGGATGAGGAGGGTTTTAGGGTGTATACGGGACAAAACATGGATACTTGATGATTTCAATTGTTCGAAAAGTTTTAAAAAAAAACACACTTTCACATCTCTTCTATGGTGACCAGTCAGTTCCTCCAGCACACACCAAAGCAGAACGGAAATACATCTGGAAAGTTCCTCAACTCAGTTGAATACGTTCTACTGAAAATGTTATGATAAACAACTGACAAGGTAAGGGTTTGGAACTATTTGTAGGGCTTTGCCAGTGTATTCCCCCTGGTGACGGTGGATAAGACCCTGACAAGTTTTGACATCTAGCGCCCACCTTCAATCCGTCGCTGGGCAGCCGGTATCCAAATCGTGCAGGCAGGTCATCAAAGTTCCCCGTTTTGTTGTCGAATGAGTACTGAAAGAGAAACAAATAGGTCAACTCACAGGAACTATCCTCGAATACGTTGGAAAACAAACTGCCAACCAGTGTTTCTCTGCTCTCGCTTGACCGTCTGTCTCTGGTGTGTGTGTGTGTGTGTGCACATGTCTATATCTGTATGAATGTGTGTGTGTGTGTGTGTGTGTATGTGTGTGTGTGTGTGTGGACACTCACGGCAGAGATGTCAGCCTCCACAGGCAGCAGGTTGAGGAAAGCGAAGAGCTGCACGGTGAAGATGGTGTAGATCTGCGTGGCGGACAACATCAGCATCCCCAAGGAGAGCAGCATCTTTGCATTCCGCTGTGCCAGTCAGCCACACAGTCTGCCCGGCAACAGACCAGTTCCCACCTGTGAGACCAACGTGGAGACATTTACATACATTTACATTTAGTCATTGGGCAGACGCTCTTATCCAGAGCGACTTAGAGTTAAGAACAGGGACATTCCCCCGAGGCAAGTAGGGTGAAGTGCCTTGTGTCCCAAGGACACAAAGTCATTATTCACGGCCGGGAATCGAACCGGCAAACTTCTGATTAATAGCCCAATTCCCTGACCGCTCAGCCATCTGACTCCCCTGACACACAGCCAGGGAAACATGCACGATGAGTGAGGTGAGCCCAAAACGGAATTTCCCCACAAATGTGTTTCCTCGTATAGTTCGGTCTGGACTGGAGTGAGGGAAATATTCCCTTCTCTGAGCTCTCTTCCTCCAATTAAATCAACAGGGTGGGGAATGTGGTGCTAATCGAAGGCAAATGGCCACTCTAATGGCAGGCTGGAAGGAGAGGGAGAGAGAAAGAAAGCGAGGGACAGAGAGAAAGAGAGAGAGAGAGAGAGAGAGAGAGAGAGAGAGAGAGAGAGAGAGAGAGAGAGCGAGGGGAGAGAGTGAGCGAGCAAAGAGGGAGAGCAAAGAGAGGTTTGGCCTTTTACCAGTCATTTTCATTAGTGCTCCGGTTCCCCAGCACACATTTCCCCACCCATCATGAGGCCTGTCAGGGCTCGGCCCGCTCCGCTGCCCCCTCTCATACACATTCACCAGAGGGCATGGCCCTCCTCTCTTCTGCTTTACTGCCTCACTGGCCAGGCCAGTTTGTTTGAAGTCAAGAGACTGTTTGGTCCCGAGGAGGACTAAGCCCAGAGTTCGTTCCGTTCGTGTGTGTGTGTGTGTGGTGTGTGTGTGTGTGTGTGTGTGTGTGTGTGTGGTGTGTGTGTGTGTGTGTGTGTGTGTGTGTGTGTGTGCGTGAGTGTGTGTGTGACCTAAGCAGAGCAACGTTGGGTCCTACAGCATGAAATTTCACTGGTCCTGTCATGAGGTGTAGAAAGCCTTAGGACACACAGCTTTGACACATCCTCCTGACTACGGCTGGTGGGTATTAATTAAGACATAATAGGTGTTATTGTTGTATTTTTCATATAACACCTGGACGTAAAAAGACTAATGCTTTCAGCCAATACCATGGAAACAGGGGCATATCCTTAGTTATTAGGTTTTTATGTGGCCTGGCTTGCATACAGCCAGGACTGTTAAGGGCAGACATTCTACAGGACAGCGTAGATGAACCACTCGTTTTGTGGTGATTGTGAAACAGGCCTCGTTTAGTCATTCCAAACTACTCCTGTGACCGAACCTGACACACATGCATGTGGGGCTAAAGTCATCTGCTATGGTTGTGACTGGCAAAATGGATTACCGTCACATCATGACAAATTTGAGAATCTGCCTTAAATTTGAATTCTCTGCCAAAAAAGATCAGACTCTAAACGTGGCCTGGATGTCAATTTACCAATCCAGAAGTTTCCAAACTGCCAAACTGCTTATAGTCTACGGTAGGAATAACCAAATTAAGTATTTATGACTTGGGCTAACTGATTTAAGACTTATGACTCAAATGGCTGCATATAATCAACAGAAATATTGCCAAATGACCAACCTGTTTTGTTCTAACTGCCCTATTCCACAAAGTTAGGCTTGCCAAACATCTGCACTCCTCACTACCAATCAACATAGCTTCACATCTGCACTCAGCAGAGATTTAGATTACATAAGAGGGTCTACCACCCACTACATCCCTAATGCCTTGCCTCAGTGACAGCCTTGTAACAAATGCCATCTATGTTTGCTTGCTAGTCCTTTCACTTAAGCGAACGGGGGTGGTTTTTATGATTAGGCCTACACATCTGCTGTTATGACACATCCCATCACCTGCAATGACATGCAACCCAAAATAATTGAATACATTCTGGGTCGCCTGTTAGCTATGCAATCACTAGGACAGTTATGAAATAAGCTCTCTTACTCTCAGCACTTCACGACAAAAAAGTGAGCCACGAAGTAAAAAAAAAGAGGTCAGCTGTCAAAGGATCCGGTCTTCCCTGGATTAACCCTTGTGGCCTGATGTATGTGACAAATGTACAAACATATATATTTCATTCCACTTGATATTCCTTTAAAAGAGCGATTGGCGACTATGAAGAGACTATGGAATAGTTGTTAAGATAACATTATGCATATCTCACTTAAAAGTGCAAACGCTAAAACCATACATGCCAAATCAAATGACCATCAGAGCCATTTGACATCTGATTCAGCTAGCTCGCTATCTAGTTAGCTATACATTAGGCCCGATTTACTACACCTCGATGGCATGGCAACATGACAGTGCTTGAATGTGTACCGTACAACACTAGTGTACGATCGCTAACCAAAATGATACATGCCATTCTAGAAAGATCTAAGTATGCATTACTACGGGCGCATAAGGGTAGAGCTAGTATTGCTAGTTATATTGCGCGTATCTACAGTACTAGTGTTACTACCAAACGTTGGCTGGCTAGCAAGGATGAATTAGTCACACTGATTGTGGGCCCTTACCTTTATATCCAATGTTTTCACTTGTTGTATCAAACTATAACGACTATGGACACTGCAATCGTTTACTTTATATGTGTATTTTAGCCAAGAATTGTAAGAACTTCATGCCGTTTTCTGGACAGGTCAGTGCGACAGAACATCAACAGTAATCCTTTCGCTAGCTTCTTCATGTGAGCTCAAACTTCCTCTATCTGCACACGCCCCCATCAATGTCTTGGTTGCTGATTGGAAGTTATATACTTCAATCAAACTATTCCGGAAGTGTACTGCGGGTAAACATATCCACGTGATGCATTAAAGAAAACAGAAGCTCACATTCATATCTCGATTGAAATAAAATACATTTTTATAAATTGTTATACACTATTCAAAATTGTTTTTTTTGTGATCGCTTGACCAGCTTTAAAGGCAAAGGGAAATAGCATAATATGTTAGTATTTTTTTCCAAAAAATACTAACATGTTTGCATGCAGATTCCTCGCTTAAACTCTAACGCCCTCTGTAGCAAGTTTATGGGAAACTTTTTAGATCTTTGATATCAAGACTCGGTCTCTCTTGCAATTTTGTTGATTTGATATTCAGAAAACTCTTTTGAGAAAGCCAACATTTACTAAACCAAAGGCTTCAGGCTTTACTAAGAGACACAGACATTATAAAAGGTCACATGCAACTAAGCAAAGCCCTCTTAAAAACTTTACAGTACAATAAAGTCGATCAAAGTACCATGGTGGTTTCAACTGTCCTTCTGTTAAGTTAGCACTTTAGAGTGTGCCCATGAGCCCAATGCCAGCATAGATGTGAATAACAATTGTTGAGTTTTTTCTTCTTCATTAACTTCATCTCAAAGCTTCTGTAATTATTTGACCACCGCGAGTCTTCCTGGCCCTGAAGTGCAAAACACACCCCCTAATATGAGTGCATCCCCCAAATGAAAACACTCCCCCCAAATACGAGTCAACTCCCCCCAAATAGGATGACTTGCTCACCTCCCCCCCAATACAAGGACACACTCCCCCAAATAGAAAACAACATTACATTACTGTATCTCAACGTTTAAAACCCTGTTCCATAGGGTATTGAAGCGCAGCCCAAAGGCGCTGTCGAAACAGTGCCCCTTAAAACCCGTTCCATAGGGCTGCGCTTTACCATCGCCATCTAGTGGTTCACAATATCAATTGTTGTTTTGTTTTCTTATGATTACTATGTTGGGGTACAGAGTGGTTTGTTTCAAACTGACTTTTGTTTCATCTGCAGGTATGACTTGTCGTACATTCCATTTATAAGGTTTGTAGTCTTTAAACTTTTTTACTTACTGGCAATTTAGAACATTAAGATTGTTTCTTGAAGGAAAAGTACAAGTGATTCTTGATTATGGCCACACTATGACATTTTCTGTTCTATTCTATTGAACTACAAATATTATTTTAATATATCCAATCATTTTCTGTTCTGTTTATTTCTCAGGGATGCAATACTGAAGCTTTTTACCATGTATGTGAAGTGAAGATCACAGATGAAGGAGCTGACACTTGCTATACTTCAACACTGTTGCATTTGGGGTTTTCTATATTGCCATTGGTTCTTTCTACAGGCTACTGCCATTGGTTCTTTTCTATACTGCCGTTGGTTCTTTCTATACTGCCATTGGTTCTTTCTACAGGCTACTGCCATTAGTTCTTTTCTATACTGCCGTTGGTTCTTTCTATACTGCCATTGGTTCTCAAGACAAGAACTTCTGCAGAAAGGATGACTCAGTTGTATTTGGTTTGCTTTCTAAATATCTTCAAACGTCTCCAAAAGTTTCAATGTGTTATTTTTTTATGTGTTTTTAATGGTTGGCTAATAACAATATTAATATTAGGATGAGATAGGCTGTTTTCTCTCATTGATTGTTCTCAGGGAAGGCCTACAACTTCGATGGTTACACTGATTGAATGTATTATGATAATAAATGTACTGAAATGTCTATTTATTTGATTATGAGATCTTAACTACCGTTATTTAATCGTTCTTTGAGATTGGGATGTCTTTGATATTAATTTTACCCTGCGTCCACCGGGGGGTGTTGCGATGATGTTGACTATTTTATCAAAACGTGCACACCCATGTGACCATCAGATGCGGAAGTCACATTCGAAGCAAACTTTGGCGCTTGGCGCAGATTTTATATTTCTTACTATAGTTACATTCTGTAAATTACAAAAGTTTGTTAAAATCTGGGAATATGACAAGCTTCACTCAAAAAATTAAAGACAGTGTGCCAGATAAACCGACGATACATCTTGGCGAAAGCGACTTGCAGAAATGGGGCTTGCAAGGTATTGCTTTTAATTACTTAACTATCTGACACAGGAATGGTTGTATCCCGTCAGTAGTAGGCTATATAAACCAAATACTACTGTTACATTATATAAACAGCGGCAGCCTCTATGATCTAGTTGGTGGCTGGTCGGTAAAAACGAGCGATAGTAAAGAATGAGCAATAGGCTAGCTCAGTGGTTCTCAACCCTGGTCCTCAAGTACCCCCTGTCCTGCATGTTTTAGATGTTTCCTTGCTCCAACACACCTGATTCAAATTAACGGGTCGTTATCTAGTTATGCAGAAGCCTGCTAACGACCATTCATTTGAATCAGGTGTGTTGTAACATGGAAATATCTAAAACATGCTGGACAGGGGGTACTTGAGGACCAGGGTTGAGAACCACTGGGTTAGCTAACTGTATACAGAACTTTATATATTACAGCTACACCATTGGTTCAATTACCGGTGTTCCAGAGAATTTGGTTCACCTGTTTCCCCTTCTCATGACATTTTCTCTTAGTATGATCATTACGTGTAAATGTAATCTATACATCATCTTTTACACTGAGAACACAGGGGGAATATATTTCCCTGGAGGCCTGAGGAGAGTGGTTCCCCTCCTGTATATTACAGTATGATGCATGATTTACAGATGCAACTTGTTATACATAATGATTACAGTAACATAGATCACCAGCATCACTGTATTGTTTTATAACTGTCCAGACTGTAATATACAGGAGGGGAATCACTTTCCTTGGACCTCCAGGGAAATATGTTAACCCTGTGTTTGCAGTGTAAAAAAACTGGTGTATAGATTAAACGTATAACACATGATGTACATCACTGTAAAATAATGAATGAAAGATGAGTATCCTCATGTGTATCCTTATGCTCATGGAAAGTAGGTAGAGTACACTATAAGCCAACACACAAAATGAGTCTGGGGACTAAATATACCTGTCATCTAACATGAACTCGGTTGTGTCTCAACAGGGATTACGCTGAGAAAGTATCAGTTGGATGGAGTGAGGTGGCTCGTTCAGTGCCTTAAGAATCAAGAAGGATGCATTTTAGGGGACGAAATGGGCCTGGGCAAGACTTGTCAGGTGTCTCCTCGGCAACCTGTCACTCTCATGCTTATCAAAATGATGTCACCGTGCAAGAGAAGAAGATGATTTTGAGTAGCCAGTGACTGTGTGGCGGTGTCTGTGTTTTTGTCTCCTCACACAGACCATCTCTCTGCTGCTGTACATGAGTGGAGCTCTGGGGATCAAGGGGCCGTTTCTCGTGCTCAGCCCGCTCTCTGTCATGGACAACTGGAGAACAGAGATGAAACGGTGCGTTGGGCACACAGAAAACACATTTTACATTTAGTCATTTTAGCAGACGCTCTTATCCAGAGCGACTTGGTGAAGTGCCTTGCCCAAGGACACAACGTTATTTTGCACGGTCGGGGATTGAACTGGCAACCTTTTGATTAATAGCCCGATTCCCTAACTACGGTGGCCCTGAAATGCAAAACACACCCCCCAATATGAGTGCATCCCCCAAATGAAAACACTCCCCCCCAAATACGAGTCAACTCTCCCAAATAGGATGACTTGCTCACCTCCCCCCAATTCATAGTTTTCACGTGACGTCAAGTTCCAATGGACACGCCCCCCTGGAGGGCAAAAAATACTTTCCGCTGCCCGCCACCCATTATAAAGTCATACATTTACGTTGAGTCTGCTGCTTTTGTTTAGGCATAATGCCGGATAGTTGTTGTGCTATCGGATGCACTAAATGCAGAGGAGATAAGCCTGGACTGTGTTTCTACAGAATTCCGTCCGATAAAGAAAATATAGAGGATTAGAAGATTGTGGATTTGTGCCATTAAACGTAACGCTACCTCTGTCTCCGGGGAGGGCATACAATGGCAGACGTCCAAATATACACGTATTTGCAGCGAACACCTCATCAAAGCTAAGCACAAGTAAACTTAAACACAAGTGTATTAATCATCGTATTTTTTAGCCATAAAACACATCTTTATGTAATCGGTTTGACATCGTTTGTTGTGTATCGAGGCGACCAAATGCAGTGGTCGTAGCGAGTTAAAGTTAGTTTGTTAGCTAAATAGTTGGGTTGTTGTGTTAGACGCCGACACTTGCACTTTGTGTCCATATCTTTCCTTTTCTTTAGCTGAGAGGTGATCCAAATAAACGTGGGAAGGTACATTTGCCGGCTTTTGCTGCGTTTCACGGTGTGAGCCGCTATCGCCAGCAGCTTTTTGCCCTCCAGCTAATCGCGCATGTCACGTGACTGAAAACTATGAATACAAGGACACACTCCCCCAATGGAAAACGTTACATTACTGTAACTCAACGTTTAAAAACCTGTTTCATAGGGCTGCGCTTTACCATCGCCATCTGGTGGTTTACTGTCAGAACTGTAGGCCCTACTTGTAATTCACACTTTAAATCACTAGATGGCGGTATTGAAGGGCAGCCCAATGGCGCTGTCGAAACAGTGCCCCTTAACACGCAATTTATACTTTTGCATAACGGGTTTTAAGGGGCACTGTTTCGACAGCGCCATTTGGAAAATAACCAATGGCAGTATAGAAAAGAACCAATGGCAGTAGCCTGTAGAAAGAACCAATGGCAGTATAGAAAGAACCAATGGCAGTATAGAAAGAACCAATGGCAATATAGAAAAGAATCAATGGCAGTAGCCTGTAGAAAGAACCAATGGCAGTATAGAAAATAACCAATGGCAGCAGCCTGTAGAAAGAACCAATGGTAGTATAGAAAAAACCAATGGAAGTATAGAAAGAGCCAATGGCAGTATAGAAAAGAACCAATGGCAGTAGCCTATAGAAAGAACCAATGGCAGTATTCACCTTATTCCGCCCCGCCCACCTTTTTAAGTTCCGTTGTATTCGAACTTCCTGTTTGCCGGGGATATTATTCAATTCAATGGAGAATTGCCGAAAGTCCCGCTGCTAAAACATTATATAAGGTTGGTGGATTTGTGCCAGTTGTGGTATGTTCGTGTGCTACAACAAGTCACCAATACACCCTTTCACTGGATGGCTTGAAAACGACTTTTAAGGTGTTTATATAATTCGTTTGCCGGTCAGATCGCTGCTCTGCTTTGCTGCTATAAGTAGGCTAGGCGTTACATTAGCCACAAACATAAGATGTTCTAACGATTTCACAGCAGGGCATATTTGCTATACCCTGTTTGAAAGTTTAAGCTTGCTATTAGCCATAAACTGCAAATGTATGAGTGACAAATTACACAAATTGTGCTGTAATAATAAATAGTAGCCTAACAACTTTTTGGTAGAAGCTTTATTCAACGTGTTAAACCTTACACAAGTGCACTAGTAGGCCTAATGCACTAGTAATCTTAACTCGTATCTAATGGCAATAAGAAAGACGCGTCTACTAACTAATTTGATTGCTGCGTTGTTTCAAACGCTTTACATTACATTTAGATGCACTCGGACCTCTTCTTTCCATGGTCAAAACAATCAAAACACAGGGTCTGATTTCGTTTTCTCCAGTTGTTATGGCAGCCACTAACTGCACAGTTGAAGCTGGGCATCTTTATTAGCCTTAAATGTGTACCAAAGCTTGTTTAAGACGTTCTCTTATAGTACTGTTTTAAAGCGGAAAGTATACAAATTGGAAATGAGAATACGCGGATGGCCGTGCCCATCGCGACTTCCGGAATAAGGTGAATAGAAAGAAGCTTCAGTATTGCATCACTGAGAAATAAACAGAACAGAAAATGATTGGATATATTAAAATAATATTTAAAATAATATTTGTAGTTCAATAGAACAGAACAGAAAATGTCATAGTTCTCACAGTAAACCACTAGATGGCGGTATTGAAGCGCAGCCCAATGGCGCTGTCGAAACAGTGCCCCTTAACACGCAATTTATACTTTTGCATAACGGGTTTTAAGGGGCACTGTTTCGACAGCGCCATTGGGAAAAGAACCAATGGCAGTATAGAAAAGAACCAATGGCAGTAGCCTGTAGAAAGAACCAATGGCAGTATAGAAAAGAACCAATGGCAGTATAGAAAAGAACCAATGGCAGTAGCCTGTAGAAAGAACCAATGGCAGTATAGAAATAAGCTTCAGTATTGCATCCCTGAGAAATAAACAGAACAGAAAATGATTGGATATATTAAATTAATATGTTTAGTTCAATAGAATAGAACAGAAAATGTCATAGTTCTCACAGTAAACCACTAGATGGCGATGGTAAAGCGCAGCCCTATGGCGCTGTCGAAACAGTGCCCCTTAACACGCAATTTATACTTTTGAATAAGTAGGCCTACTTGCTACCTGCTTCGATAGCCAAACAACTGTCCTGGTGCACGTAACTCTGTCAGGCTATTGCATTTCGTACTTCTGTCGATCAATTTCTCATTCCCTGTTAGTTACTGCATCCATTCAGCGACGACGATTCGAGTTAATGTAATGTGGTTTTGAGTTAATGTTATGTCGTTCTCCATTTGGAAGATTGTTGTTTTGCATTGGTGGGGGATGAGCAAGTCATCCTATTTGGGGGGAGTTGACTCGTATTTGAGGGGAGTGTTTTCATTTGGGGGATGCACTCATATTAGGGGGTGTGTTTTGCACTTCAGGGCCACCGTACCTAACCCCTCAGCCATCTGACCCCCACCCGAGTTAATAGTGAAGGAGGGTGTCAGACAGTAGTCTAATCAAGATAAACAGCAAAATACAGAGTAAACCTACTTTTTAATGGACACAGATTAGACCCACATCCATACACTACTACTGGAACAATAGTAAGCTTTTCTGCAATTAATAGAAGATGCACAATTCTTCAGTCACCCCTTGATTTTAGGTTAAGAATACTCTCTGCTGCTGTCTGTTTATCCCGGTAACTAGACAGCTTTATAAACATGTCCTGGTACTGCCAGTCTGCCACTGGGTGGAGACTATTCCACACTTTGTGTACTGTACAGGGAGGTGTACAGTACATGCTCTCCCCACGGTACTGGGGGGAGAATATGACTGCAGTTCTAAAGGTTCTTCCTGTACTATTATGTCACTTTCCATAAAAGCATCTGCTCAATATACACAGTATCACATACGCAATCTCCAGGAATACGATCATTCTTTTAGCAGCGGGTGAAACACAATGTTTTTCACACGTCTGTGATCTCCTCAGTTTTTCTCCAGGGCTGACGGTTTTGAGTTACACTGGAGACAAGGACAAGAGGGCGGAGCTACAGAGAAACATGGACACCGTGGACTTTCAGGTTCTGCTGACTACCTATGAGGTGATCCTTAATGGCATGTCCCGATATTGTAAATAAATGCACCTGTCTTTATGTATCCAATTTGAAACCCTTTTTAGTCTAGATATATCCTGTTGGATTTGAATCTGTTATTTATGGAGTTATGTTGTTGTTAATTGGTTGGACTCCGTCTTTTCGTTGTCAGCTGTGTCTCAAAGACGCCACGTTCTTAAAGAAGTGAGTCATGATGTTTGTTTCCTACAGAATGCACAGCAATAATACTTTGAATTCCAATGAATCATAAATAAATTAACACATATTTCGCGTTGCTCTTTCTTTCAGGCGGAAATGGAAGATTCTTGTGGTAGACGAGGCCCACAGGCTGAAGAATCAGAACTCGTTGTTGCACAAAACCCTGACTGAGGTATCAGAATGACCTTTGCAGGGTCTCCACTCCCCACCTCCAATCTCCTCACACTGTTCATCCTCTACCCCAGACCAGCCTTGACCATCCTGCCTCCCTCCCTCCGTCTGTCCGTCTGTCTCCTCCCTGTCTCCCTCTCTGTCTGTCTCCCTCTCTGTCTCCCTGTCTCTCTGTCTCCCTGTCTCTCTCTCAGTTTTCTGTGGGCTTTAGAGTCCTGTTGACTGGGACCCCCATCCAGAACAACCTGCTGGAGGTCTACTCCCTGCTCAACTTCATCCAGCCCAGCCTTTTCGCCGCGGACGAGAAGGACAACTTTGTCGACACGTACGCCCACGTACAGTCCCAACCTTCTCTTGGTATGCTGCTGCGCAACCAGCTGTTCACAGAGACAGAGCTATATCATCCGCTAAACACAATAATTGATATCATAGTGACAACTCGTTTTTGGAGTCTCCCTCGATAGAATTTTTGTCGGGGTTACATTTAGTCATTTAGCAGACGCTCTTATCCAGACATTCCCCAAACATTCCCCCAAGGCAAGTGCCTTGCCCAAGGACACAACGTAATGTGGCACGGCCTGGAATCGAACTGGCAACCTTCAGATTAGTAGCCTGATTCCCTAACCGCTCAGCCACCTCATCGAATCAGCTTGAAATGAAACAAATCTGCATGGTGCAGGGTAGAATCATCGGCCCAATAGAGTCTCCTGTGGTCACTCCCACGCTTCTGTCCCCCAGCCAGCGATCTCCAGAGCATCCTGCAGCCCTTCCTGCTGCGCAGGGTGAAGGCCGAGGTGGCTGCCGACCTGCCCAGGAAGACGGAGCTGCTGGTGTACCACGGCATGTCGGCCCTGCAGAAGAAGTACTACAAGGCGCTCCTGATGAAGGACCGGGGTGAGGCCAACCGGCCAGCCGGACGGGTGATCTGTACCTGGGCGCTTTCGCCTGAGATCGGTCGGAGAAAGTACCCAGTTGAGTGAGTGAGTTTGTGTGTTGTCTCGCGTCTCCAGATGCCTTCGGACGGGAGGAGGGCGGGAAGACGCGGCTGCTGAATATCCTGATGCAGCTGAGGAAGTGCGTGGACCACCCCTACCTGTTTGACGGTGAGGCCCCGCCGCCGTCGCAACGTCATCACCGGCTCAAGGAGGAACTTGCTTTCGGTTTAGAGCGCTGACCTCGCCCTCTTTTCACCACCCCCCCCCCTCTTTCCTCGGCCTCCCTCCTCTCTTCCTTCCTCCATGCCCCTCTCCATCCACCCCCCCCCCGGCTCTCCCCCCCCCCGCTCCGCCTGGGAAGGCGTGGAGCCTGAGCCCTTTGTGATGGGGGAGCATCTTGTGGAAGCCAGTGGGAAGCTCTGTCTGCTGGACAGCATGCTGTCCTATCTACATGAAGGGTCTGTCCTTTCTCCGCCTCTCTTGCCCAAATGCACGTCAACAGATCACCAGACGACCAAAATATCATCATTCTATCTACAATATACTGACAGACTGACAACAGATAACCAAAGAACCAACAGATTACCATGATATCAACAGAAAACTGTTATATCATTTTCTTACCCAATTACCGAGAGGTTACCATTCTGTCAACAGAATACGGTTCTTTAAAGAGGAGCCCTGTTTGTACTTGTCTCTCGTGACTTCCTGGTCATGTGTCTGTCCAGGGGCCATCGTGTGTTGCTCTTCTCCCAGCTGACCCGGATGCTGGACATAGTGCAGGACTACATGGAGTACAGAGGTAGGCCTCCCCTCTGAAAACCATGTGAGTGACGGGTTCTCCTTGGCAAGGACTGTCTAGTGTGGTGGTTACAGTAACCTGCATGTCTGAAGTTGGCAATGGGAGTGTATGTATGACAGAAGTCATACGCTTCAGCCGGCAATAAGTTCTTGTTGAAAGATCAATGGCAGCCTCGCGCTCGATAATGTCATTCGCGTTTGTTTGTGCTTCGTTTTTCTTCACAGGCCCCGACATGTTCTCCCCATTACCCACCATTTATTTGTTCTGCAATCTCCGCCGCCTCCAGGTTTTGTGGTCTACTGTTGTTACAGGCCGACAGGGCTTCTTACACGCGTATTAGTCACTGGTTCGTCGTTCGTTTCTTCCTGTGCAGGATACAGCTACGAGCGCCTGGACGGCTCTGTCAGAGGAGAGGAGAGGAACCTGGCGATCAAGAACTTCAGCAGCAAGGATGTGTTCGTCTTCCTACTCAGCACCAGAGCAGGTCGGTGGTCACCATCATCACCCCTAACTTACTATTTGTATTTCGTAATTATTGCACCTACCCTGCAGAAATATGTATATATATTCACGTCTTCTGTTCCGGTCACAGCCTCCCTCAAATCCATCTTCCCACCGCCATCACCTGCACACGCCATATCTCCGATTTCCTTATCTGTTACTCTGACTGTTAACTGCCAGCGAAAGCCACATAGAGATTAGAGAGTAGACAGGAAGTCCTGTTTGTAGAGATTAGAGAGTAGACAGGAAGTCCTGTTTGTAGGCTCGCAGTTCCTTGGCTTTTACGCAAATAATGAAAGTCAAGAGACTGCCTCTAGGTTTTTCAGATCACCCCGAATCCCACCATTTTTTCTTTTCGCTGTAGCAAAATTCTCGCGTGATGTTCAGCGCTGTGCTGTGACATACCAGCGTCTGGCGTCGACAACTTATATAAGGCGTGGAGAGAAACCCGATCTCGTTCCCTTTCTCTCTCTCCGAAAGGCTCTGACATACATCCTCGCGTCAACGCCTGGCTTTGTTAATTCCCCGCGCTGTCTAAGCCGGGCTTGTTCACCTGTGGCCGCTGTGTAGGGGGAGTGGGGATGAACCTGACTGCTGCGGACACGGTCATCTTCATGGACAGCGACTTCAACCCCCAGAATGACTTGCAGGCAGCTGCGCGTTGTCATCGCATCGGTCAAACCAGGTAAGAAGTCAGAGGTGCTTTTTCCCCTCACACACAACAACAACAACAACAAAAACACGCTTCATTCCTGTTCCTGGTGTCTAGTTATCCTAGCAGCTTTGAGTCATTGCGTCTGCTAAATAAATCGAATCACTCCGAATGTAAATGTGATCGCCGGTGCTCGCAGGGCTGTGAAGGTGATCCGTCTCCTGGGTAGAGACACGGTGGAGGAGATTGTGTATTCCCGGGCCATCTCCAAGCTGCGCCTCACCAACACGGTGATCGAGGAGGGCCGCTTCTCCCTGCTGGAGAAGGCCCAGTCTGCTGCTGCCGGGCTTCAGGTCAGGCAAACCTGGCAACCGCAGTCCAAACCTGGCAACCGCAGTCAGCCTGCCATGTCATCCTGTCATCTACCGTCCAACTACTGCAGTTGGAAGTTCTCCTGTTCCTTTTTCTCCTATCTCTTTTCCATTCAATTGCAGGAAGAAAGTGATGAGGAAATGAATCTCTATCTCACTAACTCCCTCCCTCTCTCGCTGGTTTCTTGGCCATAGTTGAGTGAGGTCCTCAAGTTCGGAGTAGACAAGCTGCTGTCGTCCGAGGAGAGTACAGTCCAGGAAGTGGACCTAAGTTTGATCCTGGGTCCGTCGCGGGGCGGGGAGTGGCTATCCAACGATGACCTGCCCAGGGTGGAAGAGGAGGACTCCGAACCCGACAGCCAGAGTGAGTATCCACTGCGTTGATTCGGGATTCAAACCCGGAGAATATCCCATGTGAAAGGCCAGCACCCAACAGTTTACGCAGCAATTCAGGATGGAGCTTTGCTTCGTTGAGCTGGGTGGAACCTCCTCACCACCTCTGTGTCCTCCAGACCACATGTACTGCTTCGAGGGGAGAGACTACTCCAGGGACCCCAGCTCTGAGGACCAGCGCAGCTTTGAGAAGCTGCTGGAGGAACAGCTGGAAGGGCAGGACGAGGCTGGGGGAGAGGGGCGCGCTCTGCGCCACAAAGCTGGAGTAAGCTGCCACCGCTACACAAACACACACACACACACAAGAAACACATGTAGCTGCCACACACACACAAGTAAGCACGCGAAGCTACCACACACACTCACACAAGTATGCGCACGTATTATTGGCGAGACCGTCTCACCCACCGCATAGAGCGGACGATGTACGTCTATCTGGGGGTACATGCTCGACCGCTGTTTTGAAACGGAGCGTTACAGCATAGCGCTGTTGCTCGTATCCCAGCTTGAGGCTGTTGCATTGTGGGTAATCCCAGGGCGCTCTGGCGGGGCCTCTGGGGCTGGCGCCGAGGAAGAGGAAGGTCCTGAGCGAGGCGGAGCTGGAGGCGAGGAGGAAGAGGGGGCAGGAGGCTGCGGCCAAGAGGGCCAAGCTACTGGAGGACAGGAAGAGGAACCAGCAGGAGCAGAAACAGAAGAAGAAGTAAGGAAGCAGCTGTACGCACCTGAGAGGGCCCGCCTCTCCTCAGACTTGTTGAGGCGTGATGTAGTTATATCTGTCTGTGTGTGTGTGTGTGTGTGTGGTGTGTGTGTGTGTGTGTGTGTGTGTGGCGGTGTCTGTGTCTCCTGCAGGATGGCGTGGTGGGACTCTTGCGGGTACAGATCCAGGTGCTTACCCTCGGTGGAGAGTGAGGAAGAGGAGGAGGAAGAGGAGGAGGACGGCAGCATCTGCTCCACAGATTCCGAGCACGCGGCCATCCGCTACGTGCTGGGGGACGTGACCCATCCGCACGCCGCCGGCGGGGACGCCATCATAGTGCACTGTGTCGGTATGGCAACCCGCATTCTAGGCCATATTCTCCCAGATACTCTAAAGCAGAGATAGTGTAGAACAGTCAGCCATTTTCTCCTTTCGATTACCTGGGAGAACAGTACGGGTGACGTCTGGTTGTGTTTCTGTTGGCGTCCTGATGTTGTTGTTGGCTCGTAGATGACTCCGGAAGGTGGGGCAGAGGCGGGCTGTTCTCAGCACTGGAGAAACGCTCCGATGAGCCACGCAAACAGTACGAGCTGGCGGGAAAGATGAAGGGTGAGATGTGTTCACATGCACAGTCCCAGAGACTCCTACCTACCTAGTGTGTACACTACACCCTAGTGTGTACTCTCCTACCTACCTAGTGTGTACACTACACCCTAGTGTGTACTCTCCTACCTACCTAGTGTGTACACTACACCCTAGTGTGTACTCTCCTACCTACCTAGTGTGTACACTACACCCTAGTGTGTACTCTCCTATCCACCTAGTGTGTACACTACACCCTAGTGTGTACTCTCCTAACCACCTAGTGTGTACACTACACCCTAGTGTGTACTCTCCTATCCACCTAGTGTGTACACTACACCCTAGTGTGTACTCTCCTATCCACCTAGTGTGTACACTACACCCTAGTGTGTACTCTCCTATCCACCTAGTGGGTATCTATTCCCCAGTGTGTACTCTCCACCTCAGTCCCAGAGGCACGTAGTGTACACCACAGTCAGAAGACACAGGCCATTGCATCTTTTAACATGTCTCTCCTTGTATGTCCTGTGTTCTTTCTTCGCGGTCTCGTGGAAAGATCTGGAACTTGGGCGTGTGCTGCTGTTCCCGATAGACGACCGACAGTCCAGAATGGATGGCCAAGACCATGTAAGTGTATGAGAGCAGAGGGGTGAAAACATCTGCTAAACGATTGCACTACAGCCAGCCTAGAACGCATGCAACAGCACCCCCGACGCAACTTCACCACGCCTTAGTTGGCCACGGAAGCGAAAGAACACAATATTTCAAGGGAAATTGAATTGGAATTGAATTTCAACGGTATGATTTACGGGCGTGAAATGACATGTTGATATTTGTTACCGCTCACTGTCTTCACCACAGCTGGCGCTGGCAGTGGCACAGCACAGAGATCACGCCTACAACCTGTCTGGTATCCTGCTGCCCTCCCTCGAGGATTCCCTCAGGGCCATCTGTCGTGTGGCGAGAAGGAAAAAAGGTAGCGTCTGATCTCGCCATTGCGTGTGGAGCCGAAGGAGAGACGCCAGAAATGAAACTCAAATCCATCACAATCGATCACAAGTGTCACTGAAACATTCAGCTAATACCCTGTGGTGCGAACGCTTACGTGGAGTCATTATTTTCCTGTTGAGGCGAAGCGCCTCTCTTTCTTCTCTCCCTCTGTTCTTTTAGCGAGCGTTCACCTGCCGAGGATCGGCCACTCGACCAAAGGGTTTAACTGGTATGGTACAGAGAGGCTGATCAGAAAGCACCTGTCATCTCAGGGCGTGTCCACATCCATGTATCCTCCTCAGCAGTGCAACACTTCACTGTGTCATTGAACAATGGCTTTCCATCTGATACCCATCGAAATGTTATTGTTTTATTTCGGATTGGTTGTGTTTATACAGCCTTACCTGAACTGCCTGTTAGATACTACTACAGCAGTACTGCTTCTGCTAAGGCTACAGCAGCAGCAGCAGTACCCGGTACCTCCACAGGAGGGGCGTTCTCTCCGGCGCAGTCCCCAGGATCGGACAGGCCCAGTGCGGGGGAGGAGGAGGAGTGTGAGGGGGGCCCTGGAGGCTCCAGCCTGCCTGACTTCATGAAGGGAGTTCGGGTCTTCTTCTACAATCTGGCGGCCTCGGAGCGGAAGAGGCTGGCTCGCTACCTGCTGTCATATCCTTTACACAGCTGCCTGTGCTAGTATTTCGATGGAAGGCTTCCTACCTCCGCGCACCCACCATTTTGGTGAATCGTATGTTTTTAAATGTAATCTCCGTAGGTGAACATGGATTTACCTGGGTATAGCTGAGTGGTAGAGCCTGCAGATCAAGAGGGGTATTTTGCACCCAAATTAAACGTTTGAGGTCTGCTTGTTTCCTCTGGTCTCGAGAAGTCTGTTGTCTGCCCGCTCCTTAACCCTGGCCCACGTATGATGGCGAGGAGGAGGAGGTCATGAGTTCAGAGGTCACACACATTGTCGCCGAGGTGGAAAGTCCCATCCACTCACAGGTGAGTGGACTGCTGCTAGTATTTCGTTCTGTTTTGTGTGATTATCTCCAGGGGCCAGTTGTTCACAAAATTTAATCTGGACCAGAATTACCTGGGTTTTGAAATCCCATGTTTGCTATCCAGGATCAGGTAATCCATTTGTTTTTTGTAATGGTTTTTAAAAGCAACATTGGATTGGATCACCCTGATCCAGATACAAACTTTTCAAGATGACCAAATCCGGATTCCCAGTATTGTAAAAGACTACGTATAACAATGTAGTAAGCTAGCGAAGTAAAGAACAGGTTCAATAGCCAGTATGGGGTCACTTTTAAGTGTTTTGATTTGAAGACACATAAAAAGGTCAAATAAAACATTCCAAACAGTCAGAGCCATCATCTGACCCACAAACTTGAAAAATTTCAAACAAATAAATATACATTCTTCACAAATACAATGTAAATATGTTGAAGATGTGTTTCAAAATCTGAAAAAAGGCTAAATGTCCAATAAATAACTAAATTACAGAACTTGGGAAAGAGTGATTTGTTCTTCTATTATAAGAATCTGTACTTCTGCTCTTACATATAAATACATGTATATGAATTACATTATACAAATATAGGTTTATTTGACCAACTCCAATTTTTATTACATTTTGTTGCTGAAATCCACCCTGAATCCACCCTTCTGCTGGGATCAGAATGATCTTGAATTTTTGGATCAAAGGTATCCCAATTTTTTTTGAACAACTCATTTTCAAGATTTGATCCTATCTAAAAGCTGTAATCCGATCAGATCACTTCTGAACAACTGGCCCAAGAATGTTTGCACAAAGTCAAATTTTGGAGCCTAGCAACGGGTAGGCCTACTGTGTATCGTAGCTCCAGTGGTTACAGTCATAGATATATATAAATACTATAAATAGTATTTATATACAATCTATGGTTACAGTAATGTCACAATGCTGACGGCAGTTAGGATGTTGAGGATGATAATGACTCTTGTGATGATGGGGCTGATGGTGATGATTGAGGAATATGCTGTTGGTTCCTCCTATTCCCAGGAGCTCAGGGAACTCATGCAGAAGTCTCCTCAGGCAATCCCCACACGCACATTGTGGCTGGACACCTGCTTCTCTAGGCAGAGGAATGTGGACCATCAACAGTTTATGCATCTATTCAGTTAATGTTGAGCTGTTTGATAATTGGTTTGTAGATGTTTTGAGGTAAAAATTAAAATAAAATCATTAAAAACAAGTATGTTTTAGGAATAAAAGCTGTAATGCTCTTGCCAAATGATTTGCTGTGTCTTCTGTCAATGTAGCCTACCCCTCGACTAGTATGAAGTTGGATAAGCAGCATATTATTTTTTATGTGTATAGAACGAGACCCTAGAAGCAAGTATTTTTTGATCCAACACACAAGGTAGCCTACTATTGAATATATAAAATATATAATATTTAAATGTGAAAAAATATGAATTGTAAAGTGCAGTTGTGTTGGAAAATATTTATGTCCGTGATTAAACGTAGATTGGAACGGCACATCAGTATTTCAGCCTCGTTTATGGAAGACGTTGGGAGGTGGAGCTCATTGGTATAATTAGCCGAAGTTAGAGTCGGAGGACGCACTTCACGGTGCAGGACCTTTTTATGTTACACGCCAACTTGGTTTGGTGAATCATCTATGATATTTATGTGTAGGCCTACTAATATCGAAAATACAACCATTTGTTACGCATTATCGTATATGGAAACCTGTAGTTTGGTCACGCCGCTGAGAACTAAAGAAGCAGGGTGCCGCAGGTGAATTTATTGGTAGGCTTCAGACGACGTAAAGTTAACGAAGTCTTACCAAACGTGCGCGAATTTAACCTTCTTTTCGGATTTTAAACTGGAATATGATCTGGTTTCAAACACCCAAAGGTCAGTACCCTACCAACAACATTAGAGCAGAGACTTAGATTTATTGTAAATGTTTTTATGTTATTTCCGTTCCGTTATTGTGTATCAACACAGCCGTTTGTATCATTAGGGCCAATTAACCTTTCTACGGGCCTGCTGTAATTTCTGGCATGTTTATCAAGTTTAACACTTGTTTGTTGTCGAATGTGTTATTTGTAGGCTATATGAGCATTATTACAAGCGAATGTGTGTAGGTCTTGAGATATAAGAACAGGAAAAGAGAGGCAGGAAGAGGTGCTCGACACAGCAGATATTTTTGCAGATTGTTATCTTTGTGGCTGTTTGTCACTAAGCTAGCTTTGTGGCCGTGGAGCTGGGCTGTGCGCAGGCATGAAGTCCTGTGTGCTGGAAAAAACGACTTCGCATTTCGAGACAATCTGGGTCATCATGAACTCAGAGAATCACAGTGGAAAGTACAAACGTCAAAGTGCCGACCACACTTGTGTGTGAATATTCATGTCTCAAACTCGTACAGGTCAAATACGCCACTCGTGTTGATATTTTACCTGTTAAAGGACAAGGACAACCTTTTAAAAAGACTGTACACCACATTCATTTGAATGTGTGTGTGTGTGTGTGTGTGTGTTTGCATGCTGGTGAGTGTGTTCTGTTGCCAGGTTCGTTTAAAACACTGCTGATTAACGCAGGCATGTGTGTAACACTAACCCACACACATGAATCCCTGGTTGCAGAGACATAATGATGCTGCCCACTCAACGAAACACCACCACAGCAGCAACAAGGTACAGCCCACGTCCTCAAATACACCTCCACACATACAGGTAGACTCCCACTCTATGAAACACTGCTGTCCTTATGGGGTTCCCCTACAGGCCCCATACACTTTGATACACATAGACTGGATTGGAAAGTGTTCATTTTTATCTTGTTTCCTCAACCGATTGAGTGTTTTCAACAGCAGTTGGTATCTGACTGAGAGGCAAAGATAAAAGTAGAACAGTTTCATGTTTGCTGGATTGGAATTTCTCACGGGCTAGCATAGGGGGAGAGAGTGGGGGGGGAGAGAGGGTTTCAGAGAGAGAGTTTCAGAGAGAGAGAGAGAGAGAGAGAGAGAGAGAGAGAGAGGAGGGGAGGGGGGTCAGGGAGATGTAGAGTCGGAAAGGGGGAGAGAGGGAGAGCTAGAGACTGTGGTCTTTTCAATAGCCTTCCATGCGAGATGACAGTATTTCTCATGGCTGACTTTCCTCCGATCCCTCCCTCCCATGCCCACCTGTCTGCTGGGAAGTTGTCAGAGCGTGTCGACCAACACCCCCGAGGAGGACGACGAGACCATGAGCAAGGGTTGTGAGAAGGACGCTGTTCACGATCCCGCATTCAGCCCCCACCCTTGCCATCAAATCCCGCCTGGCCACCACGCCAGCTTTCTCGGCTACTCTACTTTCTACCGACAAGGTCATATGAGAGATCAGGATGCGCACCCACAACGACACGCCGGAAATCACGCTCAACCGCCGCCGAGCTTTGGCCTTTACCAGCCTCCGCTGGGTCTGCCCGCTGGCTACAGCCAGCCTACACCCTTCCCCAGCGGGGCAGAGGGCTCCTGGCTTCACCCCAGCTATGCCAGCGGCTGGTCGGGGCCTGGGGCCTACCCCAGTAGCCTTCCCTCCTGCCTGGTGCCTGGAGATTACCACAGCTACCCAGTACAGAGCCCTTATTCCTCCAGCAAATCTATCTCCCTCCCAGGCAGGTACAGCCCCAGCATTGGCAGCCTGGAGCAGCCTGGCTCCCTCCACTCTAACCCTCCCTCAGCAGACATGCACCAACACACCCTTCCTTCATATTACTGCTCGCCCCAGGGGGCAGCCTGCTGTGCTCAGTGCCCCGTTGACATCTTCAAGATGGGGCCTGTGCCTCACCAGGGTCCCAGGCTTGGATACAGGCCTCCATATGACCCATTGTGTGAGTAAAACATGTTTATACTAATTTATACTAGAATTATTCACATTGTAGTATAAATCAGGCTTTGAAATCAGATTGTATTTGTATATTGTTTTTTACAATAAATATCACAGGTCTTTAAAGTGTCCTGCATGTCACCACTTGACTTGACCTGAATACCTAAACCTTAAATGCTGCAAGAGGGCAGCCAACTGTAACAAGACAGTCTAATTTGTCTTTCAGGTTCAGATACTTGCCGGCCTCCAATTGGAGGCCACATGCACAGGTGAGTTAGCTAGTGTGTGGCCTCTGGCACAGTCACACTATAAATAAAGAAAAGCTGATTTGAGTTTACATTTGGGACAAACAAAAAGAAAATACATTTAATCAAATTCATTTTTTCCCTCACAGCTCCCGTGTGCACCCCACTGTTCCCAAAGCTCAGCTAGGCAGTGCAGCACTGTCCCCGGAACAGAGTAAGTACTTCCTGCTGGACGGGTCACAACAGGAAGCTGCTTAGACAGCTGAAGTCTGAGAGAGTGAGGCGATGTTTTCATTATATCCGGATCCTCAGATATTCTAGGACATGACAATTGTACAGAACATAGTTCTTGTTGGTGTTAATCTACTTTCTTCATTTCAATCCCCTTAGTAAACATCTAATTTGAGTTAAAAATCTATAAAAAATGTATGTTTAATTCTTGTTTGAAACCTTCCCCACAGGAAGGGTGTTTGTGACTTACGAGGCAGACAACGAAAAGCATGTCAACGATGTGATCAACTTTGTTGGACTCCTGCGGCACAATGGCTTCGATACGCACGTGAGCGCACCTGCTTTGACTGTGTAGCAATGGACTCGGGTTTTCATTCCAAATACTAACAACATAATTAAGTAAAAAATACAAGACAAACATGTTGACAGTTTGGCATGGACACAAACACTTTTTACCGTATATTGTCTGTTATAATCGTCATGATGTGCGGGTGTTTGTCTACATAACTAACTCAATCCCGCTTATATTTATTACAACCTGTCACATAATTATGTCCATGATTTTTATTGAGTTGCTTGGCGACTTCTGCTACAAGTGTTCGTAAAGTGCATCACGGTCACACACATTCTTTGCAAACAAAAACCCTTCTTCTGCAGATTGACATGTTCGAGCAGCAGTTTAGGAGCATAAGCAAGATTGACTTCATGGAGAGGTACCTAAGTGAGGTAAATGCTGTTTTATGAACCTAATGATAGTTACGGCTCAACATTCTTGTCGGGCCCCTAGAATGTTGATCAATAAATCAACAAGGATGTTCATGACAGCACTTTCAAATGTGATACTTATTCTATTCAAACTGTCTGTGACTTGAATTACAGTTTCGGTCTGAAATTAAATGTCATTGTTGTCTTCAATTGAAAGTTACTAATTAATTAATTGTACTTACTACAGTAGCAGGCCACTCCAGCATACAGTACATATCCTACGAGTGTCTATTTTCTTTTAAAACTTGTGTTTAGATCCACAAAGTTGTACTGTGTACAAACACTCCTGGTGTTGAATCAACACTATGAAATTGGCTGTGTTGTATTTCATGATTTGATTTCTAAAACCCCAAACGTGTCCGCTGACAGAAGGAGTACCTGATCATCATCGTCATCAGCCCCAAATACTACGAGACGGTGTCTGCCGCCCCGGTCAGCCTGCAGCACGACGAGCAGACGCTCGCCACAGTCTACATCCACAAGCAGGTCAGTACAGCAGCGAGACGCTCGCCAGCACGTTCAGCCAGGGTTGTAGGTTTGTTTATAAATTGGGGTGGGACAGCTTTTATTTGTGTGCGTGCGCGTAGTAAAGGAAACTAAGATGTTAAGCTATTACTCCTTGCTATTCAGCTACTATTCCTGTTGATGTTGTATGATAAGGGGTTCTTGTCAGTGTCTAATCTCGAATCTATCCGGCAACCTTCTGATTACTAGCCCAAATCCCGCACCGCTCAGCCGCTGTATCTTAGTGGGCTCAGACTCAGATGTAACTGGCTGTTGATACAGCGTGTGTACATAGAGATTAGTGTTAACAGGTGCTAAAATCAACATGCTTCACCTGGCCCGATAATCTCTGTGTTTGTTACTCAGCTCCAGAATGAATTCATTCAGAACGGGAGCAAGAACTTCAGATTTATTCCTATCGTGTTTCCTGGAGCCCAGAAGGTAAGTGTTTCATCTCACCTCATTGAGAAGGAGACTGATAGAGGGGAGACAGTGAGAGATATAGCAAGAGGGAGAAAGCGTGCAAGAGAGGGTGGATAGAGAGAGAGAGAGAGAGAGCTGAGAAGGCCTGCAGTGTCAACAGGTTTTACAACATCAGATCGTGCATGTACTCAATTTCCCAGTCTGGCTTTGACAAAAATGACTTTGTGTTTACATTAGCTACATAACTTGTGTAGGAGGATATTTAAAGGACACCAGACTGACATTGCTAAGCTTGAATGATTTTCCTCGAGGGGTTGCTTTCAGCTCACCTTGAAATAATAAGTAGTAATAATGATAAGACTTTATTTATATAGCACATTTCGTACAATAATTGCAGCTCAAGGTGCTTTACATAACATCTATAAAAACTAATACAAGTAATAAGACCCAATAAAAGCAAAAAATAAATAAAATGGTTTGGTTGTTGTGTGTCTGTGTTCCCTGCTCTGTGTGCTGGGCAGTGCCATGTCCCCACCTGGCTACAGAACACCCACGTGTACAGCTGGCCCCGGGACCGTGACGACATCCTCCGACGCCTGATGAGAGTGGAGAAGTATAACCCTCCTCCCATCGGTGAGCTGCCCACCATCATCTCCATCCCCATCTAGCCCCCATCCCCACCTAGCCCCCAGCCCTGCCTAGCCCCCAGCCCCACCTAGCCCAGCCCTGCCTAGCCCCACCTAGCCCCCAGCCCTGCCTAGCCCCCAGCCCCACCTAGCCTAGCCCTGCCTAGCCCCCAGCCCCCCAGCCCCACCTAGCCCCCAGCCCCCCTAGACCCCCAGCCCCACCTAGCCCCCAGCCCCCACCTAGCACCTGCCCCCAGCCCCGCCTAACCCGGCCCGCTGTGGGCCTGAAGTGGGGTGGTGAGGATGACTCCTGGACATTTACAAATGGAGGGTTGGACCTCATGGAGTCTCGCTTCAAAAGCCGTGCTTAAACTCGGACTGTTGTTTCCTGCTAAACTGACCTTTGGCCCGCTGTGACGAGGCGGGATCTGTGTGCTGCTGCGTGAAGCAGCAGGACCTGCAGGTGCACCACCTGGACGCGGGGCTCATGCACAGTTTAACTGCTCCTGTCACTGAAGTGGCTGGCATGCAGACATTTTCATTATTTTCACAATGTGAGGCAATGAACATATTTCCAGTAAGTGCAAACTGGTCATCTTTTTTGATTTGATTTTTTTTACCTCATGCACTAATAGCAGCTGTAGCCTCAGGGTTAGACATGCTGCGTTCTGCACAGCATTTCTGGGTCATACGGTAGAATCATTTATAGCATGATCGATGGTGAACATTGTGACACAGTCTGTTAAGTTCCTTAGAGGATTCTGCTGATTGTGCAGGTAGTTGCTTCCTCCTTGCTCTGTCATCTAATCTCATACATTCTACATCATGTATGAGAGCGCATCAGACTGTCTTCCTATGTAGTTCATCACACTGTATTTGCTGAACTATACGATAACATGAATCCAAAGAAAAAGTGTGTGTGGGGGGGGGGAAATGTATAGAATTGGACATGGTTTTCTTTCTTTTTTAAGATATATTTTTGGCCTTTTATTGATTTACTGGATGGCAACAAAGATACAAGAAATGTATGGGAGAGGGGAAGACATGTAGAAATGTTCCAGGGCAGAATCAAACAGGCCGCTATGTTGTGGCCCACCCAGGAAATCATACTGTTTCAGTTTAAATCCCCTTACAAGCTAATGTGTGTAAAATAGGTAATGCTAAGTAATTAGCGTTAAGTCTATGGGTGTTTCAAGGGCAGGACCCAAGTGCTTGCTTGTTTGCTTGGGTCTCTATCATGGAGGAAGAGGACAGAGAATCAGTTATATCCTGTAGTTTTTTTCCCCTCCCATGTTTGTACAGGCTGATGTACTTTAGGCTGTTTTCCTTAAATGATCGTACCTGGATGTATAGAAGAGTACAGCTAGTGGCATGAATTCAACAACAGGAACTTGTAGGTGTAAATATTTGGTCTGAACGAACATGCCCTTGATAATTACTTTAACGTTTGTAGACCTCCTAGTCAGGTAAGGTGTGTACCTAATAGTTAAATGTTACCTGTGAAATGGTGTTGTAAAATACGATTGTGCTCAACACCCAATGTGACTCGAAGCTGGTTACTGTTAATGATGCTCAGATACTCACTCTCAAACATACTTGTGAAAAAATCGAACCTACTGAAATAATGCACATGCCCTTTTATCAATGTTTGTTTCTCCCCCTCCTCAACATGTTCTTGAATGTTTTCTTTGCCATGGCTGTATGTATTTATAATAGAGACAAGTTGGCAATTTCTATAGCTGTAATTTGCTTTGCCTGACATTGTGCTTTCATGTGAATACATTACAGTATTTGATGGTCATAATTGTGGCTTTTTCCCCAGTACTCATGGGTATGGGATAGTTAATACCACTACATACATGTTACACAACTCTTCTATTGATCTACACACAGGCAAGCAGAGACCTGAGGTACTTAACCAAGTTGCCTACAGGCATGTGAGAGATGGGATCAAAAAAAATAGGGCAGAAAAGGAGAGAAATCCTGTGTGTGTTTGTGAGATCTCTCTGCAGGAACGTGGAATATGAGGTTTGAGTTAATTGTGAAGTATTACCCCCCTGGGCTCCTACTCTACTCATGCGATGCGTGATTAACAGCTGCTCCAGACCTCCTCAAAGACACTGCTAACCCAGGGCCACCTGTCAGGTAAAAACAAACTACGAGGTGTCTGTTATATAAGAAGAATATATA
Organism: Mallotus villosus; assembly: GCA_903064625.1. Taxonomy (NCBI): domain Eukaryota; kingdom Metazoa; phylum Chordata; class Actinopteri; order Osmeriformes; family Salangidae; genus Mallotus; species Mallotus villosus. The sequence continues at coordinate 417,498 of CAEFZP010005862.1, read as the reverse complement.
TCAGATTTCTACAATTTTTGTCATTTATAACTAGGATTTTCTTTTTCTTAAAGACTTCCTATAATGTTTATGCTACACTTTCATTTCACTAGCACAGCCCTGAAAACGATTTCACCCTTTACTAGGGAATTTAATACACACCTTTTTTCCCCCTGCATAAATATTATAATACATTAATTATATATAATGTATTATATATATATATATATATAATGTATTATATACATATTATTTTAGCAATTATTGTGGGTATATAGACTAGATAAATGGTCTAATATTGATCAGCAACGTCCACTGGACCCGGGCACTTAGTTTCCCACGCTCCTGCTCTGCTGGTCTCCTAATATAACCAACCTAATAAAAGTTGACACTTCTAAGTATGCGAGGCATTTGCTAGGGGTTAGGTACAATCTACCTGTCACTACACCTTTGGAATGTACACCTGTCAAAGTTTGAATAGACCTGGACAACTTAATGATGCGGTTGCACTTATTTTTGTCACGTTTATAGTTGAGTTTTGTCCGTTGAGAAAAGTTAAATCATACCGAATGGGTGAGGGGAAAAACTGGAGGGGTGACTAGTTGAATAGTTTTATTTTCACAAGAGGTAACACTGCAGATGTTCTTACAGACATCATAAACAATCTGAATACAGTGTTTCATATATTTATCCATATTGAAAGTACAAGGAATAATCATTAATTTTAATAATATAACAAAGGACAATGACATCTGTAATAAAAGTGGATTAAAAAGTGACATTTTTATGTAAATAACTTTTAAGGATTTTTAAGTAACAGAAACAAAATCAGCCAACAGTTCCATTCTACTGTATGTAAAAAAACACTGAAGTGCCATTTGTTCAAAGCTTTACAGAATACATTAAAAAAGCAGGGAGCGTTTTATTTCCTTCAAGGAAAAGTACTATAAAATAAGTTACAGTACAATGAATTTGTCTTAACTGAATTTGTTCCCGTCTTCCAGCCTTTTGTAAGCAAACATCAGAAATAAATCGTACAGGAATATAGAGATATATTATTTTCTTAAGAGGCGTTTTCCCCAAAAAAGGAAAAGACAAGTTGTCAATAATTACGTTGGTGTGTCTGTGTGCGCAAATGAGCCACACGTGAACAACCTTATGTTTTAGTTCAAAACTGTCAAAATTAGCATTTCTTAGTTTCATGCTCTCGTTTTCTGAAAATGAACTACATTTCATTTAAATTACTTCATGGGTCTCGAATACAAAATTATGAAAAAATACTTCATGTTTGATCACAAAATACAGAAGAAATCTCTTATACGTCATCACTTGGTAAAGGCGGTATGTTGAACCTTGGTCTTGTGAAAAACGCCATCTTCTCTCTGCAAACAGAACAGCAATCAGGCCCAGTTTACAACAGCTCATGCCCTGAATCTCAGACGAGTAAAAGACTGTAATGCACCACTGAGACAAGATCAAGGTTGAACTCCAGCGCTATGATTACAAGGCTCAAATGCAACAGGAGCCAGTGGAATGCTGGGAATGTGTTGTGGTCCTTCTTGGAAGACTAAAGTATGGTTAAGCTCAGGTCAGCATTTTACATTTCTCATTTAACCAATGTTTGTATCCAAAATGACACACAAATAATGCATTAAGTTGGTACAGCCAATAATCAAAGACCAGTACTAACAGTATTTCACCTGTCAGTGCTAAGGAACAGTCTACATTTTAACAAGACTGAAAAAAAATCCCAATTTAAATACTACATCATTCTGATAGGACAATGCACCAACAACGTATCTCAAGTGCAATACTGTTTCCCCCAAAATAGGTGCAGTCTTGTTGTCAAGACAACGCTACGACAGGATGTCGCATGCAGGGCGAGGCCTACCTGAAGGTGTGCACAGGCAGGGGCTCCTTCTGGCCTGCCCCCCTCATCAGCAGGACCTCTTTAGACGCCTTCCTCAGCCGTCTCCCCGCCGCCTCCTCCTGTCTCTGCTCCTGCTGGCTCTGGCCCACCTGCAGGACACAGCCGGCACAGCAGAGGTGGCACCCAGGTCAACTTACTCAACTCATACTCTGATGAAATACTGTAAGATCACCCACCTTACACTCAATGTGATTTTGCTATTGGATTCTGTTTGCTGTGGGGGTGTGTGTATATATATATATATATGTATATATACCTGTCTCTGGGACTTCCTCCTCACCCCCTCTCCCTCCTCACCCCCCCTCCCTTCCCCCATATCTGTCTCTGGGACTTGCTCCTCTCCCTCCTCTACCCCTCACCCCCTCTCCCTTCCCCCATACCTGTGTCTGGGACTTCCTCCTCACTCCCTCTCTCTCCTCACCCTCCTCACCCCCTCTCTCTCCTCACCCCCTCTCCCTCCTCACCCTTCCCCCATACCTGTCTCTGGGCCTCTCTGAGGAGGCAGCGGAAGCCCTCGTCCCTGAGGGCCCAGTGGGGCAGCTCTCCGGGTTCCCCGTCCTGGGGCTCCTCCAGGCGCAGCTTCAGCTCCCGCAGGGTGCCCAGCTCGTCAGCCAGCTGCCTCTGCCGCGTCCTGCAGGCCTGGAGGTCCAGCTCCAGATCCAGGGAGGTGCGCGTCGGCTGCTCTGCCAGGGACGACCTGTAGGACTGCTGCTGCTGCACACGCGAGTACGCACCCACAGACAAACATGCAGCACACACACACACACACACACACAGACATACAATTCAGCTTTGCAAACCTGTTTCATCATCCTTTAAATTTTGTGAAATGCAAGAGGTTGAAGAAGTTCATTATTTTCACAATGTGAGTCACTGAACATATATTTGTTTTTTTACTTCATGCACTAATAGCAGCTGTAGCATTTCTGGATCATACATTCATGTAATTGAGTCATACAGTAGAGAGATTTATAGCATAATTGATGTTGTGACACAGAGTCAGTGTTTTTAGTCTAAGTAAACGTTGTGGGCGTGTGACTACCTGCTTGTATCGCAGCGTCCTTCTTTCCAGGGTGTTTCTGATGAAGGGAGACTTCTTCGGTAGGGTTGAACTGTCACTGTCGCTGCGGTACAACTGAGGGACACCAACACCTGAGTCAAGTCCTGTACTTGGTAACAAACAAACTGAAAGCTTGTGTGTGTGTGTGTGTGTGTGTACCTACCCTGCAGACGTACTGACTGCGCGCCCCAGGTGAGAAGGTCTGGGAGCGGACGATGTTGCTGCTCCTCATGAAGGGCGACGCGTGCCCCCAGCGCCCCCCCCTCTCCTTGGGCCGGACCCTCCCCGGCTCCGGAAACATCCCCTCCGTCATGGTGGCCTTCTCCACCTGCAGCCACGACGACGACAACGTTCACGCCGTTTACCTTTTGTTACCATGCTGTACTGCAAATAAACGGCTCCTCACACCTTAACAGAAAGCTGTTGTGACTATATACTCTTTTGTCCTTTTCTCACCAGCCTGTTGCTTAGTTAGCCTGACCTGCCCCCAGTCTCACCTAGTCCTCCGTGACTACTCACAGAGCTAGTACAGAACCCAGCTAGGGCATCGCCAGTACCTTTAGGGCGGGGGGTTTCCCCACCAGCTGGTGGCAGCGCCCCCCCGTGGTGACGCAGGCGCCCTCGGGACACAGCCCCTCGTGACAGTGAGGCGGGAACGCCGTGCTGTTGCTGCAGCCGCTGTCCACCGACTCGGCCTGCCAGCTCCTGCAGAACACACACCCTGTTATTCACCGGCCTCACCTTCAGCACCGGAGGGAAAATCCTCAACTATTTCTGGCCTCTTTGACGGCGGGGTGTGTGATTAAGAGGCACGTCTGGGTTATTAGCTCGTACTTTTGCTGCAATCCAATACACAAGTGTCAAAACAGGCATTCAAGCATGCACACCCACCCACTCAAAGTAACGATATATAATCTGTTTTGACATTTGATGGCAGCAAAACAACATGTGTGTTTACCTTTCTGACACAGCCTCTCCTGGCTCCTCCCTCCTGTCCTGCCCTCTCTCTCCCTCCTCCAGGTGGGCGTGGCTACGCCCCATCAGAGCACACACGGTGTCCTGTAACACACAGTCCTATAAAACAAGGCGTCCTCTAACACAGTCCAGGAACAGTCCTTAACAACACAGTCCCTATATCAAAACACAGCGTGTGTGTACAGTAAGTGTGCATTACATTACATTTAATCATTTAGCAGACGCTCTTATCCAGAGCGACTAAGTACAGGGACCTTCTCCCCGAAGCAAGTAGGCTAAAGTGCCTTGCCCAAGGACACAACGTCATTTGGCACAGCAAGGACTCAAACTGGCAACTTTCTGATTACTACCCCGATTCCTTAATCGCTGCCCCCCCGGGCATGGCTGCGTGTGTGTGCAAGTGTGCATGGCTACATGTGTGTGTGTGTGTGTGTGTGTGTGTGACTGTGCATGGCTACATGTGTGTGTGTGTGTGTGTGTGTGTGTGACTGTGCATGGCTACATGTGTGTGTGTACAGTGTGTGACTGTGTGTGTGTGTGTGTGTGTACAGTGTGTGACTGTGCATGGCTAAATGTGTTTGTACACTGTGTGAGTCTGCATGGCTACGTGTGTGTGTACAGTGTGTGACAATTCATTGCATGCCAAAGAGCAGCCTCCCAGATTTGTTCTAGACAGAGCAAAGACTGTTAAGAAAATCATGATGAGTTGCTTCAAATGAAATCAACATGTTCTATGTTCTGGATCCATAAGATTCCCATTAAGGCCTATTTAGTTTTGAAAACACTGATCTGATTGCCAATCAACACAAACGATTGCCAGGTGTGGTTCACAAATGAGTGATGTGCTTATGACAAAGTGTGACTGTCCACATGCAACTTTTGTGGTTGTAAGGTTGGCTAAATGGTTAGAGAGTATGACTTCAGATCAGGAGGTTGGGGGATCACGTCCCCCAAGGTGCTTTTAGATGAAAGCTTTCAATTGAACATTGAACTTATGTCTTCAAGTGGAATTCATAAAGACATAATTAGATTCCGAGGGAAATTCAGCAAGGCCCTGGTGGCCGAGTGGATATGCATAGGATCTTGAGTCCTGACCCCTCCGGCTCAGATCTGGCTGGAGGCAGTGTACCCCATGCTTACTTTCTGGCATGCAAAACATGATAGTGTCTCTTTAAGCAGAGCACTTTTTAAAAGATAAATACTACCTTCACATGCCAGGGATATGGGCCCCAGTGGCCTAATGGATAAGCATGCAGACAAGCAAATCCCAACGGCATGGGATCAAATCCACTTGAACCCAGAGAAATCCTTTGACTGAGCTTGCTCTAAGGTTGCCCGCAAGGGTGTTGTGGGCTGGTCAACGAGCTGGGTTCAGATGAAGCACAGGGCGTGGTGCCAATCAGATCCATGAGCCCAGATCCCTGTGACCGCAGCGCACTGTCCAGACTCCCCGACTGCCAGCAGGGATCTTCAACTGTCTTTGTAAGTACCCCACTGTCCCACCAGGAATGACAGTTGGGAGAGAGGATCTCGGGAGTCCCGGAGCCGGGAAAATAAATGTACCTTTTATCAGTTTTATTTATAAGTCCAGCTTTTTTTCCAATTCCAAAAGCAAAAATTGAGTTGTAAGAACGCGAGGTAACGCGAGGTAACGCGAGTTAACGCGAGGTAACGCGAGGTAACGCGAGGTAACGCGAGGTAACGCGAGGTAACACAAGGTTTTTTAATGACCTCACACTTCACATTAAGGATGTATTTTCAACGAGTTCATGTTTCCTTGTGTCCCTGATGGCTCAGTGGATAAGCATGTGTACCCTGAGCGTCAAGGGTCTTGGGTTCAAACCCCATGGAAGGCTGCATTGGTCTTTCCTTGCAGAAACTGTCTCTTTAATGACCTCACACTTCACATTAAGGATGTATTTTCAACGAGTTCATGTTTCCTTGTGTCCCTGATGGCTCAGTGGATAAGCATGTGTACCATGAGTGTAAAGGGTCTTGGGTTCAAATCCCATGGAAGGCTGGGTTGGTCTTTGCTTGCAGAAATTGTCTCTTTAATGACCTCACACTTCACATTAAGGATGTATTTTCAACGAGTTCATGTTTCCTTGTGTCCCTGATGGCTCAGTGGATAAGCATGTGTACCATGAGTGTAAATGGTCTTGGGTTCAAATCCCATGGAAGGCTGGGTTGGTCTTTCCTTGCAGAAACTGTCTCTTTAATGACCTCACACTTCACATTAAGGATGTATTTTCAACGAGTTCATGTTTCCTTGTGTCCCTGATGGCTCAGTGGATAAGGATGTGTACCATTAATGTTAAGGGTCTTGGGTTCAAACACCATGGAAGGCTGCATTGGTCTTTACTTGCAGAAATTGTCTCTTTAATGACCTCACACTTCACATTAAGGATGTATTTTCAACGAGTTCATGTTTCCTTGTGTCCCTGATGGCTCAGTGGATAAGCATGTGTACCATGAGCGTTAAAGGTCTTGGGTTCAAACCCCATGGAAGGCTGCAATGCTCTTTCTTTGCAGAAAAGGCCTTTTTAATGACCTCACGTTCCTCATGTTACTTCATGTTACATCGCGTTACATCGCGTTACATCGCGTTACCGCGCGTTACCGCGCGTTACCGCGCGTTACCTAGTTACCGCGCGGCAACGCGGCAACGCGGTAACGCGGTAACGCGATGTAACGCGAGGTAACATGAGGAACGTGAGGTCATTAAAAAGGCAGTTTCTGCAAAGAAAGAGCATTGCAGCCTTCCATGGGGTTTGAACCCAAGACCCCTAACGCTCATGGTACACATGCTTATCCACTGAGCCATCAGGGACACAAGGAAACATGAACTGGTTGAAAATACATCCTTAATGTGAAGTGTGAGGTCATTAAAGAGACAATTTCTGCAAGGAAAGACCAATGCAGCCTTCCATGGTGTTTGAACCCAAGACCCTTAACATTAATGGTACACATCCTTATCCACTGAGCCATCAGGGACACAAGGAAACATGAACTCGTTGAAAATACATCCTTAATGTGAAGTGTGAGGTCATTAAAGAGACATTTTCTGCAAGGAAAGACCAACCCAGCCTTCCATGGGATTTGAACCCAAGACCCTTTACACTCATGGTACACATCCTTATCCACTGAGCCATCAGGGACACAAGGAAACATGAACTCGTTGAAAATACATCCTTAATGTGAAGTGTGAGGTCATTAAAGAGACAGTTTCTGCAAGGAAAGACCAACCCAGCCTTCCATGGGATTTGAACCCAAGACCCTCAACACTCATGGTACACATGCTTATCCACTGAGCCATCAGGGACACAAGGAAACATGAACTCGTTGAAAATACATCCTTAATGTGAAGTGTGAGGTCATTAAAGAGACAGTTTCTGCAAGGAAAGACCAACCCAGCCTTCCATGGGATTTGAACCCAAGACCCTTTACACTCATGGTACACATGCTTATCCACTGAGCCATCAGGGACACAAGGAAACATGAACTCGTTGAAAATACATCCTTAATGTGAAGTGTGAGGTCATTAAAGAGACAGTTTCTGCAAGGAAAGACCAATGCAGCCTTCCATGGGGTTTGAACTCAAGACCCTTAACATTCATGTTACACATCCTTATCCACTGAGCCATCAAGGACACAAGGAAACATGAACTTGTTGAAAACACATCCTTAAGGTGAAGTGTGATATTATTGAACAGAAGGTTTCTGCTTTCATCGGGGAAGATCATAAAAACCATACATGGGATTTGAACCCAAGGCCCTAGTTTATAGGAGTCACGCACTTAACAAGTGTGCTACCAGTGACCCAATTCATCAACTTACATGACTCTCCCACTACAATATCTCCCAGGAGACAGCAGATAAACTCACCACTACAACCTATGCCACTAGTTATTATGGCACAGACTAAATGAAGGGGGAGGTGTTGAAGACCTTGTATGTGAACGTTAATTAGAACTACCATGGGATTTAACATTTCATAACTATGAGAAGATGATTCTTTTAATAATGATTAATTTAGCAGTTGCTTTCAACCAAAGTAAAACACAGTGGAGGATGATTTAAAGTTGTGACATCTTAATCTGTCATCTCATGCTCGAACCACTGAGCTAAAACTAACTGTGAGTTGTTGCTGTTCGCCATCACTCCCTCGTTTGTGAAACACACCTGGCAATCGTTTGTGTTGATTGGCAATCGGATCACATGACCAATACCACCTATCCAGACCAATGAGATCTAACGCAACACTAGCTGGGTTAGAAACAGTTAGCAGATCTAGCTCTAACATTGAGTCTCAAAACTGACTGCTCGTTTTAGATCTGTGGGTGCTTTCAAAACTGAACGGCTTGACACTGGGTCCCATCCAGTTGGGAAAGCACTTATAGATCTAAAACATGCAGTCGGTGTTGAGCATGTGGTTCCCCATAGACTCAATGTAAGAGCTAGATCTGCTAACTGTTTCTATCCTGGGGATTGTTGCATTAGGTCTCATTCATCTGGATTGGTGGTATTGGTCATGAGATCTGAATGACAATCAACACCAACTATTGCCAGGTGTGTTTCACAAATGACTGTGGCTGTGTCTACTACCGCGCACCTAACGAAGTACACTGCAATGTAGTGCACTGCAATGTAGTGCACTTACATTGCAGTGCACTCAGTTGCTGAGTAGTGCTGTCTAAACTGGAACACTTTACTTACCCAGTTAGCGGGAAGTGACGCACGCAAATCTGCTCGCGACACTCGAGAAACTAAACCGGCGAAACAAACCCGCTTGTATTTCTGTCACTAAGCATAAATAAAAACGGAAACAACATGAATCCCATTTGGAAACTGCTCATATCGATTGTTTATCCATTATTACCGATAGTCATCATAAACGTAAATATGAACCAGCTAGTTTAGTAGAACTGACATGTACCAATGAAATCTAATGCTACCTAGCTAGGTATGCTAACTGTCAATATAGCGTTACATCGTTAACTGTGCCAAATACTCATGTCGCTGGCTTTAATCTGAGAATGTTGCTAGTACTAGTACATTTAATATCAGTACAGTGTTTAATTACCGCTGATACTTACATTTACGGTCTGCTTCCAGAGGTACAGTACCATCGCCTCGACATTCATTTCCCCCGTCATTACTGTACAGTCCAAAAATCCAAAAACCAGAGCTAACGGCGTTAACAATCTGCTACCATGGCAACCTGTCTAAATATTTTTTCTGGACTCCTCCTCTTCCGCTACGTAGCCAAGATGGCGCCCGTTTAGGGCGAGTAGTGTCCATCGTCCGACACTTCATTTTTGGACCGTTTGCAGTGCATCATCCGGGTACTTTCAGTGCACTGAATTATTTTGGTTTTTCAGCGTAAGCGCCCTAAGCACTGAAAGTAAGTGCTCGAAGTGCACAAGTGCGCGGTAGTAGACACAGCCTGTGTGTTTATAAGAGTGTCTTTCCACATCCAAGTGGATGGGCTTAATGCTGTGACCCATCCAGTTGGGAAAGCACTTATAGATCTAAAACATGCTGTCAGGTTTGAGCATGTGGTTCCCCATAGACTCAATGGCTGTGTCTACTACCGCGCACTTGTGCACTTCGAGCACTTACTTTCAGTGTTTAGGGCGCGTACGCTGAAAAACCAAAATAATTCAGTGCACTGAAAGTACCCGGATGATGCACTGCAAACGGTCCAAAAATGAAGTGTCCGACGATGGACACTACTCGCCCTAAACGGGCGCCATCTTGGCTACGTAGCGGAAGAGGAGGAGTCCAGTGACAGAAATACAAGAGGGTTTGTTTCGCGGGTTTAGTTTCTCGGGTGTCGCGAGCAGATTTGCGTGTGTCACTTCCCGCTAAGTGGGTAAGTAAAGTGTTCCAGTTTAGACAGCGATACTCAGCAACTGAGTGCACTGAAAATGTAAGTGCACTTCATTGCAGTGCACTACATTGCAGTGTACTTCGTTAAGTGCGCGGTAGTAGACACAGCCAATGTTAGAGCTAGATCTGCCAACTGTTTCTATCCTGGGGATTGTTGCATTAGATCTCGTTCATCTGGATTGGTGGTATTGGTCATGTGATCTGAATGCCAATCAACACAAACGATTGCCAGGTGTGGTTCACAAAGGAGTGATGTGCTTATGACAAAGTGTGACTGTCCACATGCAACTTTTGTGGTTGTAAGGTTGGCTAAATGGTTAGAGGGTATGACTACAGATCAGGAGGTTGGGGGATCACGTCCCCCAAGGTGCTTTTAGATGAAAGCTTTCAATTGAACATTGAACTTATGTTTTCAAGTGGAATTCATAAAGACATAATTAGATTCCGAGGGAAATTCAGCATGGCCCTGGTGGCTGAGTGGATATGCATGGGATCTTGAGTCCTGACCCCTCCGGTTCAAATCTGGCTGGAGGCAGTGTACCCCATGCTTACTTTCTGGCATGCAAAACATGATAGTATCTCTTTAAGCTGAGCACTTTTTAAACAATAAATACTACCTTCACATGCCAGGGATATGGGGCCCCAGTGGCCTAATGGATAAGCATGCAGACAAGCAAATCCCAACGGCATGGGATCAAATCCACCCAAACCCTTGAACCCAAAGAAATCCTTTGACTGAGCAAGGTCTACACCACCTGCAAGGGTGTTGTGGGTGGCTCATCGAGCTGGGTTCTGATGAAGCACAGGACATGGTGCCAATCAGATCCGTGGGCCCAGATCCCTGTGACCGCAGCGCACTCCCCCGACTGTCCAGCAGGGATCTCAACTGTCTTTGAAACTACCCGACTGTCCCACCAGGAAAGGGAGAGGGGAGCCGGGAAAATAAATTGACCTTTTATCAGTTTTATTATAGTCCAAAAGCAAAAATTGAGTTGTTAGAATATCCTTCAGCCAGATTTGAACACAAAACCCCTCACACTGCAGTCACCCACATCCTTAACCATTGAGCTATCAGGTACACAAGCATATATTAACTTGTTGAAAATACATCCTTAAGGTGAAGTGTGAGATCATTAAAGAGACAGTTTCTGTAAGGAAAGACCATTCCAGCCTTCCATGGGATTTGAACCCAAGACCCTTAACGTTCATGGTATACATGCTTATCCACTGAGCCGTCAGGGACACAAGGAAACATGGACTCATTGAAAACACATCCTTAACCCTTGTGTGGTGTTCGGGTTTGTGGGACCCATTTTCATTTTATCAAAAGAAAAATGATACAATTAATTATTTTTTCAAACTCAGACTCATTGGCCTTGGCTCATTTTCTGTGAAGAACATATATCAGAACACATTTTCAATGACAACACACACTGTACAACTACACATTTATATTACATACAGGATGTTCGGGTCCACTAGACCCAGGGCTAATAGTAAAGGAAATAGTAGGTCCTGTGTACCTTCACTCTTCACATTTTGGAAGAGAGAGAGCTTTTGATGATCTAACAAAAGTAAAGGGCAACTCGAGTCAGTCGATCTGCAGCTATATGTATCTGATTATGAACGAACTTGTCTTCAAGATGAACGTGTTCTAACACATTTAAAATGTTAACACAATAGTAAATATTTGACCATCATTTTTTGGGACATTTTAGGGGAAGCCAAGCTTCCCTTGCAGTCTTAAAGAAATCGCCTACTGTCATGGATTTTATTGGGAAGGTGACCAAGTCTTACGCAGCTTGTGGCAAGTAGAACAAACTACCTCTCAAAAGTAATAACCTACAGGCATTGTCCTCCATTGACGATCCTGTGGTGAGAGGCCATTTAGTGCCCTTAGAGGTGGCCAGGAGAAGAGGCAGAAGGAGTAAAACCAGAAGAAGTGCTAGATAGTTTAATAATAGTTTATGTCTCGGAATAAAAAATGAAATTGAGTATTACGAATTAGTGTCGGTGTATTTTAATCTTCAGACTGTCATTTTACTTTATGTGCCTATATGGGTGGCCCAGGGATGTCAGGGAGATTGTGGAAATGTAAGTATATGGATATTTGCCGCGGGGCAAGGGCTTCAAATACCTCTCTCTTTTTTAACCATACATGTGTTTGCATCCCTGGACTGTGCATGGCTGTGTGTGTATGTGTGTGTGTGTACAGTGTCCTCCTCACCATGGTCCTGGAGCCTTGCCCCTCCCCCAGCCCCCCAGGCTGCTTGCCGAGGCTGAGGCCGCCCTGGTCTGGCCACTGGAGGTCCCCGACCCCCAACGTCTGCACTCGCAGCCAACGGAAACTCATCTCGGTGCTGTTCTCACACTCCAGCAGACCCACCTGGGCTGTACCCTGTACACACACACACACACACACACACACACAGGTTAACATAGGTGAACAGGTTAGTACGCAGTGCAGAACGAATGCATTTGTGCACTCCTTTGATGACAATTCCTGAAAACCTGAACCTCCAGTTCCTAAGCCAACCTGTCAAGTTCAAAGAGAACTCTTTATTATTCCACAACACACGAGCAGAGACGACGAGAAGTCACAAAGAGAGGCGTCGGCCACGAGTCAGAGGCAGAGGCAGGCAGAGAGGCAAAGACACGAGGGCCACCAGGGTCAAAGTCAGAGGCAGGCAGAGACACACAGATAAACACACACAGACCACACAGAGACAGAGAGGGGTTGACAGATTGCACCAGAGGGGTTGACCCACCAGCAGCTCCTCCTGTGCCTGGGGTCCGAGCGAGCAGACAGACAGCTGCAGAGCACACACCCCCAGGGCGTCCAGGGGGACGGGAATGCAGAAGCCCTCGTTGAAGCTCATGGTGGACTGCAGCTCCAGGGCCTTGCAGCAGTAGAAGGCAGATGCCCGGCCAACCTCCAGTGGAATCAGGTGCACCTTCACATACCTAGAAAGCCACGCGAGAAGAGAACAACCTAGATTGATTTACAGATCGCAGCACATTCAAAACAGTCAAGTATCTCGATCGAGTATCGGCACATTCAACACAGCCCATTTCGATGATCTCTTGCACTCACACTTTATGGCCGTCCCTGACAACAGTCCTGCTCAGGTTTTTCAGCTGCAGCAGGTGCAAGAGGAGAGACTGGGAGCCGGTGTCATACCTGACAGGAACCAGAGAGACAGTCAAGACAGGAACAGGTTTAAACGCCCCAAAAGCCCTCTGCAGCAGGGCTAGAGCAGCTCTCTCTCTCCACACCCCTGTTCCTGGAGAGTTAACTGGTTGGTGTGTTGATTCAGCCTTTGATTGGAGTGAAAACCATCCTGTCGTTTACCCTTTTAATCCACTGTAGTTAAATATTCTAATCTGTACCTATCCCCTCACTCTGGGGTGGAAGCAAACCCCACTCTAGGGCCTTCCAGGAAAGTGTTTCCAGGAACAGGAAGTGCTCTACAGGAACAGGAAGTGCTCCACAGCATACTCACAGCAGGCCCAGCTGGATCTGGGCCGGGTCGCCCCCAGAGGTCATCTCCCTCACGTACACCACCTCTTCAGACTCCTCTGCTCTGCTGGGCGCAATCACACAAAAGTAAGTCCTTGCATGTTCAAGTCTTTTGTATATAAAAAAACATTTTAATCTTCGCTGGTGGCAGTAAATCTCTCCGTAGATTGCTCAAGTGCTCCACATGCTCTATGCTCTAGCCTGCTCAATAATATGGTGATGTAATGCACACGACAGCCACTAGATGGTGCCCCCGCTCCTGAGAGAGAGAAGGAGAGGCAGAGAGAGAGAGGGAGGCAGATAGAGAGAGGCAGAGAGAGAGAGAGGCAGAGCGACAGAGAGAGACCCGAGGGACACAGGGTGTGGGTCTTGCTGTGTGGTCTCAGATGCAGCAGGGGGCGCCCTCCTGTCTCACCTCCTCCCCCAGGCCTCAAACACCCCGCTGTCCGTGGCCAGGGCATCCTCCGACACGCCAGCAGACACCCTCCGGGCCCTGCGCCCGCTGCGGTTGGCGCTGTTAGACCGCAGGGTCACTCCTGAACGAGACATTTCACTCTATTTATTTGTTCATCTTTTACCCAATGCGACAACACCTGTCTAACACACTCACAATTACTCAGGCAAACACTCTGGCCAATCAGGGGCTTGCTGCTGGCCTAACATGGCTTATGTGAGGCTGTGCAGAGCAGAACTGCTCTACGTACACACACACACAGAGAGAGAGAGAGAGAGAGAGAGAGAGAGGAGAGAGAGAGAGAGAGAGAGAGAGAGAGAGAGAGAGAGGAGAGAGAGAGAGAGAGAAAGAGAGAGACAGCCAGACAGAGACAACATCACCAGCACTACCTCTACTCACCAGCAGAGGTAAATGACCCAGAGGGAGCGCCCTCTCTGTGGTTCTTGTTCTCCAGCTGGTAGACTGCGGCCGACCCCCCCGGCTCCTCGCCACCGGCCAGGCCTGCGTGGGTGTGTGGCTGGGGGTGGGGCTGGGGGTAGGAGTGGGAGCGCAGTCCCTCCAGCAGCCCGCGGCCGGCTAGCTCCATGTACTCCTCGGTCATCTGGGTGAGGGGGCACTCCTGGGGGGCCGACAGGTAGGGCGTGTCCATGGGGGAGCTGGGGGGGGACAGGGAGGAGAGGGAGGAACGGGAGGACAGGGAGGCCAGGGACTGGGGGGGTGTCGTGGGAGCGCTTGGCCTTGCCCTGGGTCAGGGGGTCGGGGGAGAAGACAGGGTGCTCCCTGGAGAGGGCCTCCGGGGGGAGCAGGTAGCGCAGGTGGGGGTCGTGGGAGTCGTCGTGGCGGTCGTACTGGGGCGGGCCGTAGATGTCGGAGAAGCTGATGGAGCTCAGAGACCCCCTGCTGGAGGTCAGAGAGCCGCGGCTGGAGGCCAGGGAGCCTCGACTGCTGCTGGACGACACGGTCAGGGAACTGGCCGACAGGCTGAGAGCGGAGGAGGGGGGGGAGGGGGGGGGGAGAAAGAAAAAAGTATTGTGAGTAAGAGAGTGTAAGAGTAAAAAGTGAGAGCGACAGAAAAATAATGAGAGAGGAAAAGAGACAGACAAAAAGAGAAAGGAAGAAGGAGAAAGAGAGAAATAGAGGGCAGAGGATGTTCCATCTGCCTGGTGAGAACAGGGCCAGGGATGTTGGGTGTCTCACAGTACCTCTTCAGCTGGGAGTGGAGGTAGGTGGTGATCCGAGTCGCTTCCTCCAACTGCCTCAGAAGCACATTCCTCTTCTCCTGCTGGAGGATCCTGACACACACACACACACACACACACTAAATAAAACTTGCAATCCACCAGATCTGAAGGCAGGGTGTTTTCCCAGCTCAGCTGTAGAGTGAGTGAGTGTGTGGTGTGTGTGTGTGTGGTCCGTCTTCTCCATAAAGAAAACAGTCTCTGAGGATGTGGGTGGGTGAGTGTATCTCAGCCGGGCCCCATCTATACAGACACAGTCCTCTTCTCTCAGGCTGGATAAGGGCATGAGGGCGCCCCTCCCCCCATTCAATGGCCCAGCCATGAAAACACTTTTTGGGGGGGTTTGTTTTTACCGGAATAACTTTCGTAAAACATAATAACAAAATTAAAAAAAACATCTTATCAGCCGAGCTTCATCGTGAAAGCTTCTGGATTGGGCACCCAGGGCATGTAGGAGACAGGTCACACACACGCACACACCCCTCAGAGCGAAAACACTCACAAACGCACAGTAATCCTCGTCGAGAAAGGGAGCAATATTCCTAAGGGTGCTCTTATGAGAAAAGGTCACAGACACACACCATCACAGCAGTTGTGGATCTTAGATCAGGGGTCTCCAACCCAGCTCCTGGAGAACTACCTTACGGCTTTTCACTCCAACGCTAATCTAGCACACCTGATTATAATAATTAGCTGGTTGGCACGCTGAATCAGGTTAATTGCAACTGGGGTTGGATCCAAAACCCTCTCATCAGGAACATAACTGGCTACATAGACCCTGCGCAGTACGTGACATTGCACCAGTGATCACACACACAAGGCGTTCTTCACACCCTCCAGAGGGACGAGCACCAGCGACCCCCAGAGCCCTGTCCGGCTAGCCCACTGACCTCTGGTTGGCCCCCTGGCTCTGGACAGAGTGGGCCCTCTGCACCTCATCCTCCAGCCTCCGGCGCTCCTCCTCCAGCTGCATGCAGGCCTCCAGGGGGCGCTGCTGCTGGCTCACCAGGGCCAGCTCGTGCAGCAGGGCCTCCTTCTCCCGCAGCAGCTGCAGGAAGTCCCGGTCCCGGTCCGCCTCAGCCCGGCCGGACCAGCTCTCCCCGTCCAGCTGGGCCATCTGGTGCTGGATACTGGCCACCCTGCGGGGACGGAGAGGGGGTTAGGGGGAAGAGGTGGGGACACGGGAGAGATGGAGAGGTGGATGGAGGGAGGGATGGGGAAGGAGAGAGAGAGAGAGAGGATGAGGTGTGGGTAAAGAGGATTTGTGTACTGTATGTCTAAGGAGGCACCAGATAAGTAAAGATGTGCCCAACATACCCTGACTTGACACACACACACACACTACATGCCACAATGACAGCACTCAGCCAGCTCACTTGGACTGGACACATGAGGTGCCGCCCAGAGCAGGTGTTTTGCAGTGTTCAGAGGAGGAGAGAGAGGGGAGAAGGAGGCGGGGGTTTTGGCTCAAGGTTAAAATGAAATAACTGTGTTTATGTATGTTGGATTTCAGACAGAGTGACTCAACGACAGCGCATGCAAGTTTCCACAGGTCTCCCCCTCTCTCTCTCTCTCTTCTTCTTTCTCCCTCTACCTCTCTCTTGACTTCTCCCTCTGTCTCTGATGTCATGGCTGGCACTGCGGTGGCCGCGTCACCATGGCAACATCCGTCTTGTAAAAAAGCCTGTGTGGAGCCAGTGTAATAACACAGACTCCTGCTGCCGCCTCTACCTCTACCTTCACCCACCCAGCCCCCCTCTGACTCCTCTGCCTCCAGCCCCCTGCCTCAGCTACCTCTACCTTCACAGATCAGCTCGAGATACTGCATATGTTTTCACCTGAGTAGGTTAGACCAACCTACACTAAAGTGCTGAAGAAAAAACATTTGTGTGTCCATGGCCACTTTGCAGCGCCAGAGCATTTATGTGTGCGTGTGTGAGAGCGAGTGAGAGAGAGAGAGAGAGAGAGAGAGAGAGAGAGAGAGAGAGAGGAGAGAGAGAGACGAGAGAGAGAGCGAGAGAGAGAGAGAGCGAGAGAGAGAGTGTTAATCACAACTGAATCGCCCTGTGTTAAAACTGGGAATGCCGAGAGGTGGGCAGCTCTCTCTCAACACACACACACACACACACACACAAAGGCACACAGTCAGCAGCGTGGGCAGGAGAGGATGTGCCCACCCAGCTCATTCCCCTGGTCAGACATCTCTCTGCAGCCTCGGCCACCAGAACAAACACCATTCAGACCAGCACCTCCCACCGCAGCCAGCCAGCTCGACACTGGAGCACTGCTGCCATGGTAGAATAGTGCCCACGTCGTTGTATAGTCGTTCTCCATGTTGTTGTGTAGGAGGGACCGTGTTGTTGTGTAGGAGGGACCGTGTTGTTGTGTAGGGGGGACCGTGTTGTTGTGTTGTTATGTTGTGTAATGCCTTATAAAACTACTCTTTTGACGTAAATGTTGAACTAGTGCAGCATCATCATCAACCTACTTCTTCTTGGCCTCCTCATACTGCCAGTTGAGCTTCACCTTGTCCACCATCTGAGAGGAATCTTGGGAGCCATACTTAAGTGTAAAAACGACACCAAAAAAATCATCAAAACGGATTTGAAAAAGTATCTTTGGACTGAATGATCTCATCAACATTCTCTTAAACTGTTACACATGAGGTTAGCAGGTTGTGGTGTTGCGTCCCTTCTCCAGGTCGGAGGTCGGAGGTCGGAGGTCAGGGTGTGCGGAGGTGCCTACCTCTCCCACCAGCTCCGTCTGGCAGCCCGTGTCACAGTACTGCTGTGGGCCCCCCAGGGTCCCCGTGCCCGCGCTGTTGGGCCCCTCGCCGGGAGAGTCGCTGATCGCCAGGCTGCCGTGGAAGTTCACCGTGAGCTTCGCCAGGCTCTGTAAGACCCCCACACACACACACACGCACACGCACACACACACACACACGATGAGCACAGCTGGGCAGGTGAGAGCTGAGGGACGTGGGTCAGGGGCACCTGGGGTCAGGGGGGTCAGGGGTCAGGTCTCACCTGGAGGAGGTCCAGCCTCTCTCTCTCTCCTGTGCTGATGGACTTCTTGATGCTGCGCAGCTCGTTGAAGATGGCCTGGGCCTCGTCCAGCTTGTAGTTGGTCTGACTGCTGGACATCTTCCTGTCGATCCTGCACGCACACACACGCACACACACAGCGTTAAAACAAAGTAACTGCTCTGGTCTTCCCTGGGCTACGTGTGTTCTCACCCAGACAGGACACGCCCCCTCTGGGCTTCCAAACAAACACGACAACCTAAATAAAGTCAACACCAGAATCCAGCACACCTCGTTTTACACACCTCGTTAAAAAGATGGAAATGAGGAATGACGACGCTTGCTCAGAAACAGAGGGGAGAGGACTGGAGCAGGACGTTCACAGAGCAGAGTCACGCGGTGTGGAAAGTCCAGAGTCTAGTTCAACTAGATCATCTCTGTTCAAATCCAGAACAAGTCAGACTTGATGGTCTGTTCATCTAGTCTAACTGCATCTGGACTTGGGAGTATTTCCCTACTGGAGTATAAGTTCAGTCATGACATGAGACCTTCATGAGGCCATGAAGGACATGAGGACATGAGGCCATGAAGGACATGAGGACATGAGGACATGAAGGACGTGAGGACATGAGGACATGAGGACATGAGGACATGAAGGACATGAGGACATGAGGCCATGAAGGACATGAAGGACATGAGGACATGAGGCCATGAAGGACATGAGGACATGAAGGACGTGAGGACATGAAGGACATGAGGACATGAGGACATGAAGGACGTGAGGACATGAAGGACATGAGGACATGAAGGACGTGAGGACATGAAGGACATGAGGACATGAGGACATGAAGGACATGAGGACATGAAGGACGTGAGGACATGAAGGACATGAGGACATGAGGACATGAAGGACGTGAGGACATGAGGACATGAGGACATGAAGGACATGAGGAGCGTTCAGGGCTCTGTGTTGAGGGGTACCAGTACTGAGGGTTCCCCCGGAGACGGTCAGCCAATCAGAAGTCTTCAGGGCTTCCCTGATGTCTGTCTGTGTGTCTTCCTACCTGTCTGTCTGCCTACCTGTCTGTCTGCCTTGCCTGCGTGCGTGCCTCTGTGTGTATGCACAGGTTGCCACCCTGTCTCGCACCCTCCCTCCCTGCATTCTTCTCTCCCTCGCCCGCCCCGGGCCTGGCACGTGTCTCTGGTGTGGCTGCTGCCTGCTTCCTCCAGCCCCTACTTCAACAGCAGGTACTGTTCGTCCGTGGACCCTGCCTCTTCCTCCCCAAACAAGCGCTGCTTTGTCCTCCCTCCGCCCCACCCCCCCCCTCTGCTCCCGCTGGCAGCGCTGGGAGTTTATATGCTTAGCAAAAACATGCCACTGCCCACTGCCCCTGGTGAACCCCCACCCATGTTCCGTAGCGCACACACGCTTGTTTGAGAGACTCTCTAAGTCAACGATTCTAAATAGGACCCTGAACAAAGTTGCGCAAGCTCGTGTCAACAGGGCGTCTTTCTGGCAGGTCGCTTTTTAGCGCCTCGAATGTGACAATTCATGACACAGGAAATATCGGTGGCGTGCCACTCTGGGCCCGGCGAAATCATGACGGGCGAGAAACCCACAGGTCACTCCACAAGCACCTCTTGACGGTAACAGAGATGAACGTCACTTACCGTGACAAGGAGCTCAAAACACAGAGTGGAAGACCTTCAACCAACAATAACAGAGCATAACGCTGACACGTCAACATTTTCCAGTGTGCGACGACAATCGGGGGGGGATATTTTTCACTCTCGGTAAGATTATTTGTTACTTCTGACAGAAAGTGGCGTGAGAAGGGATGAACTATGATGGGGACGGCCCCGGGGGGGCTCCTGTGAGGCACTGGGGGGGGGGCGGGGCACCCTGAGGGTCACAGCCTCGCTGGGCCAACACAACCCAGCAGGAACACAATAGGACACACAAACAACGCCATCTGGAGAGAGAGAGAGCGAGAGCGAGAGAGAGAGAGAGAGAGAGAGAGAGAGAGAGAGAGAGAGAGAGAGAGAGAGAGAGAGAGAAAGGAGGCTGCCGTGTTTGTGCGAGCTTGTGTATTCTCCCGGTCTATTCTGGGAGCCGCTCCAGAGCTGCATTATCTAAGAGATAGGGACGGGCCAGGCCTCAGGAAGTGCTGAGGAATTTGCTGTCAGATAGCTCTGTGATTTCCAAGCAGCTCTCCCCTCCTCCCTCCCGCCCCGAGCTGCTTCCTCTCTGGCCCGAGTGTTGGCTCCCTGCGCCGCACTGGTGCATCCTCTTCCTGAGGTGGAGTCTCCTCTTCCAGCTCGGCTCTCTCCCCCTTTCTGCCTTTCTTTCTCCCTCTCTCTCTCTCTCTCTCTCTCTCTCTCTCGCGCTCTCTCTCTCTCTCTCGCGCCCTCTCTCTCTCTCTCGCGCCCTCTCTCTCCCTCTTGCGCTCTCTCTCTCTCTCTCTCTCTCTCTTTCTCTCCCCGTCCCCCTCTCCATCTCCTTCTCTCCGGCCCTCTTTCCCTTCGTCTCCCTCTCTTTCCCCTGCCGTGTCCATTTCTCCTTCCATCTCTTTCTCTACCTGTCCCGCTCTCCTTCTACCTCTCCGTCTCTCGTCCTTTCCCACTCATTGGATCTCTGTCTCTCCATTTTTCTCTCCCCTCCCCTCCCCCCTCCCCCCCCTCCCTCCCTCTTTCAGAGGTGGAGCTTCCATCCTCGATGTAACATTTGGTGCAGCTCGGAAATGTTCCCAGCACAAAAAGTAAGTGCGTGTACACACAGCGAAACCCACACAAGCGACACAATCACAACGTTCTAAAACAACACTCGTTTGAACAATCTCCCTCCTGTAGCTTGGACCAGTCTTCCTCGTACCACAGTGGAACGTAGCGACGTTCCCTGCTAACATTTTGAAGACTTGAGGGTTTGCTGCTTCATCGAACCGTTTCATGTGTTCGTTAGATAATTAATATAACGTGAAATTGCGTAAGAGGGCAGATACCTTGTGTAACACAAGACCATTATGAACTATTCTGGGAACTTCATTCTTTTCTGTCAGCATCGCCTCCTATTGTTACTCTGCCATGTTCTGTAAAAACATTCCAGATATGTGATGGGCACCAGCTCACCAGTGAAACCAGCCCTTCTGTTTGAATGCATTTAGAATCTGTGTTAGTCTGCAGTCCAGAGCAGCTAAGGTAGGATCTCTCTCCACAGTTAGGATTACAAACTGAATATTCATAACTGACAGAGACACAGGGAGCCTGGGAGTCTCCCTGTAACATGGAGAGGAGAGAGAGAGGTAGAGAGAGGAGGAGAGAGAGAGGTAGAGAGAGAGTAGAGAGAGAGAGAGAGAGAGGTAGAGAGAGAGAGGTAGAGAGAGGTAGAGAGAGAGGTAGAGAGAGGAGGAGAGAGAGGTAGAGAGAGAGAGAGAGTAAGAAAGGACATGATAGGGACAGAGAAAATACACTGAGAAAAAAAAGAGGAAGAACGCAGTCAAGGGTTGTGTGTGTGTGTGTGTGTGTGTGTGTGTGTGGGCCCAGGGGTGGGGACCGGGGTACAGCAGAGCGTGAGACTGTGTGGGAAGGAGAGTGGTGGGGGCAGGGGGAGGAAGGGCGGGTCTGGGGGGTTGTGTGTGTGCGTGTGTGTGTGTGTGTGTGTGTGTGGGTGTGTGTGTGTGTGGGTAGGGGTTAAACTGACACAGAGGCAGAGGAACACTCACTCTTGCAGGGTCTCCACTCCCATCTCCTTGTACTGGAGCTCCTGCTTCATCTGGGCCAGTTCCTGCTTCAGCCTGGACAGCTGTGGAGGCAGAGAGAGAGATGACTCGTCATGGCTGACACACGCAGGGGGCCACACCACAGCCACCAGGAGCACAGCTAGCAGCTAACACACACACACACACCGTGTACACACGCACACACACACACCTCATGATCGGCTTTTAGCCGTGACAACACATTTCAAATCAAAGAGCTGCCCCAACAATCCTCCTCTTCGTAGCGACAGATTGTCGTCGCAAATGACGACAACCGTCTTGTTTTTCATGAGCTCAGCACCAGGAGAGGCCCGTCACGGCCTTGGAGACAGGGACCGAGCCTCTCTGTGACCCCTCCCAGAGCTGATCTCACCCCCCTCCCAGCCCTCCCAGAGGCCCCTGGTCAGTATGTATCCTGCAGGGGCCACACCCTGGCCCTGGTGCCCAGAGGGGGCCCTCTCTGCCGCGGGGCCACACAGACTGCCCGTGACGTCCAGCCCCATTGTTCTCCGGCTGTAACGACTCACCCGCTCACGCCTACCGGCCATTTCCGCTTTCATTTGGTCAGGGTCGTATTTTGCATTTGAAGACGAGCCAGAGAGTGCTGTGAACACAAAGAAAGATGGACAGCGAGAGGGAGAGAGAGAGACATTAGGAAGAGCAAAAAAGAGAAAGAAATTAAAGGAGAGGGTGAGAGAAGGAAAGAGACAGTCAGCTTCAACAGAAACTTGATGTCTTCTGACAGATGTGACCACAACAGAGGGGCTGGCCAGAGGGATAGAGTGTCCTGTGATAGAGCAGCCTTTGTGTTCATTCCTCTGGCCCTTCCTCTCTGCGGTGAGCTCCCAGACCCAACCTGTCTGGAGGTGTAAGGTAAGCTGGGTGGAGACCAGGAGGGTGGGAGGAATCCAGTCAGAGGGAGGGGAAGGGAGGGAGGCAGGGATGGATAAAGGGGGAGTACCTCAGACAGCTGGGGAGAGGAAGTGAGAGAGTGATGGATGGAGGGAGGGAGGTAGGGAAGGGACTCAGACATGGGCAGGAATGTTCGCCACAAGTTGGAGGAGAAAAAACAAGAAGTGCCAGATTTATGGTAACAGGAAGAGATGGGGGGGCCTGTGATGGTGGTAGCAGGAAGAGGAGGGGCCTGAGAGGGTGGTAGCAGGAAGAGGAGGGGCCTGTCTTACCGCTGGGGGGCTCCAGGCCGTCCTCCTGGCAGAGCTGCTGGAGGAGCAGCAGCTGGTGCTGGGCCAGCTCCAGGCGCTGCTGCTTGATCAGGTACATCTCCTTCTTGGCGTTGAGGGCCTCCTGGGCCACCACCAGGTACTCCTTCAGCATGCGCTCCTGCTCCTGGCGCCATTGGGTCCGCGGGTTCTCGATCTGGGTGACCTCTGGGGAGGCGGAGGGAGACCAAGGGGAGATAAGAGGATGAGGGGCGGGGGGGGGGTATATCAGCAGCAGTTATCAGATGCAGGCTGTTGAAGCCAGGCCACAGCAGAACTATTTCATAAACACACACCTAACTGCTCTTCTTGTGTGTGTACAGATCAACAGTAACAACTCGCCCCGGGTGGTTTGGCACTCTTGTGGACTCGTGAGAGTAGAACTTGTTTCTCTAATTCTCAATGGAGCAGAGCGCGCAGTGGAGGATTCTGGGAGGAGGAGCGGCTCGGCCAATCGGCTGCAGCTCCGCCGGTGAGCTCACGTCTGAGACGGGGGGTGGGGACAGGAAGTACGGAGCCTGTGTTCCGGAGCAGCAACTCCACAAACTTCCTGCAAAGCCATGAATGAACGCGGCCAGGCGCTCCAAACAGAGCCAATGTCACAGCTGCTGGTGAAACAGCTCACTGGACGGCAGTTTGTTCACGTTATAAATCTTAAACGTATAACAATTTGAAATGTTTTCAATCGGGAACAGAGATGTATCTGTGAGGAGGTGAAGTGGCAGAGGGTGGGAGGTGAGGCCAGACTGTGGTGATCCAGGCCTGCTGCTGCAACTGTGACTCGCCATGCGTCAGAGAGCATGTGGTCTGCCGCAAGGTCACACGGGCCAGCGCGTCACATGATCTACACATTCCAGAGGTTCCGTGCGCTTCCCTTAAAAGGGGCCAGGTGGAGCGCGGTGGAGATCTGGTCAGAGATGACAGGGCTCCGCGTCTGAGTCCTTACCAAGTTCAATGCATAGTGACCACTTGGGCTATCTGTGGTTCTTTGTCAAAGACTTGTGTGAGGGAGGAGGGGTAGGCCAGAATCCCATCCCCCCCCCTCTATCCAATACACACTCCAAGGTTCTTAGCCCGTCCAGGGTCACGGGACAGATACAGGAGGGACAAAGAAGATTCTAGTTGATATTCAAGAACACAAGTCAAAAGTCTGCGTTCCTACTCGTACTCCTACAGTGTGCGCTCCCTACTCGTGTACGACTTCCTGTGTTTGGACACTCTATACCTTCCGACTTCCTGTGTGGCAGGGGGACTTACTGTTGATGTGGTCGATGTAGTACACCCCCACCTGCTGATCGTACACCACCTCCCAGCCCAGGGGCAGCTCGTCTCCCACACAGTCAGCAAAGGTGAGGGGCTTGGTGATCCTGAGGAGCAGAGAACCGGGTCACGACGAGTACTCTACACACACACACACACACACACACAGCTGCACCACCAGGGTATGTGTGGCTGTTGGGTGGGAGAGCTCAGGTGCTAGACTGTAGGTCAAGAGGTCCCAGGTTTGAATCCGACAGTCGCTCTGTATGTGTGCTTTTGGACATAAAGGGTATGCTGAATGGAAATACCACATCACACTGACTCAAGGTTCACGTGATAAACATTTGAGTTGAGAAATCCCACCTGTTGTATTAGTGACAGTGACAGTAATATGCTCTCATAGAATTGAGAAAAGGCGTACTTGTCATTTAAGAGGTCATGTACCCGGATATTGGCAAAAACACATTCTTATCTTGCAGTGAGGGTAAAATTACAGGGCAGAGAAAGAAAACAAAACACACACACACACACACACACACACACACACACACAGGCATCTCAAAAATCCAGAAAATTCCTTGAGAACCACAATGAATGCATGTTCTGTCATTCCCAGTCTGCAGTTGTTCTCAGTCCGGGGTTAGACAGAGCGAAGGATTAGCGTCGCGTCTGGCGTGTGGAGGTAGAGACGTTCACAAACACAACAGTATACTTTGAGCATCTCCACCATACACATTCTCAGGGGGATGGGGGAATTAAAAGCATGTGAAAAGGTAAACACAGCAGACCAGAGGCAGACTGGGGCATGGTGCGCACACACACACACACACACACACACACACACACACCCCTCCTTTCCCGAGCCAACTTCTGACAGATTGTCTCCTAACTGAACTAGCCGTTGTTCGTGCAGGAGTGGTTAGGCCTAAGGCCTCATCAGCTGTCTGGTGTCTTCCTGCTCTGGCTGTGTGAAGACAGCCAGCTGATCTAGTTTGAAGGCAGGCATGCGTATTGGGAGTCCTACAGCTTAGGACCAGAGGGAGGGTGACATAGTTGGAGGTGAAGACTAAGTGGATTGTAGTGTCGGGCTGGGAGGTGTACGGGGGAAGGTGTGGGGTTGTTCTGTTTTTGTGTTCAATAGTTCTCTGTATTTTGTATTCTCAAAAAGCTTAGGTTGCTCTTAAACACATGAGCACTTGGTAATTAGATTTCCCACGCTGAAGAAACTGTTGGCATGAAAGTTTGTAATTTATTCCTGAGGTAAAAATCTTGACATTAATAAGGCCTACTAATAGTTTTACGGTCCGAGACAAGTCTCTTTATTCAGAGAAGCCAAACTTTCTAACATAACTACACAACTAATTGGGCTACATGACATGAGATCATGCAACATTAAAATGCTTCTTTCTTCCCTTCACCACTGTAATGTCAACATTAGACGTGGTCTTCCTCTCGTGAAGCTAAAAGACCGTGTCTCAGATCACCGTCGTTCTCTGTCGACCACATGCTCGAGGTTCCCAGGACAGTGTCAGATTATTGCACAGTGTAAGATCAGGCTGTTTGTCTTCTGGAGGCATACGTGTCATTCTATGGGGGGACACGGGGGACACGTCCAATATTTGATCATACTGTATGATTATGTGGACAACATCGATGTGACTGTTTGTACGTCTTTCTTTCCAGCTCCGAAAATATCTAATTCAATACTACACAACTGTGTGTGTGTATACAATTACAAACATCGGACTCTTGATTTATTTTATTTAAATAAATACAAATGTGTGAATGCCTGCCCCCCCCAAATGTGTGATTGACTATTTCGCCCTTGTCTGGAGGACAGCTGAGGAACACGAAGCACCACATCTGGTGCTCGTCTCACATAAACCTGTCAAACATCTAACCCCAACACGACTAATCGCACGGTAAACCAGACTCGTCACTCGCACGACTTGCTCCTTCCGTGGTCGATTCCCAGTTTAGACGCGAGCCGATCCGTCTCCGAGCGTAACGTCCTGATGACAGGCATGAGTCTAACGTCTGACTGACAACCATCCATCAGGCTAGACACGAGGGCTGGGCCGGGTTAACCCCTTCCTCCGCAGTATGCTCACAATGCAGGGAGAGAGGAGCAGCCTTGTTCCTGGTGTTGCATGCACACAACGGAGGTCTCTCGCCCTCCACTACATTCCAGAAGAGACAGGGGGAGGAAGAGAGGATAGAAGGAGAGAGAGAGAGGCAGAGGGAGAGACAGAGGGGAGAGGGCAGAAAGAGAGACAGAGGGAGAGACAGAGAGGGAGAGACAGAGAGGCAGAGAGATAGAGGCAGAGAGAGAGAGGCAGAGGGAGAGAGGGAGAGACAGAGAGGTAGCTAAAAAGAGACCAAGAAACAGACAGAAACAGAAAGAGAAAGACAGGAGAGACAGAACGAGAGAGAGAGAGAGAGACAGAGAGGTTCAGACACAAAGCAGGAGGACACACATATACAGCTTCGCTACGAGCTGTGATCCCCAGTATCCCGGTCCAAGACACGTACCAGCGCACACAATTCACCCTCGACAACCACACCTGCAAGCCCCCGCAGAGGGGCCCATCGCGACGGGGACGGCGACCCACACAGCCGGCTCCCTCCTCCATGTGAAGTGGGTGTTAAGAGGCGTTCTGGACATGTAAATGGTTCTGAAGAGACAAGACCAACACGAGCACACTGCCAGTCGGCTCCCTGAGTGTTTGACAAAAGCAAACAAATGGCCCCACCGCATAAGGCCTTTATCCTGAGAGAGTAAACACGAGCTGGATTCTCGACCACGGCGCCCCTTGTTTAACGTGGGATTTAAATGTATGTTTTCACCCAAAGTAAAGAACCGACTTATGTGGACGGGACACATGTAGAAGCGTAATCCATTTTATAGCGCGCGTAAGATAAGCAAACACGGAGAACAAATTTGTGAAGTGCGTTTGAAACGCGCGACAGGCCCCCCCCCCTTGTCAATTGAAGTCTATACAACGTCCCATTCCATCCACTAGGGGTTCACTCGCTGCCCGCCGGTCGCGGATGGGACGACGTGTAGTCGTGAACCACAACCTCAGCCTAACATGTTGGGTTGGTGTCACACACAGCAGCCATAAAACCAGAGAATCAAAACACGAGTGACTCTGGGAAGCGGGACAGAGCGGTACTGAGCTGCCCTTCTCACAAGCCCCCTGAGGGGAGGAGAGGGGGGGGGGAGAGGAGAGGAGCTGGGCTCTCACACACACACACACACATCTGAGGAAGAGAAAGTCTGAATGTTTGGTTTGTTACGCAGTCTTGTGACAGCAGCTCCAGCTCTGCCAAGTCATGTCTTGGGAGGCTGTTTAACCACCGTGGAGAGGAGAAGAGAGGGGAGGGGAGCGGGGGGGGGGTGGGTAAGTAGGGGGAGGAGAGGAGCGAGGAGGAGGAGAGGTGAAGGCAGAGAGGAGAGGAGGGGATGGGACTTCTAAACCTAAACCTCAGAGAGAGAGAGAGAGAGAGAGAGAGGTAGAGGTAGAGAGATAGAGGTAGAGAGAGAGAGAGAGAGAGGAGAGAGACTGAAACATTACAGTGCTCTCCACAGAGACAGAGCTCCGCCCACATCCTGAGAGGAAGTCTTAGCCCACTCGAACTCACAGGCTCACAAACACGGATCTAGACCTAGGCCGAACGCCATCTCGATAACGGTCGAGCGACAGCAGGCTGACGATACCAGCAGCCACCCCCGTCACACACGCCGACACCTGGGCCCCGGCCTCTCAAGCAAGAGGAGGAAACCAGTCGGGGGCCAAAAGTAGAACAGAGTTAAGCTACACGAAAATACCACAAGGGAAGAAAGAAAGAAAAGACCTTCAAGTGGGTCACGGTGCCCTTCTGAGATTCTAAAGCATCTTCACAGTTCCAAGGCCGCACAGACAGATAACTCTGGCATCATAAAGTGGCACACGGCGATCCTTTTCCCTAAAACATCCACATGCACTGGTACAAGTGACTCACTGTCAGTAAACCTCCATGCTGTTCCATCTGCGTGTGCGATGATAATAGTCCTATAGGAGTATTCGTGGACGTGCTCTTGCACCCTCGGCTGCGGGAATGCCATTCTATAAGGGTGACCCATCCCGCTGTTGGATTTGGAGCGCGGGAGCTAATAACGCTCCCCATTTCGGCCCAACGCGTACGCGCTAACTACGAGAGACATTTGCTAATTCTATAATAATCTGTGCTGCATGCTGTCTTTGGGTTTTTCCGAGAGAGGGTATTTCTATCTGTAGCGCGGGGGCCCCTCTGGGTGCCCGGGGCCCGGGGCATGGGAAAGGCATGTGAAACTAGAGTCTGGGCCACGAGGCCTTGTGTCTGCCTCTCTCCATCCCCACCACTCCTCAGTCCTCTCGCTGGCCTCGTCGACAACAAAGAGCCCGGAGCTGCATTCCGGCTGCAAATTAAGATGCTCCAAACAACAGGCCGAGGCATTCCTCGTACGGAATGCTGCCCCCTAAAAATAATATTCCCAGTTAAACTTAATTATAGGAGGCGGGAGGCTGTGTTTTAACGCTGTGGATTTGGGACACCGTGTGTTGTCCCCCCACCACCACCACCACCTCCAGGGCCGCCAGATCACAGTAACAGCTCTCAAGTCTTTAACGGGCCACATGTTTTTAAACAGCTAATAAAAATTGAAAGGAGCTCCTGTCCCTGGTGACTGCCACGCCAGTCGATCAGGTCTGTATAACTTTATTGGCGCTCTTTTACAGCCTTAATTCATCCACTCTGTTCATTTAGACTACTTGTCGCCATGGCACGGTGCGGCCTGCCTTGGTCGCGTGGGGGAGCACAGGCTAGACACGGTTGCCATGGATTAGGGGCGTGGCTACGTGCTGGGCAAACCGTCCCATACAGTTCTGTAAGACCCACTCCACATCCCGACTGGGTTCAAGTTATGACCGCAGTTCAGGTCGGGAAAGTTGACCGGTGGCACACACACACACACGTGCGCGCAGCGCCAGGTCTCGCTGCGCGGGCTACCCTCGCCTCACACAACCGGCGAGATCCTCAAACGTGGCTGGCGCGAGTTGAGAGGTCACATGCTGGCGGAAGGATGTAACGAGAGATGCAGACGGTCTCCTCCATCTCAGACGGCAAGCTGCTGATGCTGAGGTCCACAATAAGCAGGAGGACTTGACCTCTGTATAACTAGCATCGCATCTGTTGACACCCCAAAAAATGTGGCGACACCAAGATAGATGCTGTCACAGATGGGCATGAGGGCTGAATGCTAAATACTGTACGGCCCATTTTAAACTGTAACACACCAGAAATAACTGTCCGGTTTCTCCCTCATTCCAGATTTTACTGTTAGCGCCTCTCCAGAGTAGAGGAGGGATACCCGACCTGATCCCGATGGGACCTGTTGGGAACTACATGTCGGGGGTTTGGGTATGCTTCCTGTTTGGGTCATGTCAGCTGGGCTAGCCTACTTCGACACGGCGATTCAACTTTTCTTTCACGAGAATTATAGTGTGAAAAATGAATTCAAATGATGGAACTGCTGTCTGCGAGTCAAACTCGTGCCTCCGCTCGCATTAACTGCGTGTGACTCGGGTTTGTTTCGGACATGAATAAAAAAGAACGCCTGTCTCGTTCGGGTCGAGCTCGGTTACTATATTCTCCCGGACTCGGGTCGGGTTCAGACGGAAATATGCGGGACGAGCCTCGCTCCGGAGGGCCTGACGGACACACAACCTCCGCGAGAGAAGAAGAAGGCCACAAGTGTTGGTCTAAAAATTCCATTCTGGGTTAAAAAAGAAACGTGAAAACAACTTTGGGAGGAATGTCATTTATGTGCGCCGGGCCGGGAGAGAGAGAGAGAGGAGTCGGCAGGCGGGGTGCAGCGTTTCAGACCCTGGAGCAGCTGGGAGCGGAGAGGCCAGGCAGCGTCTGACATCCCCAGACCCCGTTATGAGCAGAATCTGATGAAAATAGGACTCCTATAAGTAGCCCGGCTGCCTGAGCGAGCCGTCTCCCTGTGTGACGCACACATTTAGATGGCGTCTCATCTCTTGGGGTGGAGGGTGAGGGTGGGGCGGCAGTCTGGGAGGGTGAGGGTGGAGCGGCAGTCTAGGGGGGAGGGTGGGGCGGCAGTCTAGGAGGGTGAGGGTGGGGCGGCAGTCTAGGAGGGTGAGGGTGGGGCGGCAGTCTAGGAGGGTGAGGGTGGGGAGGCAGTCTAGGGGGGTGAGGGTGGGGAGGCAGTCTAGGAGGGTGAGGGTGGGGCGGCAGTCTAGGGGGGGTGAGGGTGGGGAGGCAGTCTAGGAGGGTGAGGGTGGGGCGGCAGGCTAGGAGGGAGGGGGGGAGCCCAGACAGGCCCGTCTGAGTTGAAGAAAAAGGATGACATCGTTCGTTACGAGTCGTAGAATTTCTCTCTTGTAAAAGAACCTCGGTTTAACGCGTGTGTAAAGAACACAGGGACGACTACTGTGCAGCCGGGAATGGGAGGAGCTGCCTGTTTACCGGCCTCATAACACACTTCCTGCATGACTACATCTGCACTTCACTATACTACACCCATCTACACCATACACTGCACTTCACTATCCTACAATATCCTTTTCTATACCACAACATTATCATATGAATCTACACCACTCCAACACTGCACTATATCATAACACTATTACGACACAACTACACTATATAACTACGCTATTTCACACCAATGCACTGTACAACCCTATACGACATCACTACACTACTATACTCTAAAGAACACTACTCTACCACTACTAACGCGTCCTCAGCTAGATACATGCCTAATGAGCCCGTTGGCACAGCTGGCTCCCACTCCTTCAGACCGGATGCCCCAAACATATACAGACCGCACATCCAGACATGCACACATTCTACATGTGAGCTCTGGGCAGGTTGCTAAGCCGACACTAAACTATCCGAGTACACTATTCTATAGTACGCCCAGACACATGTTTAGATACATGCATTCTACATGTGAGCTCTGGGCAGGTTGCTATAGGCTGACACTAAACTATCCGAGTACACTATTCTATAGTAGGCCCAGACACATAGTACATCCATGTTTAGATACATGCATTCTACATGTGAGCTCCAGGCAGGTTGCTAGGCTGACAGGAGACATAGGGGATCCTGGTCTGTATAAGCAGAGACCTCGGAACAAAAGCCCATTTCAAAGAGTGTGCCGTTTTGGAGTAAAAAACGCTTAAGTTTCACGGAGCACAATGGCTTGTTGTCTGAACAGGGATTGTATGGAAGGAGACAGGCAAACGCATTGTTCTCTCAGGAAACAGAACACACAAACCGCACAGGCAAAGTGACACGGTCTGAAACAATGGCACGTTGGTAACCTCCCTCTCTTCACCAGAGGGAGAGAGGGGAAAAAAGAGCGGTGATAATGAAAACACTGGGAGAAGCAGAACAGCAGAGGGGGTTCGGGCGCATGTGAATGACCTCTAGGCGCTGGAAACACGGCTCACCCCTTTCCAGAATAATTGAATTTGGTGAGCTTTGTGACCACGTATAAAGGCCTCCCTTGGCGAAGCGGCAGGCCGGCCGCGCTTGAAGCATAACAGAGCTAATAAAGAAGAACTACTGAGGCTCTGGGACTGTGGAAGAGGCTGGGGCGCTGGGAACGAGGCTGGGGCTCTGTGGCTGGGACTAGTGCAGGGGACTGAGCCTGGGTTTTAGGCAGGGGCTGAGCCTGGGTTGAGGCAGGGGCTGAGCCTGGGTTGAGGCAGGGGTTGAGGCAGGGGCTGGGGCTGAGGCCATGATGGAGGGGGCTAGGGACGAGGCTGGTGCTGGGGCCATGATGGAGTGGGCTGGGGATGAGGCTGGGGCGGAGGGTGAGGCGAGAGGGGTGCAGACACGTGGGAACTGCCTCTGTTCTGCCTCTTTGTCAGGGGCCGCCCCGCAAGCAGAGCCCCTGGGCATTAGTGTAGGCATGCCTGACATAACGCTCATTCCACAGTAACAAAAAAGCCCCACAAAACTGTTCAACTGCAGGGCTGCCGGAGGGGCCCGGGCCTCAGGGCTGCTGATGGGGGACAGAGGCTGGTGGCTCTGGAGATGGAGGGGCAACAGAGGCAGGGAACAGTCTCCAGGGCCTCTGAAGGCTACAGGGCCAGGGCAGCCTCAACTATCAAGCCTCGTTTTGCATTTGGCCCTGATAGGGCCTCATCTGGACATGTAGGTTCCTTCAAAATATATGTCTGGTACCTGACAAGGCTGAAAACAGAAGCCCAGCTCCTGTGTGTGTGTGAACGAGGACATCACAAAGACTATTCAGTGTGTGTGACACATTGCTTCTTCCCAGAGCAGGTCCTGTGGTTTCCCAGGTGACTGTGTAGTACATTCACACACTCATCTAACTTTTCACTACAAGTTGTCACCTCACCAGTGCAGCTCCATTCTGGCCCTCCATCCCCTGCCTCCTGGCACACTGACCCTGGAAAGCCCTGTCTGTCCACTAACACCCTCTCTCTCTCTCTCTCTCACTCTCACTTCAGTCTCTCACTCTCTGTGTCTCTCACTTTCAGTCTCTCACTCTCTGTCTCTCTCTCTGTCTCTCTCTCTGTCTCTCTCTCTGACTCTCTCTCTGTCTCTCTCTCTGTGTGTCTCTCTGTGTGTCTCTCTGTGTGTCTCTCTCTCTCTCTCTCTCTGTGTGTGTTTCTCTCTGTCTCTCTTGCGTCCCAGAGAAAGATTGATGTATCAAAATGGTCAGAAAATAAAAATCAGACTTATTTCACCTTGAGTGATCTTAGACAAACTGAGCAGTTTTTTCATAAAGAAAAAAACGAATGGTATGCTGAATATTAACCAAGAGACAGTAGGAGACATACCAACTGTAAAACTGTATTTACCCCCTCTGATGGGTGGGAGATTTCAGATTTCTCAGAATCATATCAGCTCCACAAAACAATGGAAAATCATATGACTGTGGGGGGAGCCTCAGTGATCAGTTTTCTATCTAGATATGGCAATTACTTCAATCCCTTTGCTGAAAAAAAGAAGAGAAAAAGACCAGTGGGAGGTCTTCTGTTTGTATACAACACGTTAAACGTTTTTACTAGCCTTTAAACTGAAACTTTGAGACGTTCAAATGTTTCTTACTCCTCCACCACAGTAGCCATGCTGCTCTTTTACAGCCTACATGGTTAATGTCTTCATTGTGCACCATTTGCACCAACTTTATAGAGCTTCACTATTATTCTTCAAGATTACTCTGTAAACCAAAAAGTTGTTTGAAGTCTGTGTAAATCCCCAAACTCGCGCCGTTTTCTGGGCTGGTGAAATCTAAGTCCCTCCAAAGCACATCCTTGCAGTTGCAGCTTTCCAAGTGGCCCAACTAACATTCTTGACATACCTCCACAGAGATCTCTGGGAGTTGTAGTATAATGTGCTTATGCAATTCCGGGATGTGGTTGTTTCAAAAAATACGTTTGGGATTAGAAAAAATATTCACGTCTTAAAAGCCTTAAAATAGGAACTATCTATTGTATTTCGTAATGTCCTCGATTAGTTGTATTAAAAAGAACGTGTAAATACATTATGTTACTGTACTTAACAATGTAATGCTCAATCTGTCATTAAGTCATAGGAAGATTTGCCAGTCGCACATGTGATGATCAGGTCTGCTGTAATTATTTTCAGATGATTGATTTGATTACACAGCTGACTGACTGGGTTTATTTATACAATTAAATCAACGAAGAATTTAAAACGTAAATAACGTTGGCTATAGGCCTATCCAAACTATGCGGAATCAGAAAACTCGGGAAGAATAAATTGAGGTGGTGCCATTATTTCTAATAGTGACAGAACAAGTTGCTCACGCAGCATAAAATACATTTACATCCTGTCAACTTCAACATCGGTTACCAAAGCATAAAGAGGTGACACTCGGCCTTCTAAGTGCGTTAATAATTTTCACAGGACAGGCTTGGGGTCTTTAAAATCTGGAAGTAGCTACGCACTGAAACGTCGACACTGTTTTGATTTCCCGGCAAAACATTACAAACTTGGCAAACTTGTTGCTGTGCTGACTTCGCTTCTCGAGACCCTCCACCCTCAACACTCCATCCTGTGGATGAGATCTCAGAACGTTGACTCAAAGTTAGAGGAGTTAAATCCCTTAGTTTACAGCGTTCATGCATTCCTAGGCTACTTCGTTTTACCTGTCCCTAGGATCAATCCATGAAGTCTGTCGAGTGTTGTGGTCAATATAGAAGACTCTGCCGTCATAATCCCGTGCTTCTTCCCAGCCCGCGGGTAGCGGCAGCTCCGAGCTTTCTCTTCGTTTACTGCTGCTCACCCACGGCATAGCGTTGGGATGGTGAGGGGGTTATTGCTGACGCCAGACCCCCTGCCCTTTCTCCGAAAAGTTTCCCTTCATAACATTACAAACTCTCTCTTTGCACTGTCTAGATCACTACAATAACTTTCCGCCGAGATTCACAACTTCAACGAAGCAGCCCGAAATGCATCTACTTTTCCCAAAAAGCTACCGCGACGCTCTCACGAGCCTCGGTCCTCCATGTTCGCCTGTCCTACCATATTTCATTCCATCGAGTCCATATTCGGGCAAAGGAAATTTACATAAGCGGAGAACGTACGAGTGAACGAGTGGCTCTGTCCAATAGGATACCATGTTTCCAGGCTCTCAAGTGATGAATCTGTGTAGTATAATTTGTCAATTTTTTTGTAATGCAATCATGTTATTATGTGCAGGGATTTGCTAAACCTCTTTGGATATGTTTTGAATAGACTAGCCTACATGTTTTGTAATCATCATTCTGACCTAGGCCTACTCTCTTTACTGTTACAATACACTAGCTACTCTAAAATAGAAAATACAATAATGCATATCATAATGTATAGCGTAGCCTACTTTACTAAAAGTTGAGAATACATTGGTTTAGAGTTTAATATTCCCAATGATTTCATGCATTCTGAAGTATTTAAGCAATTGGCCTACATTGTTTGCAAAATCACAGAACAATAATGACTTGGGTAGTTTTACCTCTCAAGAGATTGTCATAGGCCTAAATTAAAAAATAATAATAACAGGCTTTTGTTGATAATATTGATCACAATTATACAGATTGTAGTTTGTTGTCAACCTAGGCTAAATGTTGCCAAACAGTCTTGTTCATAGGCCATCTAACTATTTTAAGTTCACACACTGATAGCGGCCAAATAAAAACAGTATAGACTGCATTTATCCTTTGTTTGGGGACCAGTGACTATCCAGTCTTGTGCCATGTACAAATAGCCTCGCAAATTGCAGTTTTAGAGAAGCGTTTCAGTTGATGCAATAGTGCCATCTTGTGGATCACTGATCGTAGAGGCATAGCCTATACTTTAAACTGGGTGCCGTACTGGTGCTCTCCACCGGCGAGAACGCGACGCAGTTGACCATGACTGACTCATAACAGTACAACCTACTAGTCCAACAGCGCTACACACAGGCTCTACAACGAAAATAATCAATAGAATGTCGTCGTCATCTGTTGATCAATCACGATTTTATTTGCTTCTGATAGACGCACTGGTCCGCGTCTCAGAAGAGATTGAAGCAATGCCTGACAACTTTCTTTTCACTTTTCCCCCATTGATGATAATGCGTTAACATACTGAAGTGGTTTGCATGTTTTACATAGGCCTACTGCTATTCTGACTGAGCAAAGTTAATGATTCAGACGCTCTCATGTCACAACACAATATAGTGCCATAAACAAGATCGCCATCAAGTTTGTAGCCTGTAGTTTTTCAGCACTGATAGGCCAACTTTAACAACTGTCTGGCTGTGTATCAGAGGTTTGAATCTATGACTAACTCAAATCAGCATGCAAGAGTGTTGTCCAAGTGCGCAATCGAGCAGGCGTACAACCTCTGTCAGGGCATCGGGACAGTCAGCTGAGCTTTGTAGCTATAGCTTTGTATTGCCCGACGGAGGAGGGATTTAACAGAATAGAGGTCTTATGCATGTGTGCTTGTGTGAGTTTGTGTGGTGTACTGAGTGTTTACGGCTGAGAAAGATTTCCTGGCGTCATATACTTCTGCGTCAAACTCCTACTTCCAGGCCTCACAGGCGCTGTTGTGTTCAAATCGGAGTTCTTACACACAATAAACACTGTTGTTTCTCCCTCAATCTCCTTCAATCCCATTCGACTAAATGCTTTGCGGTCTCAAGACCTTGCACATTATAGGTAAAACCATTCCCCCCCAAAAACCTCCTCAAATAAACTCATGATCTTCATGCGAAAGCTTTTAATTCCATGTACTTGCTGAATTACAAGGATCATATTTTTATTTTGTGATTTACAAACAGGATTAGTTTGTTGAGTTTAAATGGAGAGCATGTCCAGTAATATTACGACTCTAGTAATATCAAAGGTCATTCATGGTTTTGGTACAGGAGGCCTATACGATCTGAATAAAGTTGACTTATTTGATGCATCATTAGATTGAGTTTGGTCTGAGTTTGGAATTTAGACATCAAAGAGACTCCTTGGTGTGA
Source organism: Mallotus villosus (assembly GCA_903064625.1). Lineage (NCBI taxonomy): Eukaryota > Metazoa > Chordata > Actinopteri > Osmeriformes > Salangidae > Mallotus > Mallotus villosus. The sequence continues at coordinate 380,642 of CAEFZP010005862.1, read as the reverse complement.
TGCACTCTGGGAATTAAAATGATCTCTGTTGGTGGGGGAGATTAGTCCCCACCTCAAGATGATCTTTCCCCCCTCCCTCACATTTTCAAATGATCTTGTACTGTAAACAAACTTGTTGCATTTTGTTACCTCACAATGTCTGTGTGAATGTTTTCCCTCCACAATCCTGTGACACTTCAACCAACACAATTATGTTGCACAGCACATAGAAACAAGTGTGATCTAAACCTCTCTCGGAGATCTAAACATTTCTTATTTCTGACAATGACAACCCTCAGCCTTTAAAATACACACTCAGAGCAACATCGCAGAAATGTTAACTTCCAATATCACCAACATGAATGACAGCAGTCAAAAATCTTAGAAAGACCACCGTTTTCTATATAATTACAGCAAAGTACATCTCAAATCTAAATGAGGCGTAAATCCTGTGTCAGTAAACCTTTAACATCCTGTCTGCATTTAATAGTGTCCCATGTGGAATTTAAGTGAGGAGATGGACTGGATTCTCAATGATCTTGTGGAAGGCCGGCCTGTCCTGTACTGCCTGCCTGCCTGCCTGTACTGCCTGCCTGCCTGCCTGCCTTCCTCCCCCTCCTCTGCCTATTGGCACAGCAACAGAAACAGTGGACACCACAAAGGGGAGGGCCAAACGTCAGAGAGACCCTTTCCTCCCGACCGCAGAAGATGTGTGCTTTCTCTGAGTGGGAACTGTTTGTGCAACAGCTCCCAGCTCCAACGCCGCCGGACTGGTCCACTCTAATCAGCAGGTGCTTTTGAGAAGCCTCAGTCCCCGATCCTGACGGCTGGAAGGGCCTCTCCAGTCGCTCTGCGACCCAGAGAAGAAGAGCTCTTGTGGGTCCTGTCGAGCGAGGAGGCCCCCCGGGGGGAGAGGAGAACCATGGACCCTTGCGTCGGCATCCTGGAGATGCTGGGGATGTTTGTGTACACGGGAGCCTGGCTGTGCGCACTGGCCTGCACTCTCATGCCCCAGTGGCAGACCCAATCCACGGCGCTGCTGGCAATCGAGAGCTACGAGAGGGGCCTTTGGGAGACCTGCGTGGTGCAGGAAGTGGGCGGTACGGAGTGCCGGCCGTACGACACCCTACTGGGCCTGACCCACGACATCAAGCTGGCGCGAATCTTCATGTGCTTATCCCTGTCCATGGGTGTGCTTGGCTTCCTGTTAGCCATACCGGGGCTGTCCATGATCAAGAGCTACAAGGGGCAGGGAGGCCGCAGGGCTAAGCGGTCCTTCAAGGTTGTGGGTGGGGTCCTGGGGGTGGTGTCCGGACTGCTGTGCCTGTTCCCCGTGTCCTACGAGGCCCACTTGACCGTGCTGCACTTCTTCGACGAGACGGTGCCCGACGTGGTGCCTCGCTGGGAGTTCGGAGACGCCCTGTTCTGCGGGTGGGCGGGGGGCTTCCTGCTCCTGGTGGCTGGCCTCCTGCTCGTCTCCTCCAGCCTGTGCTGCCAGACGAAGCCCCTGCCCTCGGTGGTGCAGCGGAGGTACGAGGTCCTGGACGCTGATGCCTCCCCGAAGAAACGATCCGAGTATGTTTGAGAGGCGGAGGGGGACGGGGGGACGGAGGAAACGTGCACAGGCTTGGCTTCGACCTTGGAGGGCTTTCCAAGACATCTTTTGATACTTTTGTACTCGGCTCCATGTCATGGAGGAGGGCTGGTAGCACAGAAAACTACCCAGAATCCACCTGGAAATCAGACCTGTAGGAGTTGTTTTCTGAGAGCAGGTAAAAGGACATTTGAATGATCAGCCGGAACTGTGATGAAAATCTTTGGTATGTGTATGCATCTTTGCGGATATAATGTTGAAAACAGTCACCAATTAATTATCTGTTTATTATCTGGTTCTGTCACAGAACCACTCACCTCCAAAAACCCGAGGTGAGTGCTGGACTTGAAATTAGGTTACAGCTCTCCAGTTCTGAATCCAATTCCATTTCTTTGTTAGCTGTATCATCTTGGATGACTTCAGGATCTTGATCTGTCAACCTAAACAATACCAATGTCATTTTGATGGTGCAATAGCAACCTTATGATCATAACCCCACCTAAACATTATCCCAAACACTGTGTCATTATGAGTAGGCTTCTATAGTATGTGTTGCACTGCACAGTACAGCTATGTATTCCAAGTTGCAGTACTTGATTCATATAAAGATATTTATGCAGATATGATCAATGGGTCTTTCCTTGTGTTGTTGTTATTGATGTTTTTCCATGTTTTTACTTGTGAGCTGAAAAAGTTTCCCTCAATGCACTGTCCCTCTTGCTGTCAAATGCAGTGTGGAAACCATCGTTGCTTAGCGATCAAGTTGACAGTCGTAAGCCATTCTACACCGTGCTCACTCCTCAACATGGGCTAAGGTCAATGCCTGTACATAGCAATTCTATTCAAGTCCATCTGGGAAGTGATATTCCTTGAAAATACAACAATATAGCAAACCTGAAATACAACAAAAAGAACATTCAAAATAATGAGATTTTGCACATGTCCAAATCGACCGCAACCTAGTTTCCTTATATGTAAGTAAACATCCTTCTGAGTGATCTGAGGAATTCTCTGGATGGTCCGTGAGCAGTGAGAGAGCGAGCCCAGCCTGTCAGAGGTGTGTCCCCCGTGGAGGAGACCCAGCGGGGGCCTAATTCCATCAGATTTCCTGGTCGGTCGCTGGGCTAAGCTGTGTTTAATGAACGCTCTAATGAGCAATGTGTCCTGTGAAGAATGCAGAGCAGGCTGCCTCGCGGCCCTCGCTCCGATACGGCTGCGGAGATCTGCCAGGGTCAGGTCAGGGGGCACAGCTGGGAACATTGTATACTCTCTCTGTTTACGTACATGTTTACATCTCTCTTTTCTTCTTTCTTTCTTTCTTTCTTTCTCTCCTTCTCTCTCTCTTGCTACTGTTCAACCTCTACTTAAGAAACCCAACTTGGATCAAGCCAGTCTGAACAATTACCGACCTGTGTCTAGACTGCCTTTTCTGTCCAAATTATTGGAGAAAGTTGTGTTATCTCAACTACTTCCTTTTTTAAAGTCATCAGACATTTTTGAACCTCTGCAATCAGGGTTCTCAGCTCACCATAGCACCGAATCAGCATTATTGAAAGTGTTTAATGATTTACTGTGTATTGTCGATTCTGGGAACAATGCTGTTTTGATTTTATTGGATCTCACCGCTGCCTTTGATACGGTGGATCATGACATCCTCATTGCGAGGTTGGAACACTGGGCTGGGGTTAAGGGGACTGCACTACAGTGGTTCAGGTCCTATCTCACTGACAGGACCTTTTCAGTCACTGTAGATAGCTTTTCCTCTTCCGTAGCTCCTGTCTCCTCTGGGGTTCCGCAGGGGTCAATTCTGGGGCCAATTCTTTTTAATCTGTATATGCTTCCTTTAGGAGATATAATTAGGAAACACAACATCTCGTTTCATTTTTACGCTGATGACACACAACTTTATCTGCCTTTGAAACCCAATGATACTGTTCAACCTCTTTTAGACTGCATTTCAGATATAAAGAAATGGCTTTCCAGTAATTTTCTCCAACTAAATGAGGAAAAGACCGAAGTAATTATTTTTGGTCCTGCTGGCTCGAGAGCTAGTCTTGGTAACATGGTTAGTAAATATTTTCCCAGTGTCAGCTCTCATGTTAGGAACCTTGGGTTCATTATTGACTCGGACCTTGGGTTGGTCAAACAGATTAACTCTGTGGTAAAAAATAGTTTCTATCAGTTGCGACTGATCTCCAGGGTTAAATCTGCATTGTCTTTTAAAGACCTTGAAACTATCATCCATGCTTTTATCACCTCACGTTTGGATTACTGTAATTCCCTCTATGATGGTCTCCCCCAGTCCTCAATTGCCCGTCTTCAGATGGTGCAGAATGCTGCTGCCAGAATTTTATCGTCCACTAGAAAGTTTGACCACATTACCCCAGTCTTGGCCTCTTTGCACTGGCTTCCTGTCCAGTTTAGAATACATTTTAAAATATTATTGTTTGTTTTCAAAGCTCTTAATGGACCGGCCCCTTCATATATCTCGGACCTTGTAAAATTGCACGCACCCATTAGGTCACTGAGGTCTGCTGACAAACTTCTTTTATACACTCCCCGATCACGCTGTGTACGCACAGGTGATAGGGCCTTTACAGTTGCTGGTCCTAAGCTGTGGAATCAGCTTCCCATATCTATCAGGCAGGCCCCTTCATTGTCTGTTTTTAAATCCAGGCTTAAGACCCACCTCTATGTTCTGGCGTTTCCCACCACTTGACTTGTGCTGTTGCTTGTTTTTCTGTTGTTGACTGTTTTGTATTTAGTTTTACTGTGTTTTTTTTGTTGTTTTTTTATTTTTATTTTTATTTTTTTAAATAGTATTTAAAAAAAATGTATTTGGATTCTGTTTTGTGCTTTTGTTCGGCACCTCGGTCAGCCTTGCTGTGTTTTGAGTGTGCTTTATAAATAAAATTTACTTACTTACTTACTTACTCTTCACATTCATGGTCCATAGTCGTTAAATCCCGTTGAAGGTTCTCCACAGATGTAACCCTCCCCCCCCACCCCAGGTTTGTGTCGGGGCCAGGAAATGAAGTGGTTGGTCCAAATGTTTTCTCTGAGGCCACTCAGATAGGCTGATGTGGGGTCAGATACCAGCAGAAACGACACAGTCAAAACAACTTGCTAATTGCATGGAGATACTTGCTTGAGATTGCTACGTGCCTCTTGTATGATGGAAGTACTGGCATGGAATTACTGGCATTCCTCCATCTCATTTACAAAGAGCACTTAAATTTTATGTGAAAAGTTTTTTATTTATGACACAGCATTTGTATTATGTGTCAACACAAGGCCGTAATCATAATGGATATCAAATCTGGTTAAAATGTCCCCCCCAATATATTGATATAAAAATATAAATGTGCTACGCTACGACAGGCAACCACCCACGCTGTCCAAAATTATAATTTCAAAAATGATCCCCCCCCAATGTTGACTCCATGGCTATGACCTTGGGTCAACAACCTCCCACATAACTAATTGGACGTGAAATCTTTTCCATATCAGTTTATTGAGTCGCATATGCGTATTCTAATCTCTTTATGATGAGATTGTAACTCTGCAAAGTATTACGTGGCCTTACCAGAGTCATATCATGCAGTTACAAAGGTCATGATGAGCACAATTTCATTTATGGATGGGTTTTTTAACCATGATACTGTAGTACTGAGAATATTCCTATCACTCCTCGATTGTTTCTGACATGTAACTGCTGTTGTTGTTTCCTGTTTTGATCTTTGGTTTTTCTTTTTCCATTTGTCCCTTATCACATCATTTGTCATAATGGATAAGTGGTGCTAAACTAAACAGATAAGATCAGCGTCAGCCAATCCATGGCTGCCATTTGCTCTTATCTAAAAGGTCATATGTGCGTGCGTGTGTACGTGTGTGAGATCAGGGACTAATGAAGAGAGAGAGACATGGTGTGAAAGACAGAGGAGAAGAAAACGAAACACCCCCAAGACGGTGGAATTCCCCTCTCATTTATTGAGAAGTATGGAGAAGTTTCTAAATGTGTACCTCGCTCGCAGGTAAAAGACCGGCGCCCTCGACTCCCTCTGAACACGGACGCCTCGACACGAGCACACGAGAGTTCTAATATCAAACTCTCGACAGCAGCGCTCGAGTTCCAAGGCACCTCCCTTTCAACACTGCGGCACCAGCAGCACAACAGGGCTGTGAGTGTCTGCAGAGCTTCACGGGCAGCCATGGCCCGCTGAAGTAGACGAGAGGGCAGGTCATCCACTTCTGAGGCCCGTGTTCTCCGACAAAGAGCTGGACTCTTGTGAAGAAACCCTTTTGTCTCGGAGCAGCCAGCCACCCACAGAGAGGTGCTGCGAGCCACTGCACCAGAGTGTGTGTGTGGGTCTGCGTCCACGTACATCTATGTGTGTGTGTGTGTGCGTGTGTGTGTGCCTTCCTTGGCAACAATCACCACAGTGATGCAGCCCCCTCTTCAAAGCCTGGCTAGGGTCTCACGTGCCCGCTCTCCAAGGGGGTCACATGACACAGGCTCCCAGGGACCGGCCCATCGGCTGTTCCCTTTGGACTCCTGCCGTCAGGGTACGATAAACGCCACGGTTACGCTCCCTTGGATCATATCTAAGATAGATTTGATACTGGAGATCGTCTGAGATAATATCTCTGAACTGTGTGTCCAAGAGCTGTTTCACTGTTAATCCATGCTTGCCAGAAAAAGGCACAAGCTCATGCTGAGAAATTAAATCCCTAATCTAATTAGTAAATTATTATTTCCCCTCCGGTGTAATCAGGGGGGATTAAGAGGGTTTATAAAGTTTATATAAAATACCAAAAAAATCATGTTTTTCACAATGATTTTTTTTGTTTACCTCAATTAATGTGCCACAAGATCACAGTTGGAAAAATGAGGAAATGACAGCTATTCAAAGAGCATTCCTATAAAGGCTAGCAACACTCTGGGAGGTGCCACTGAATTAATTAAGAATTGAATCAGCGGGATGGCTGGTAAACTGAATAAACATTTATGGATTACGGCAAGAGTCAAATGTATCTAGAATATCGGTTCCGGTTCTTTTCACCTTTCATCGCTCACAAATCGATAAAATCAAGATCTCGCATAAAGTTAGTCATGATGAAATGCATCAATAAATCAAACACCACTGTCAGTCTTTGCGTCTCGGTTCAGATGAGAGAGGTTCTGGAAGGTTCCTCCTCTCAGGCCTGTGTCTGGGCCGTACCATCCTGTCAGGGGGGAAACTACAAGTCCTCCACTGCATGGAAGGTGGGGTTATCCCTCCCCAGACGACCCTCCGTGCGTCTACTCTGTAACGTAGGCCCTTCCGACACGACCGTCTCCACACACACAGCGTCCTTGTCTTCCGTGACAGGCCGGCTCTTGGATGTCAGTGCTTGGCTTGGCACCTTGTAGCACAGGAAAAGCAACCCGCTGACGAGAACGAGGACGGACGCGAAGATCCCCACTCCGATGCCGTTCCCAACTTCCTGTCTGACCGGCGCCGAGGGCAGCTGGAACTCCGGCGGGAAGTCGATGGTGCGATTGGTCAGCACCGAGCTCATGTTCCAGAACAATGGCAGCAAGGAACACGACGCCGTGAGCATGTAGAGGGTGCCGGCCAATGAGAACAGCAGCCTGGTGTTGTCGCGGTTCTCCACCGTGTGGTAGACGTTCCTCATAGCAAAGGAGCCGGCCACGTTCCCCGCCAGCCCCACCGCCACTGCCAGCATGACTAACACCTGCCCCATGGAGATCTCCAGGGGGACGAAGCCCTCGGAGACGCCCATGCTCCGACACACCTCCAGGGTGGGCAGGGCGTGACTGTAGAAGCAGGCCTTCCAGATGCCCACCCAGGCCAGCCCCGAGGTCACCACCGTCACGTCGGACACGTACCACACCCTCCACTCGTTGAGGCCGGCGGTGACCATGGTCAGGATCCAGCCCGCACACCCCACCATGAGGCCCAGGAGCTGCCAGTGGGCAGTGTGGGCCAGGTAGACGGAGCCTCCGGGGGGAGACATGGTTATGGAGGCTGGGTGAGGAGGAGGAGGGGGAAGGAGGCTGGGTGAGGAGGAGGAGGGGAAGGAGGCTGGGTGAGGAGGAGGGGGGGGAAGGAGGCTGGGGTGAGGAGGAGGGGGGGGAATGAGGCTGGGTGAGGAGGAGGAGGGGAAGGAGGAGGGGGGGGAAGGAGGCTGGGGTGTGGAGGAGGAGGGAAGGAGGAGGGGGGGGAAGGAGGCTGGGGTGTGGAGGAGGAGGGGAAGGAGGAGGGAAGGAGGCTGGGTGAGGAGGAGGAGGGAAGGAGGAGGGGGGGGAAGGAGGCTGGGTGTGGAGGAGGAGGGAAGGAGGCTGGGTGAGGAGGAGGGGGGGGAAGGAGGCTGGGTGAGGAGGAGGGGGGGGAAGGAGTCTGGGTGAGGAGGAGGAGGGAAGGAGGCTGGGTGAGGAGGAAGGGGGAAAGGAGGCTGGGGTGAGGAGGAGGAGGGAAGGAGGCTGGGTGAGGAGGAGGGGGGGAAGGAGGCCGGGTGAGGAGAAGGAGGGAAGGAGGAGGGGGGGGAAGGAGGCTGGGTGAGGAGGAGGAGGGAAGGAGGCTGGGTGAGGAGGAGGGGGAGGGGGGGAGGACTCACTGCTTGTGAAAGGGGGAGCAGCTGGTTGTCTCAGACATAGCTGAGCTCATGCAGCTAGTCAGATCTCCATGCCTCCTGACAGGAAACAAACAAACGAATAAAGAAGCTGAACACATAATGCATATAGCACATATCAGTAGTGAGTATATCAGTTGAACGAGCGCAAAACCACCAGTAATAAGCCCTGAGAAGTTAAGGGTTCCCAGTGCTTCCAACACCAAACTGATCTAATTAAACTTTTTATACAATCTTCATGAAAATATAAGTACAGCATCTGGCTGCAGATCCAAAGGTCACAGGCTCAAATCCCCCTTGTGTCTCACTTTGTATGAAAGCATCTGTTAAAATAACATTCACTGGTTCTGTCCTGCACTCCACAACTACTACACAAGTATGAAAAGTTGATGATTCGACAATTTCAAAACAATATCTGCAATCTGCCATATCTCCTAAGCTCTGTTTTTAAACATCCAGACATGGAGCAATAACATATATATAGCCCAGCTTAATGATTATCTAGCAACATTCATAAAACAAACACCCAAGAAACAAAATGTTCACTACAAGCTTACCTTGATTCTTGTATTTAAAATAAATCTTGGTGTTACTTTTTGAACGGTTTTGAGGTTCATGTAGCGACTAGCTGCTAGCGTCAGACAGATGTGGTGCTGTCTGGGTGTCTAGCTGCATGTCAGTCTTCTCCTGTCACGAGAGGGTGGGGCGGAGGCTGGGTTAGGCGTTACGCAATGTGATGTGTAGTTTGACATGCGCATGTGTAGAACACACTCCTTCTCACACCCACACACACACCCACATTCTCATACGCTCTCTCTCACACACCCACATCCACTCTCATACGCTCTCTCTCACACATATACACACACAGAGTTCGGTTTAGCAGACCCTTTTATTTGATATAAAGCAGCACAGCTGATAAACAAGTGTTGTAGAGTTGTGTTGTATTGTATTGTGAGTGACAAATTACATCCCATAATAAGTCCTTCAAAACAGCTTCGCCTGAAATCCAGGGTCAGCGACGTTGGCCATGGTTACTACGTGAAAGTTCATCGTCTGGAAATGTTTTAGTCTGAAAAACATCTCCGCTTCGATGAAGGTTTTTCTACATCAGTCTTACAGTAAACTTAACATGAACAAGAGACAGTGGCCTGACATTAGATGAAAGGTAAACTGTTATCTGGAGAGATATGCAGAGGCTCTCCTGTAATCTGGAAGATAGGGCGTTTAAGTACCTCCATATCTCCCGGGTTCAAGAACATTCACTTCCATCGGCACCGTGGCCGACAATGTAGCACACAAATGTGGAACTGCAGAGAGAGAGAGGGACGTCATCTAAATGAATGAACAGCCATACAGAATGCCGCCAAGGTGACTAACTAGACACAAAGTATGGTCAAAGTAGTGTAAAAACAAATCTTATCACGATACGGGTGAGGGAGAGGATTAGCGAGGTTCTACCTGTACCAGCCCAGGGTAGAGGGGCTCACTGAGGCCTGTACCAGCCCAGGGTAGAGGGGCTCACTGAGGCCTGTAGCAGCCCAGGGTAGAGGGTCTTACTGAGGCCTGTAGCAGCCCAGGGTAGAGGGGCTCACTGAGGCCTGTAGCAGCCCAGGGTAGAGGGGTCTTACTGAGGCCTGTAGCAGCCCAGGGTAGAGGGGCTCACTGAGGCCTGTAGCAGCCCAGGGTAGAGGGGCTCACTGAGGCCTGTAGCAGCCCAGGGTAGAGGGGCTCACTGAGGCCTGTACCAGCCCAGGGTAGAGGGGCTCACTGAGGCCTGTAGCAGCCCAGGGTAGAGGGGCTCACTGAGCCTGTAGCAGCCCAGGGTAGAGGGGCTCACTGAGGCCTGTAGCAGCCCAGGGTAGAGGGGCTCACTGAGGCCTGCTCCGGATCCACAGCTTCAGCCAGACAGCTCCGCCCGGCCGGGGGGCTCGAGGTTGCCTGTGCAGCCTGTGATCTGAGGGAGATGAGACGTTGCCATGCTGGCGATATCCCTCTCCAAACCCTCTTGATGCATCCCCCCCCCTCGTCACCTCGGTCTCATGTTTAGAAACGAGCGGTCTAGGCAGAACGCAGGTCATCCCCGTGAGACAAACTGCTGAGGAAAAGGCATTCGAATAACAACTCTTCCTTCACTGAAATGTCGGGCCAGTCATTCGGATCATGTGACATGAAAATGACGAGTACAAACAGCGGCAGGTTAATGCAATGACACACACGTGGAGATAAGTGTGTTGATGACCAACGGTTAAAGTTGGTAGCTAAAAAATGAATCGGTTGACGATAAACACTTGTCCTATTCTATTCCTCTGTACAGATTCAAAAGGCTACAATAAATTACTAAAAAAAACAAAACAACAAAAAGATTTTTCTTGAACACATTGATGACAGTGATGGGTATTGTGGTAGAAAAAAAAAGGGAAAAAACACACACAAACAAAGGAAAAGAAAACACCAGTCTCGAAGCAGAGTGATTTTGGAAAGGGGTTTTGATCATCCCAGTGGTTTTCTGACTTGGCACTCCCGTTGAGGGTAGATGTGAAGAACACCAGAGATAAGACGAGCTGTGTGGAGAATCCTCCTCAACCTGGGCAGAGTTAGTCGCTGTGGTGGGCTAGAGGACGAGGAGGAGGAGGATGATCTCCATCAGTCTCTCAGTCTGACTGAGTGTCTCATCTCTGCCGCCCCCTACTGGACACACAGGAGAACTGCAGCGTCAGTCCAGGGAGTGGTGTTGGAGCGGCCCACACAGCTCCACAGAGCAGGGTGTGTGTGTGTGTGTGGCCCCTCACAGGGCCATCCTCTGCTCCAGGGGCAGGCTGTCCGTCAGACACTTGAGCTGCTCCTCGCCCAGCTTGATCTTGTCCTCCAGCTTGCGCTGCTCGATGATGAGGGCCGACTTCATCTTGACGAAGTGCTGGTAGTCGGCCAGGCTCTCCTCCGGCAGGCAGCTGGCCAGGATGTCGTAGACCACGCCCTCCCGCCGGTCCAGGTTGTCCTTCAGCTCCTTGGCGTCCTCGTGCTGCCGGATCAGCAGCTTCCTCTTGTCAGTGAGCGTGCGCTGCAGGGGGGGGGTGGGGGGGGGAGAGAGGGTCAGTCACAAGGGAACCAGGGCAACTACAACACATGGGTGTTGCGCTGCTACATGCTGCAGACAGAACTGGTGTCAATCGGGTATGAAGGAACTGATCAGCTGTGAGCTGGCAGATGACGTGTGTGGATGATTTGTAGATAATGTCTGGATGACGTGTAGATAATGTGTGGATGACGTGTAGATAATGTCTGGATGATCTATAAATGATGTGTGGATGACGTGTAGATAATGACTGGATGATTTGTATATGATGTGTGGATGATCTGTATATGATGTGTGGATGATCTGTATATGATGTGTGGATGACGGCGTCTCCCCGCAGCGTCCCTCACCCTCTCCTCGGCGGGGGCGTCCTCCTCCAGGCTGTTGAGGGCGTTCTCCACGCGGGCCAGCCTGCCCGACAGGGACAGCAGCAGGCTGACCACCTTGTCCAGGTCGCCCACGAACATGCGGAACTTGTCCAGCTCGTTGGGCCTGCAGGCCTGCTGCACGGTGGCCTCCACCTCGCGGCCCAGCGCGTTGTTGTCCAGCACGTCCTCCTGCACGCTCTCCCGCGCCTCGCGCAGCACCTGCAGCTTCCTGCTCAGGCTGTCAATCAGCTCCTGCTGCAGGGGGGGCGGGGACATAGGCAGCGGTGAGGGGGGCGGGGCAAACACAACACTCGATCGAAACGGTACACTGTGGTCAAATGCAAAGCACAAAACTGCGATTGGGGCTGCATATTCGATAGAGCAAAAGCGCTCCCGGAACCTCAGAGAGAGGGGGGAAAAGAGAGACCAAAGACAAGCTGAGAGAGAGTAATAAAAAGAGAAAATGAAAAGAGACACGAGAGAGACGAGGTGCGGGAGACGTCAGGGACTTCTCCGGTGCGGAGAGGAAGCGAGGGGGCGCGTGCGGCGGTGGGTACCTTCTTGTCGGCCAGCTCCTGGTCGTTGTCGGGGAGCTCGTCCTCCGAGCCGGGCTCCTCCTCCTGCTGCATGTCCTTCATCTTGATCAGCAGCTCCGCCTTGGGCGCCGACGTGCTGTAGTAGGTGGAGCTGGTCACCAGGGCGACCGCCGTCGTCGCCTCGTCCTCCCCGTTCCTGTAACGCACGGCGACACGGCTGAGCCACGGCGACACGAGAACTCTCTCAAAACAATGTTTGAAACTTTAAATGACTGAATACTAAACTTTGAAACTAAATCGATGAATACGCTGCAGTTCCTAAAGTCACCATGGGGTGGGCTGAGTTTCCCAAAGAGTGACACTTCTAGTTTGGTCGCAATTCATCATTTAGCCATTAAGACGGCTAACTTTGAGCACTACGACACCACCACTAGCGGCTCTCAGGGCCCCAGGACGGAGGTGGGGCGGAGGGTCGAGCTGGACTGACCTGTCCTCGGCAGCCCTGGGGGGGGCCTGCTTCCTGCGCTGGTGAGCCCCCTCCAGCAGCTGCTGCTCCTGGGGGAAGATGCCCTCCATCAGGTCCATGGTGGTCTTCATCCCGCTCTGGTCCAGGACCTCTGCCAGGGACCGATCCTTGCCCATGATGACCCTGGCCAGCTCCTCTCTCTTCTGGTCGTCCTGAGCGAGGGAGGCGGGGGCCACGCCGTTACTGCTGGGGGCCTCTGGGGGCGGGGCCGGGTCCTCGGCGGGCGGGGCTGGCAGATGGGTAGCGGGAGGAGCCACGTCTGGGGGCGGGGGCGTCGGGAAGCCAGCTGCAGCTTGCTGCTCGATTTCAGGACTCGTGTCTGAGTCTATGTGCAGCCTCATGTCAGCGTGAAGGGCCGGCCCTGGGTCTGGCTCTCCCTTGGCCTGGGGCCCCGGCTCCCTCTGTCGAGAGTAGGCACAGAACAGAGAGTAGGACTGGTCCGGGGCTCCCAGGCTGCCCACCTGGCTGAGGGCGCCCGGGGCCTGGGGCCCGGCCTGGGAGTCGCTGTGGAGGAGGTAGTGGCGGCTCTCCTTCTCCGTCAGGCTCTCGCTGTGGACGATCTTGATGGGCACCTTCCTCACGGAGGGACTGCTGCTGTTCTCCATCACGTTCTCTGTCCTGGAGCGTCAGGAACACAGGACACAGGCGGGGGGGGGGATGAGAGACCAGCACGCAGACACCTGAGAGGACAGCTCCCCCCCCCTCTGGGTCTGGGATGGCTGTGTACAGTTACTCTACCCAGACACAAGGCCCGATCAGGAACCGTATGACACAATGACGTACATTACATTTGAATTTATTTGTAAAAACATAAATAAATCATCCCTCCTAGATCTCACATGCATAGAATGTACAGACAGACAGCCCTCTCTCCACTACAGTACACATTATATCACTTATGTCAGAGCCCAGCAGGAGAACAAAACGTCTGCAGTGAAAGAGGTCTCACATAGGAGCCCCTCTCTAAACGATGCCGTGTTGCTAGCGGTGCAGGCTAGCATTCACATGTTAATTATGGGATGGAGTGGGTCTCAATAAGCCTCTTTGTACTTGGGGGAAGCATGACGATACAATGAGCAGAAGCGGACCAGCGGTCACATGGCTTGAGAGGTGGGTGGAGAAGGGAGAGAGACATAGAGAGACAGAGAGAGAGAGAGTGAGAGAGAGATAGAGAGAGACTAGAAAGTAGAGAAGGGATCTCTCCTACCTGGTGGAGCTCTCATCCTGCAGAGGGGCGGGCGGCTTGTCAGTGAGTCTCTGCGGAGCGAACTGGGGCGACGGGGACCGCTGGCCGTCCATGGAGGGCTTGGCCTGGCCCGAGGGTCCGGAGAGGGAGGGAGGAGGGGGAGGAGCAGGCTGGGGATTGGACGGCGCAACGGGGTTGTCGCCTCCCCGTTTGTTCTCCGGGAGTCCTCGGCTCTGCTCCGATAGGCTGCGGGGAGAGGGGGCGGCGACGGGGGCGGGGTTAAGCTCTTTGCTCGGGGAGCACGCGGTCAGGGCCTCCTGGGACTTGCTGAGCAGGGGAGCGATCTCTGGACATCTGGGCCTGTCCAGCCTGGGAGGGGGGGGCCTCAGCGGGGCAGGAGCCCGCCTCCGGGGGCCGGCAGGGGGCTCGCCGGAGGGCTCGGAGCCTGGGAGGGCCGAGTCACTGGGCCTGTGGCAGCCTGGACCGGAGAGCCTGTGCTCGGGGCTCTGGGCTGTCACGGGTGGTTCTGGGAAGCGGTCGGTGTCCGCGGGTCTCTCGGGCGCCCTGCCGTCTCCATGGTTCCTGCTGGAGGACCTGGGGGACACGGAGAGAGAGGCAGCCGGGGCGCGACACACCAGGCCACGACCACATCAGATACATGAGCTCATGCAGCTTAGAGCTCCAGGGCTCCACGCTCTGGAACAGCCTCGGCGATTAAGGCTAATCTGACTTGACACACTTCTCCCCTCCTTTTTGGTCGTCGCAACCTTCCTCCCCCGGTAACCGTGGCGACGGCAGACATATTTGCATTCCCGCAAGTCGGCGGGGGTAACAACACCAACCGCTGGACACATTTTCGTCTGTATTTTCCCCTCTCTACATTCCCAATCATTTGATATTTTTAACTCTGTCAAACCGTCTAGATTTACGGCCTGTGGTTGTCAAGAGCGTGAGACAAAAGGCTCTTGTCTGGGTGTTCAGCAGGTCATAGTGGTCAGAGAAGGCCCATTCCAGAGAGCTGGGGGATATCCTGGAGATTTAAAGTGACAGAACTACGGGGGCCTCCGTGAAAGGAGATGGTTGTGAGAATCTTTAAACCACCCCCCCCAAAACCCCCCCACCGAAAACAGAATGAAACCAGACGCCATTTTGAAAATGACATGACAACCAGACAGCAGCTGCAACCGATCCTTCACACACGACGTGTATCATCATCATTCAGTGTTGTTAATGTTGAGTAGATGAGAGAAAGCACGTTCACATGGGTACCTGACAGGCAGAGGGGAGCAGCTGCGGTGGAGACAGAGAGGCTGGCCAGGAGGGAGGCTTGAAGACCAAAGAGAAAGAAAGGAGCGGAAAGAGACGGAAAAAGACAACAGAAAAAGAGAAGAGAGAGAGAAGCTGAATGTCTGATCCTGTGCGTTAGCATGCGAGGACTTGGGGGTGTTCTTCAGGTGAAGAGAGGGAGTGTGTAATCCAGGGGGTTTGGGAGCTGCGGTGTTGGCATGCTACGACTAGTATGGCCCTCAGTTTGGTCCCAGGAACCAGTCATTAAGTACAGGAGCACCGAGCCACACCCCAACTAAACACCATCATCTGACAGGAGGAGATCCTGACTCGCTCCACCTTCCCTTCCTCCTGAGCGGGCACGCAGATGTACATGCACGCTCACTACCCTCCCGTTCCCAAGCTACCGGACACCTTTCAAAACAGGTCGAGCGCGAACGCGGCGGAGCGGAGACGGGTTAGAAAACAAGTGCACCCAAACAGAACAGTAGAACTAGCGGTTTTAGAGTTGAAAAACGGCAAAACAACAACCTGGCAGTGGATCTACGAGGCTTGACGCCTAGTTTGCGCAATGTAGCGGCTCACCGTCTCGCGTGCGTGCCCGGCAGCCTTATGGTGCAGTCAGGGGACAGAGGGGACACGGCTGTGCTCGCCTGAACGTCCCCGGGCTGTGTGACAAGACAGGTGGCTCTCGGGACCCAGAGTCTCCACTTACAGCAGACCAGGAACCACACCCAGGAGAGGCTTCACCCGACAGGCTCGTCTATCTGCAGCCCCCGCCCCCCACCCTCCACACAGGCCGTATCCTGCTGAGGAGACCGTCATGTGGCCCCTTCAGTGAGGATTGTAAAGATGACACCCTCAATAGGTGTCACCTGGGGAACTTTAGACCGAACCCCTTTTCAGACACCAGACAAACCGGTCGGGCTCATATTATCTCAAGAGACATGGTTCATATTTGCTTTGCGTTTTAACTGGGCGGGACAAGTCTTGTTCGAGTGAGATGTATGGTGCGGTTATGGGAGGTGAGACCATCTAGAGGCTTGTGTTGAGGAGCAGTCCCAGGGCAAACCCCATCAGCAAACACGCTGCTGACTGCTTGACTCAACGAAAACATGCCGAACCAAGGAAGTCACGGGTTTAGCAGACTCCTTCCCTCACGCTTTCTGTCAGGAGGGACGGACGGTTGTGAGACCTGGGGTTCAGACAGGAACGCGCCTGCAGAACGTCCCGTCAGACTAAACACCTGTGTCTGTGTGGCAGCAGGCATTCAGAGGAGGCGTGTCTACACCAGTGCTGCTTCACACGTCACTGTTGTCGTGCGCCGGGCTGGATGTGGGGGACACGGAGCACTGAGCCGTACGACGCCAGGAGCAAACAGACGAGTTGTCGGGAGCCCTGGAGCCCTGCCCTCAGAGCAAACACCCAGGCTGCTCTCACAGGGGATCAGAGTGACTCCCTCTCCCTGCTGCCTGCACCCAACATGGACCCTCCAGCTCCGCCTCAGGGTGGAGACTCACTTCAGCCTCTGTGCTTCACCGTGCGTGGGTGTGACTCCTGGAGCTCAGAGGGGAAGTCCAGACTATCCCACCCACTCACTGTCTTCTTTCTGGCGCTTTTGAGCACTCTCCTGTATTCAAACCAAGCAAGGAAATCAATACTTGAAACCCTAGAAACTCTGTCTGGAGACGGAGATCCTTTCCTATGTAGACGGGCCTGTGATTACAAACCTCCAACAAATTCCTTGCTGAATACGTCCATTCTCCCTATTTCATGCTCTCTACCAATACAGAAAGCGAAAGCAGTAACACCGCCCACACACACACACGCCCCAACCAGCAGATAACACACCTATGACCCCCCAAGCCATGGCACCAGGAGTGGGTGTCACGTGACCAGCACCCCATCGGCATTCGAGCCGAAGGCCGCTCAGCCACTTCCTGTGTGTCACCACACACGCATACCCGCCAGCCCACTACCCCAGAGCCTCCGCCGTCGACACAAAGGGCAGGCAGACAGAATGGCTGTGTTGCCACAGCTGGGTCCGGCCATGCCCCTGGTATGCCCAGAGGGCTCATAAAAGAGGCAGTGTTCCTCTCTGACATAGCTGACCTGGGGGAAGGCATGCACTCCCCAGATCACAGACAGGGGCTAATCAGCTCGCCAGACAGTTCACTCACACAGAGAGAGAGAGAGAGAAAAAAAGAAGCCAATCCACATGTCAGGTGGCTGGAAGACGGAAATTCCCCCGACTCCATATGTGGATGTTGGTCACAGAGATGTGAGCAGATTTCCTGGTGGAGAGAATGGCTCGTGTGTGTGTGTGTGCTGTGTGTGTGTGTGTGTGTGTGTGTGTGTGTGTGTGTGTGTGTGTGTGTGTGTGTGTGTGTGTGTGTGTGTGTGTGTGTGTGTGTGTGAGGCGGGGGTCCTCACCTCGAGACTTGGTGGTTCTGCGCTGCAGGCTGGTGCTCAGGCTGGCAGTGCTCTGCAGACTTTCTTCCCGGTACCGGAATGTTCTGAAAGCAAGTGAGAGGCAGGAGCACGTGTCGCTCGTTTAACAAACGACCGTCAGAAAGCGCATTCTTGCAAAGCGAGACGTTAGGAAAATACGGAAAACAAAACGACTAGTTCGACAGCTTGTGCTGCGAATGTGTAAGGAGTGCTTTCGCTGCTTCGAAAGAAGAAAGGTGACGCAAGAAAGCTCCCGTCAGTTGAACTCTCTCTCTCTCTTTCCCTCTCTTTGTCTAAGGGTGTGTCTTTATGAGGAAACATAGATTAATATTTGACTTTGCCGTTTTCCTTTGTGCCTGCATCACTGACTCAGGGTGCAGTGTCTGCACAGGGCCACTGGATCTCACCTTTGTAACAGATCCTGAATCCACAGTAATACATCAACTTGCATAAAAGCGCCTGCTTTCCAAGTTATACATTCACCTTATCGGTACGCGTGAGAGCGATGCAAAAAAAACTACATTTCCCAGCGGGCCGTGCCAGAGATGGGAGGAGTTACCTGGCCGTAGAAGTCGGCAGAAGGGGAGGACCGCGAGCGCTCGTGGACGCAGGTGGGTTTAGTCCGCTCCTCTGTGGCCGGGTCCAGGATGTTGTCGGCGGACCGGTACCGCCCGGACGCCCTGGTCTCCGCCGGCTTCTTGGGGAGGCTCCAGGTGGCCTCGTACTCCGCGAAGGTGCCCAGCCTCTGCTGCTCCAGGAGGGCCTGCGTGTGGGAGCTGGAGACCTCCGGGCCTCGGGCCTCCTCGGGGTACTCGGGGGGGGAGGACTCGGGTCCGGGCCTCGCGGAGGCCATCCTCCGACCCCCTGCTGGGTGCCGGGGCCCTCGCCTGGGGCTCTCTGGGGGCCTCCGAGCTGCTCTGCGGGCCGTGCTTGGGGAGGGGTTTGGGGAAGGCTGGTTTCCCGGTGGTCTCGAACAGCTTCCTCCGGTCCGTCATGGAGCCTGCTCTCTCGGGGGGCGTGGCCACCACCTCGTCCACGCCCACCTCGTGGATTTTGTCGGGTTCGGAGTACGACCGCACCTTCCTCTCCGCCGTGAAGCGCTTCCTGCCTCCGATGCGGGTCACCTGACTGCCGCCGGAGCGGCTGGGCGGAGCCTCGGAGACGCTGGGCAGAGGGTTGGAGTCTTTGCGGCCCAGGACGGAGGAGGGGTACCCGGGTAGACCGTCCGAGCCGGGGTGCTCCAGCAGGACGGGCTCCAGGTCTCTCCTCCTGAACGAGGTGGCCTTTAGGACCCTGGCCTGCGCCTCCTTCAGGTGGTCCTTGTAGGTGCTGCTGAAGGAGCCGTCCGAGGACGGCGAGGCCACAGAGTTCTCCTGAGACTTGGCCTCCGCCGCCTCCTCCTCTTCCTCCGCCTCGCTCGTCCCGCTGAGGGCGGCCGCGCTCTTGCTCTTCTGCAGCTTGGCCCGCCTCATCTGGATCTCGCTCCGGAGGGTCGTGGCGAAGCGTTCGCTTCGGCGCGTCTGCTGGAGGGTCAGCGGGTCGGGGGCGTCGCCCACGGCGCCCCGCGCTCTCGGCCGACAGGGAGTGGAGCAAGGGCGTGGTCTGGGGGGAGATCCCGACCCCCTGGTGACCCCCCGGCCTGACGTCCAGCTCCCTGTGCTGCGTGGACAGGGACCTCCTCTGGTCTGCTTGTCTGCTGGGAGGGTAGCTCATGTAGTGGGCTTCGGCGTTCTGAGCATCCAGCCTCCTCTGGCTGCCCCTGTCGTCCCCGCCGGGCTTGGCTGGCCCCTCCGGTCCAGCAGGGGGCGCCGGCACAGCCGGCAGCTTGTGGCGGGGCGCCGCGTCGTCCTGTTGACCGTACCCGTTGCTGTCCTTCGTGGTGGGGTGCGCCAGCTGTGCCAGCTGGTACTTGGTGTTCTGGAGCGTCTGGGGGCTGAGTGGTGCCCTCTCGCCGCCGCCGCTCACTGTTTCCACACACGCTCCTCTTCCTCCATCCTCGGCCTTTCCCACCAGGGCCTGTGATGCCGGCTGGCGGGCCGTCACGCAGTAGTAGCGGGTGTGGCCGGCACCGTCTGGGTTCTGGTCGATGGTCGTGCTGGACTGGGAGGTGGCGGAGGCCCGAGTCTGGGTCTGGGCTTGGGTGTGGCCGTACGTCTGGGTGAAGTTGTTGGTGGGCAGCTCCTGCATGCTGCTGTAGTAGGCACTGATGTTGTGCGGTTTGGCTGCGGACGGGGTCTTGGGCTGGGAGTAGAAAGTGCTTTCGTCGCTGTACTGGCGCTGGTGGTAGGGCGTGTGGGCGTATGGGGGCGGGCCCAGCCTCACGTCTGTACTGGAGCTGTACTCCCGCTTGTTGGAGTTGAGCTGGTTGAGGTGGGAGCTATCGGCTGAAACGTGAGGGCCGCCGGCGTCGATTTTGGCGGAGAGGATGTACCCGCGGCGTGCGTCGGAGCCCTCCGTGCCCGGGGCCTTGGGGCGGAGGTGGGGGTCAGGGTCCTCGGGGTAGGCTATGACGAGGCCCTTCTCGTGGACCTTGGTGGCGGCAAAACTGTCACTGCGCACCGGCGGCAGGGGCGGAGGAGGGGAGGGCGAATGGGCGGGCTTCTTCTTCTCCGGCACGTGCCACACGGGGCCGAAGCTGGCCCGGCCCACGTTGGAGGGGCGGGGAGCGGGCGGCTGCTCCTCCGGGCGGGGGCTCTCCCGGCCCGCCGGCCCCCCGGGGAGCTGCAGGTACCCGGCCCGCTCGTCCGCCTTGTCGCTCAGGCTCTGGCTGTGCCTGCCGTTGCCGTGGCGCCCGCCCGAGTCCCACTGGCTGACCTTGTAGAGCACGTTCTCCGTGGAGGCGGCGTTGCTCTTGGACAGCGTGTAGTCGGGCGTGCCGGAGCTGGTGGAGAAGGAGCTGTAGGCCGAGTCGCGCTTGCCGCCCCCGCCGCCCCCCAGGTGCTCCGTGCTGGTGTTGGACTTGGCTGGGGACAGGCGGCCGGAGGGGTAGGGGTGAGGGACGTGCTCTAGGCTGTCCATGCTGCCCAGGGAGCTGAACTGGTCGGACACTCTGCGCAGGTTGGTCTGCTCCCAGCCGGTGGAGAGATCGGTGGAGGAGGAACTGGGGACGCAGATCAGGGATGAGGGCATGAAAGTTCCATTGAATGGACCAACTTTGCAAACAACGTTTAAATACACAGGTTTCTCTGAGAGACTTTGAGAAAGGCTTCTTTTTTTTATGTATATAATTCAATTTGCTTTTTTTCTAGGAGGGAAAGAATTGGGAACTTGTTTCATGATTCCTGAGCTACCTTGCATCATATCTTGTGTGCCAGACTGGCGGAGGCGGAGACTGGGTTTTGGCAGTTTCCGATTGGCTCTCGTTGAACTTGGTGGCGTGCCAGGAGTGAGGCCTGCTTACGGGTTCATTTCTCCTGGGGAGAGAGAGAGAGAGAGGGAGGAGAGGAGAGAGGAAAAAGCAGCTATGGATTAGAGAGCAAGCCCATATGGAACACAGGAATGCATGTACTTCCATGTATAAACCACAGAACTCAACATTAACCACAAAAACAGAACACAACACAAGACTTGAAATGACAAGAGCGTCTGCATTTCAGAAACTACAAAAGTACCCGAAACACTTCTGATAATCTGATCAATCACAGAGCTAGAGATGAGATTTGAGTCACTGAACATTGAGTCACATGACACAGCCGGAACACGGACACACAGAGCCATGCAGGCGGGAACCTACCCTCTGAAACGGTTCTTCCTGTAACGCATGTGAGGAGAGAGGGGGTAGAACGAGACAGACACAGATCAGCACGACGGGAGGTGGTCGACGAAGACGAGCGGTCGCCGTATCCGCGGAAACGAGCGAACACATGTACGGCACACCGCAGTCACATGACCACATCACAGACCATCACATGTGATGAGACAATGACACAATGACACAGCTGGATGACAGAGGGGGGGACTAAATCAAAGGGAGTTTGTCTGGGGATGAGGAGAGCTGGTATGGGAGGGAGAGGTGGGTGGGTGGGTGACCCCACGACAGGAGGATGGGATCATGGGATCAAATGGGAACATGCCAGACTGGATGGCAGGGAGATGGAGACATGGAGGGGGTGCTACTGGTGAGCTACTGGTACCATACCTCATGGAACTTCGCAAAATCTTCGTGAGAAAGCTCCTGGCCACATGCACGTCGCTTTCTGAGGGCATTTTCTGAGCTACAATATCCACCATTTTCATATTCCTGGAGGCAACAGGAAGGGGGAACACACAAGCTGAATTGGCAGCTCACAACTGATCACATACACACGGTAAAACTCACAAAGCACTGACATGGTGTGTGTGTGTGTGGTTTTATGTGCGCAAGGGATAAAACATAAATAATATTGCAACCTTCACAAAATACTAATTGGACTCTTATACATTCAGGCAATACAGGCTGCAAGAAAATGCTGACCTTGTTCCTAAACTATGTGCCTGCAAAAGCCTGGTTTCATGGCCCCCTCTGCTGGTCAAACTAGTGACTGCTCACCCTGTGCCTCGAAAACCACTATGCACACAGACGAAATACCAAAAACCTTCATATAAAAAAACACGATGTAATTAAAAGTTTAAAAAATAATATATATAATAAAAAATTTTGTTTTTTACTGATTGTGTGCAGAATGACCTTGTCATGCAGAAGCAGGGTGAAGCCCTTCCCAAACGTCACCCTGCCCTCAGCAGACTGTGGGCGGAGGGGACAGGCTGCCAGAGGGGCGAGGAGAGCCAGGCTGTGTGCTCAGACTGCCATATGTCCCCCATGGGGCTCCACAGCCCAGCATGGGGCGGGAGGGAGGGGGGGGCAGGGGGGGGCTTTAGAGGCCACAGAATCTCTCACAAAACCCCGGATCAGCCGCATCACCCCCTCGGGCCAAGCTGTCGTCTGCCACCCAGACAGATCCTATCCCTTCCTGCCCCCCCTGGTGACGATTAACGGTGTCACCGGGCGGCGTGCTGAGAGGGGGTGACCTGGCTGGTTATGGACAGCGTAGGTGACATCTTGTGGAGGCAGGTGAAGGGGACGGCGTCTGGCAGCCGGCTGGTTAGCTACACAGCCCGGTCTGTACACAGCCTCTGTTGTCCTGGAGGCTAGGTGACTGCTGTCTATGTTCACGGTCTGTGACTAAGTGCTTGAGGTTTGAGCTGAGATTGAGGTCGTCTGGCTGCATAACTCCAGCTCTTATCCCGTGTGGCTCCGACACACTGGAATGAGCTTGGTTCCTAGACACACATTTCACCTCGCATGTCAAAAAACAAAACAAACGAAACTGTCCTCAAACTCAGAAGTTCCCAGCGCCTGCGTTAGCTCACTTACACAGACGAGACTCCTACTCGTCTAACCTTCTTAGGATCAGGAGGGTGTCGTGAATCTGATGAGCTCAACGAAAACAAAGCCCGGCCTTACTTTCGTTCCCATCGGAATGGGACATGCCCTCGTTGCCCTATAAAGCCACGAGGTCAGAGGTCACCGGACTCCACCACGCCAGGGTCGAGACCTCAACGGTCAGAGGACGCCGGCGGTCAACAACCGTTCCGTTCGACGGAGGGGGAACCTCACCGGAGGAAACGTCTTCCTGAACTGATCCTCCGGTCTTGTTCAGAGGGGACAAAGGGAGGGCCGGAGTGCAGGCTCTGTCTTCCCTGGGCTCCAGCGAGTCTGTCTTTCTGGAGCAGCAGTCGGGAGCTAGCCACACATGGTGCGCCGCGCGCCATTCATATGCAAACGAGCCTGGCTTTATTGGCCGTATTGTCAGGGCTACAGCTGGGCCGGCACAGATATGCCAGGAGAGTGAATCAGAGGAGCGGGGGGGGGCTAGACAGGGAGGAGGGTGGGTGAGTGTGTGTGTGGGTGGTTGAACTGTGGAAAACCCCTACTCGTTTCACCTCTTCACAGAGACACATTCAAAAGTAAACACACGTCCCTCGCGAGGACCTAACTGCCAACTGGTGAGAATAGTAACTGGTCGGAATAGTAGCCATGTAGGCTCAAGGACCGGCACAGACCGCTCTGGAAGCGCAGACGAGCATCAGCAAACAGTGATGGTGTCATCTGTCCCGTTACCAGGGTTATAGTTCACGGTGTGAGACCGACATGAACAGATTATCTGCTAGGCCTATTTGATTATGAAATGCAGAATGTTGCTGATGATGGCTTAACCTGAATGATGCCTGGCCTCGTGTTGATTGAAAACACAATAATCCAGACTGTTATTGGGGTCACAAAACACAGCCTTGAGAGCTCTGTCCATATGCCACACCAGTGATCTAGATCCATGTGTCACAGCAACAAATAACACCCTCCAGTACACAGAAGCAAGTTTACACAGCAAAGAAAAACAACACAACACTTCAAACTTAAAAAAAAGGCCAGTTGAAAGAACACACGAGAGAGGAGGCGCCAATCAACTCACCAGGCTCTCAGAGAGTGGAGTGTGAGGAGGGGGGGGTGGGCAGGGAAGGGAACGAGAAGGTGAGGAGTTGCTTGCTCACCTCAGATCCTCTCCAGTTCCCTGGGAGCCCGTGTTGTTCCAGCGGGGCAGCGGACCAGCAGCAGACCCACAGACCTCCAGAGAGCTGAGCTAGCTGGGCTCCTCACGCACCACATTCCACAAGCACTTCAAAAAGGCAGCCCAGAAGGGGTGGGGGCCCCGGGACAAAGACACACTCAGACCACTGACTACCGCCAGGGCTCTGGCCATCAGCGCACGGCACCTCTCCCTCCTCAACGGACCAAACAGCCACCGCCAGGTCCTTAGACTGGGCCACACACCGACAGCCTTGCGACGTAAGCCACCCTGACACGCCGACTCTGAAACGGGTACTGCCTGTGTGTGGGTATGAGCCGGGGCACATTTCCCTAGGGATCATGGGTGAGGGGGTGGGGGTTTACCCCTGAAAGGGGGCGGTGGGGTGTATAAGGGAAGGAGGAGGGCCTTTGTCCCAGCCATTCCCCTTTGAGTAATCCGGCACCTTGCGCCGTCCCATTGGCTCCTGGCGGCCGGTATGCTAATGAGATGAAACGGTGGACTCTCCTTGTGTTGTGAGGCAGACGTGCATTTCTCTCATCCCTATGGCAACAGGTTGATCGGTTGAGGTGGAAGGGCACGGTGGTTTTCTAAAGCCCTCGGTAGCTAGGGAACGCAGCAGGCCTCCCCAACACAGACGTCAGCAGCGGATGATTTCAACAATCAGATTTTGGTGACATCAACAGCTTGGCCCTGTCACCTGAGCAGCCACAACATACTTTTTAAAGGATGAAACGAAATAGATGACAAGTGTCATTTAGAAACGGCTGGCTGGCTACATATGCTGAAATTCTTGAAAAAGGCCAACAGAAAGTATTAAGACAAAACAGAAGCAGCGAGGCCATATTACGAAGTGGGGTCTTCAGTCCAAGGATACTTTCGACGCCTTCTAAAGAAGTGTTGTGAGCAGATTGTACGGTCACTCCGATACCGTCTGACCGCAGATAACAAACCTACACCACCTGGTTCATACAGACACCGGCTAAGTTCAACAACAGAAACTTTGTAGGAGACTTAAAAACAGACTTAGATTACAGCCTGACCTCCAGAGTTTTGATTAAAACTCGGCCTGGTGACAGGCAAGAAGATTAGCGAAGAACTGTTTGGGCCTAAAGTTGATAGGAGGGCTTTACTAAACAACCTTTCACAATGATCTATTGTATGGGGGGGAACCTTGAAGCATACATTCCAGACGGGGCCATTTGAAGGCTTTTAACTTCACTAAAACGCTGGCTGCTCTTACCCCCCCCCCAGCCCCCTTTCCCCTCCCCTGGAAGTGAATGCTCACCAGTCAGGGAAATTCAACTCAACGTTTAATTTGAAGTCTCGTGTTAAAACGGATCGATACAAAACGCGGCCATTGCGCACGTTGGTCCGAACATCGTTTACGTGAACGATTAAAAAGGCCTTCTAGTTTGGATGAGGTATTGGGTAATCAGATTAGAGGGTCTAGTTAACTCTGACCCTTTTTCTTACTTAAGACAGGGATGTTGGTTCTTGACTGTTGCTTAAAACAGTGGATAATCCGTCCATGCTTAATGGCCAGACCTGATCACTTAGCGGAGGGTGGCAATAACACCTAATTAAATGTAACGAAATGCTGGATCCTGGAGGTGATTCTACCTCCCCCTCCCCCGTCGGACTTTAACAAAGCAGCACTCACAATCAGGCCAGTCATGGATGGGAGGGAGAGCTGAACCGTGAGCGAGCCATAATGACCGGCACATTCCTGGGCTGAGTGGAATACCAGGCAGCGAGTCACTGGCTGTGTGTGCTGACACACTGCCCCTCAACACCTGAGCCCCCCTCAACACCTGAGCCCCCCTCAACACCTGAGCCCCCCTCAACACCTGAGCCCCCCTCAACACCTGGACCCCTCCTCAACACCTGAGTCCCCTCAACACCTGAGCCCCCCTCAACACCTGAGCCCCCCTCAACACCTGGACCCTCCTCAACACCTGAGCCCCCCTCAACACCTGAGCCCCCCTCAACACCTGAGCCCCCCTCAACACCTGGGCCCCCCTCAACACCTGAGCCCCCCCTCAACACCTGGACCCTCCTCAACACCTGAGTCCCCTCAACACCTGAGCCCCCCTCAACACCTGAGCCCCCCTCAACACCTGAGCCCCCCTCAACACCTGGGCCCCCCTCAACACCTGAGCCCCCCTCAACACCTGAGCCCCCCCTCAACACCTGGGCCCCCCTCAACACCTGAGCTCCCCCTCAACACCTGAGCCCCCCTCAACACCTGGGCCCCCCTCAACACCTGAGCCCCCCTCAACACCTGGGCCCCCCTCAACACCTGAGCCCCCCTCAACACCTGAGCCCCCCCTCAACACCTGAGCCCCCCTCAACACCTGAGTCCCCCTCAACACCTGGGCCCCCCCTCAATACCTGGGCCCCCCTCAAAACCTGAGCCCCCCTCAAACACCTGAGCCCCCCTCAACACCTGAGCCCCCCTCAACACCTGGGCCCCCCTCAAAACCTGAGCCCCCCCTCAACACCTGAGCCCCCCTCAACACCTGGGCCCCCCTCAACACCTGAGGGATCCTCAACACCTGGGCCCCCCTCAACACCTGAGGGATCCTCAACACTTGGGTCTCTTATGTTCATTAAGTGGCAGAAATAAGGCAATTTCCCCCCTTGGCTGCTAATATTAGCAGCTAATATTTGAGCATTTTTGCTTATGTTAGCAGCTAATATAAGGCACTAATAATTAGCTGATGACACAAATGCCTCATAACACAACCTAGCAAAGGAAGCATCTAAAACAAACTAAAACACAAACTGGGTTAGCGAGTCAGTCCCCTTAGCAGTGCTTGGCCTTTCGTTGGACTGTGAGGGGCAGCACTCACTGTGTGTTGATTCAGCAATCAATTCAGAGCAGACATGAGAAAGTGCTTAGGGTTACATACCGCACTAAGTGTTCAACACGAACGAGCAACCGCCCGCTGCTCTGTTTAAGGTTAAAGTCATCAGCCTGGAACGCTCTAGTCATTCTAGATTATTCTGTCTCTTGGGGAGAGGGGAGGCAGGGAGAATACTCCCCATCCGTATCCATGAAATGAAAGCTGTGTCATGTTACCTTGATGGAGCAAAACATAATGTAGTGGGATGGTGTGTGTGTGTGTGTGTGTGTGTGTGGGGGGGGGGATTAGCACATCTGAACCGTGTGAACCCTCCTCGGACTGGACAGAGAGAAAACACTTGTTCCTTTTAGCTTGCAACGGCTATGTGGTCAATGCAAATAATTTGACATAGTGCATAGCAAAAAGTCAAACTTTCTTCCGCGTGCGTAACTTTAGACCACTAGATGGCTCTGTGACGAGGCTGAACATGCCCCAGATCTCTGCAACATCCACACCACAGCCTCTGATCCAAACACGTACTTGTTCCCTTGCACTCTTCATGCTGGCTGCATAGGAACCCCAAGGGACAGGGAACCCCAAGACAAACAAACCAAGCGAGCACTGTCTCACAAGACAGCTTAGACAGCCTTCAGAATCACAGCTAGGTCTCTCTACTTAAGTCACTAGGCAAAGACACCAGACTATCCAATTTAGAGAGATTAAAAGTTTAGCTTGACGTTTTTTTCTCTCTACAATCGGCCGGATCTCGGCCTTCTGCAGCTCCGTATCAGTAGCATCAAAAGCCGATCAACAAACGATCGCTTAACACGTCTCGTCTGCAAACGTGTCCAAGCTCAACGCGGCTGGTTACCACATCCCATAGTCTCTGCTACCCCACCTGTGTCTGCATCACGGTCACCCGTGCCAGGCCCTGCCTCCTGATGACCTCATCGCTCCACATGAGTCATCGCAGGTAAGAGGCTGGAGCCAGGCTCCTCCTACTCCATGGGCCACACCTGCAGACGGGAGAGCAGGTTCTGGAAGTTTCCACCCCCTGCCGGCGTGTCTGGCTGTGTTCGTGACGTTAGCCACACTGTCAAAACAACCGAGCCACAACACTGCCTTACACGTACTGAAGAGAATACAAACTAGGAGGGCTGGGGAATGTGTGTAGTTCAGTGGTGGAACATTTGCTTGCAGATCATGAGATGCCAGATATAACCCCCCCCCCAATTCTATACAAGTCTTTGGAAAATTACCACGCTTCAGATAAAAGTGAATCCATTATTTTATTGAGAAAGGTGTGCTATGGTGGTGCCCCTAGACTAGCGTGCTAACACATTGTTGCTACATGGAATGGCCAAGCCCACATTGCCAGCCATGTCCAGACCTGAAACGCCTTGTGAAACGGTTGCAGGCATCTTTACACGCTGGCACCGTCAACAATCGCATGCAAATGAGCACGGGGGAGAGAGATGTCAGACAGCCAAGGCTTTGAGGTCCCAGCGGCGACCGAGCCTCGGAATCTTCCAGTCTAATTCAGACTCTGGGTTTGTTTTTGTGGCTTTGCATAACGACAGGCTGGGGATGTTTTCCAGCTCGTCGTATAATCACGACTAAATGCGTCCGGAGACGAAGAGTCCTCGTGGAGACGTGACAAGGTGCTCTCGGGGGGGTCAGATGGTCACTCTGGTACGAGCAGCATTCCTCTCTCAGGCACACTGCGCCCCCGGGAGATCGCATCTAAAATCGGGGGCAAACCCCCCCAAACCCAGCAACTACTTGGCGCCGTCACCTCAGCCTTTTCACTTTCTTTGCGTCATCGACTACGTCTACGGTTCACATCAACTGAGAGGAAGAGAATGAAACTGAGGGAGACTGAAAGAGAGAGAGGGAGGGAGGGAGAGGGAGACAGAAAGGGAGGGAGGGAGAGAAAGAAACATGTCAGCGGGCGCCGAGTTAGGATGACGAGACAGAAAAGAGATGCTCGAGTTGGAGCTGGGAGCAGAACAGTCGAGTCGAGAGGCTGGTGCGTGTCACGGGTTCCCCATCTCCTCCAGAGTCATTGTTTCTGTTGTGTTGAGCCGTACAGTACGCGCAGCCGTCCGCAACCCACCCAACTAGAGGCAGCCGAGGACCCCCACAGCCCCGCGTCTTTGCCGGGGGACTAGCGCCGAGAGAAGACGCCATTGTGGAAGCGTGTTTGCTTAGGGCTCACGTTCTGATATTAAACGACATGGCGTGAAGTCCAGACAAAGAGGGCGAGACAAAGAGAGCAGTGTTTGGCACACAATGAGGCCTTTTAGAAGGCCTGGACGTGGTCCAAATGATTCAGAAGTTACCTTACTGGACACTCCACCCATAGCAGCGTGTCAGTTTGCTCGTGTGAGGGTTCATTGAGTGACGTGAGCTTATTGTTCGTGGGCGCGTGCCGGTTTGTCCACCATGACAAGAGAGAGGAAACCAGGAAGAGGGAAGTTGGAGTGCATTTGTTTTGAATAAACGCAGCTCCCAGGAGGGATCATGCAAACTCTCTCCCTCTCTCTTTTATTGTTGCCGACAGCAACAATACAAAATGATCTGAGCTGATAAGATCGGTGGTGACTGGGAGACAAGACGACTGGATTAGCACGGGACAGAAGACATTTTCCCACGACAGGTGTTCCCCACACCGGCTGGGGTGGGGTCTAATACACCGGAGAGTGATGTCACCCTCCAACCACTTCCTCCTGTTTGTGTACACAACCCTGAACTCAGCGGCACTGCTCAATCTGGCTGAACAGGCCGATCTAGTTAGTGTTAGCACAGGAGAGCGGGTCAGTGAACAGGACCACAGGCCTGAGCCACACTGACACACTAACCAGCGACATCACAGCCAGGGCCCGACAGACAGCTGGGAAACTCCCTCCTCGCTGCAAACCAATCATCCCTCTCTTTGGGATGTCGTCATGGCGACCAGGGCGAGAGAGAGAGAGAGAGAGAGGGGGCAACAGCAGGTGTGTGCTCCAGAGCTCGGGGTGGAGAGAGAGAGAGAGAGAGGGAGATATAGACAAAGAAAGAGAGAGCAGGAGAAAGAGAGATAGAGAAAGGAGGGGGGGGGGTCGTTGTCTCTCGGCCATACCTTTTCACCACCAGGGCGAGAGTCTTGTAGGAGCCCTTCACCAGGCAGATGGCCTCCTGTCTGTAGCCGCTCAGGGGGAAGTCGTTGATGTTGATGAGCTCGTCTCCCACCTGGAGACTGACGGCCGCCGCCTTGCTGCCCTCTTCCACCTGAAACACAAGACACACTGGAGATCAGCCAGGACCCCCGTCAGAGGACCGTACGGCACGGGGCGACAAGCGCCTTAGAACAGGGCGAAAACGGCATCGGAACAGACCGGGAACCCTTCAGAACTGACCGGAGCACAGTGTTTGTTTAGACAGTAGGGTGGGGAGGTTTATTTCTAGAGTGGAGGCCTGGAGGGGGCGTAAAAACACATCAAAGACAGCAGGTCAGGAACGTCTGAGCAGGAACAACAAACCACATTGTGTTTGTGTCAGGGAGGCCTTATTATAGGTTCCCAAGCTGAGGAGAGGCAGGCAGGACACCGCAGGGCCTTGGAAGGGCACACACCTGGAAAAACACAGGCCCTCACCCCCCCCTCCAGGGATGCTGGGCTAGGAACAGCCACAGAGGCACTGACCACACTGACGACTTCAGGGTGCTGACCCAACGCTGACGACCTGCTAACCCAACGCTGACGACCTGCTAACCCAACACTGACGACCTGCTAACCCAACGCTGACGACCTGCTAACCCAACACTGACGACCTGCTAACCCAACACTGACGACCTGCTAACCCAACACTGACGACCTGCTAACCCAACACTGACGACCTGCTAACCCAACACTGACGACCTGCTAACCCAACACTGACGACCTGCTAACCCAACGCTGACGACCTGCTAACCCAACACTGACGACCTGCTAACCCAACACTGACGACCTGCTAACCCAACATTGACGACCTGCTAACCCAACACTGACGACCTGCTAACCCAACACTGACGACCTGCTAACCCAACATTGACGACCTGCTAACCCAACACTGGCGACCTGCTAACCCAACACTGGCGACCTGCTAACCCAACACTGACGACCTGCTAACCCAACGCTGACATCACACCCTGATATCACACCATGATTACCCACCATGAGGACCCTGGACATCACAGGAGACAGGAGGGGGGCAGGGCACAAAGGAAACCAAAGGCTGAGGCAGAGAGAGAGAGAGAGAGAGAGGAGCATAAAGAGAGGCAGAGAGAGGAGCCGAGAGAGAGGCAGAGAGAGAGAGGAGCACAGAGAGAGAGGGAGGAGCAGACAGAGAGACAGAGAGACAGAGAGAGAGAGGCAGAGAGAGACAAAGGAAGAAAGAGAGATAGAGACAGAGAAGGAAATAAAGAGAGTGTGTGGAGACTTGGAAACATGCAGTCAGGCTGTACAGCTGATAAGGAGAGCTCCACTCCTCCACTGGCTGAGGGGAGTGAAGGGGATAAAGGGGGAGGGGAGCGGAGGGGGAGTGGATGCATAATGACTGAGCTATGTGTACCTTTCCAGCCCACTAGGCCATGATCTGACCTTACGGCAGATGCCAGATAACAGCCTCTGAATAATATTCACCTTTCCTCGTTTTTTTCCCCTAACAAAAGAGGACTCTTGGAGAAACACTGAATGGTGAACTGCGGATATCGATCGAAGGGTAACATAATATGGAATTCCTGAAACGGCGCGCAATGTTTGTTCTTCTCAGGCACAGTTTACACACTCCTGTATGAGTCAGAAGCCTCACAATCTACAGCGGGTAAAAGCTGTTGGCCTATCAAAACCGAGGAAGATGGATGACATCACCACACTTCTTCTGCTGCTGCTTCTGTTGGACATAACCGGTCTGAGATTTGACACATGCAGAGACACACAGAAGCCAAAGCCCCAAACTGCCTGCGGTCACTAGCCTGCTAAAGCAAACGCCACCAACACAGGAGACCTTATCGAAAAAGTCCAGCGCCGTATTCCACCTCAGAGCAGTGCGAGAGCGACCCATACGGCTCACGCCGTCCCCAAAACGAGCTGCACACACCCAGAGCACCCCCGATGTTTGTTATTTCTAAATCAGCCGGGTCTCTGTGACATCCTGTGGTTGAGTCCACACAGCGCTCAAGGAGGCAAAACGTTTTTTTTCTACCCTGGATACCTCAGTAAGCTGCTGCCCACCCCCCCACCCCCCCCATCCCATTTAAAACAACCACAGAGAAATAACTCAAAACAGCTTGACAGGATGCTCTTCTCCACAGCGAGGAGAAGAAAGAGCTGAAACAATGGAAAAGAGGAAACCCAGCGAGGCGCTGACGTCTCTCTCTCTCTCTCTCTCTCCTCTCCGATCTCTCTCTCTCCGATCTCTCTCTCTCTCGACGTGCTAGCCTTCTCACCCATGCTTCGTGGACCCGCGATGATGAGATCCCCTCAGGTCAAGGCTAGTTTCCTCTATGCCAATATCCATCCCCCCCAAACTCTCCTCACCCTGGACCCCCCCTACACCCCGTGTCCTGCCCAAAATAGCCAGATGTCCCCTCCGTGGTGCGGGCGAGGGAAGGATGTGGTGCTGGCGGGGAGGAATGTGTTGGTTTTTTGCTGACGGACGTCCTGTGCACTGTGCTGACAGGACACTGTGATCCCAGGGACTAAGTCTGGCCTAGAGCTTCGCCTACGCACGGCTTAGCGCTGCAGCTGGGGGTCAGATAACCAGGTCTGGGCGTCTCACGTCGTTGATCACCGCTTAGACGAGTGCGGACGCGAGTCTTAACACAAGGCTTCTGTCTCTGGCCAGGCCTCCCAGACATGTGTTCCCTGCTGGGGGCAGACTAGTAAAGACAGAGCACATTACACAGCCAGTCCTATGGCTACCTGACACATGCGTGTTTAGGTATGGTGGGGAGCAGGCTGTCTGCGAAGACTGTTTTTTACGTGCCTGACCAAGCATCTTTCTATTAGGCTTCCAGTGAAGCAAAAAGCCCATAGGTAGCCAGTTAATGAACACGTAACGGGTTTAACACCTTGCAAAACCTTTTCCTTACACCTTATAAACACACACAAGCTATACATTAACGCACACACACACACACACACAATCAAAAGCCCAGACTACAAAAAAGAAAGATCTCTAACTCCCACATCCAACATTCCACCGTCCACCAACATTCCGCTTCCATCAAATAGGAGTGTTCTCCCTAAGAGCTGTGAGCGAGTCTCTGCCTTCCCAGAGCACATGCACACACGCACCATCCGACATCCCCCTCTTGTCCAGCTCTGATAGTCTAAACATTCCTGGTGTGTGTTCCCATCCGTCCCCACCACCTCCAATGGTAAATAACCCCGAGACTGAACAAAGTCATGTTTTGTTTTTATGTCAAAGTTCATAACGAATACAAAACTGGGCTAAGATACTCTTTCCAGCAAGTTGACGCACTTAAAATGTTCCGTTCTGACTGCGGTGTTCCCTCCAGTGGTTGAGCAATTCCCAAACAGTCGGGACCAAGGCACAAACATGTCTCGCAAAGAATTCTTAATTGGCAAAACCAGTTTGTGAATGTGGGTGATTGTTCAGGACATAAAACATGTCACAACATGTTGAGCTTTGACATTTCCCTCCAGATTTCCCCCCCTGCCTCTTTTTAAAAAGTCTTTAGCAGAGCTCAAATATGTTCTCTGAAAGCGTAAGGTGCGTGCAGTGTAAAACAGGATTATTTAGGTTTATTCAGACAGGGGACTTAAACAAAGTCCACGAAGACCTTTGGCAAAACATAAGGCGGGCACGAGTGGAATGTCGAGAATTTTAATTAGATCCAGATTATTTTTTTCCTCCGACTTTAAACAATGCTCCGACGGTCTTCAATCTTCCGAGGGGTTTTGATTCCCTTTCATTAAAGAATCCACAAAGATCTTAAATGAGGTGAAATTACTCACAGAGTCTATCATTTCAGTCCTCCCCTGTGAGGACTGGGTGTTCCTGAGGTTATTATGACTGTGTACCTCCGACCCAGGCTGCTAAGAGCTCACAGTGGAGCACACAGGAGGAAACCAAACACAGATAGATCAGGAGCACTCTGTGATCTTTACTAAACAAGTCTCTCCTTCACATACTACATAGACTATAAAACTAAAAGGGTAACAGTTGGACTATATATTTGATCATCTGATATACAGGAGGTGGACTTATCTAGCGTCATCGGTAAGCGATGTCTCCGAGCAACAGCGCCCCCGGGGCTTTGAGAGTTCAAGCACCTTGATCTTACCCTCTTCATCAAGTTGGATCTTCACCTGGAATTCAAACATAATACAACCCGGCCTTCAGAATCAAAGAGTGATCTGAGGAACACTCTAAAAGAAGGATCTGGATCTCTAATCCTGGCTAAATGTATCACAGATGCCACATCGTGCCATTCCAGAGAGCTCCAGGCTGTCAAGGATAACTCAGTACATTTGGAGAATAGAGCAAAGCTCCAACATTCCTCCCCTGTTCCTGGTACTGCCCGTTACACTAAACTACGCTACAACTTGACCCAAACACAGAAAGGGAATATAAAAAGAAAAACTGGAGTTGAGCCTCTCCGTATAGCCTTTCTGAAACTGATATCATTAGATCCTGGAAATCCCTCTGCATCATAAGAGTAGATGTTTTTCACAACCACATCTGTGTTGATGTAGGCCATTCCAATCATATCACCCAATCATTAATGTGCACCAATCATATCACCCAATCATTAATGTGAACCAATCATTAATTTGAAAGACAGGTCAGATTCTAACCTCTCAGTTCGTTAATCATAACTGTATTTCTCAAAGATGTAACAGACACGGCCTGGATTGGGCTCAAAACAGTTCATGCGATACCTAGACAGATAAGTCAAAAATTAACATCTCACCAACTGTTAGGGGGTGACCGTATCCACGGGAGGTCTCCTGCACCGTTTCTCTGGCATTCAGTGGCAAAAAAAGAACTGAAAGCCTGCCAAGGTTGAACCCAAAGTTGAAAATGCCGCTGGGAAGTGGCTTACGCTGACAATTCACCACTGTGGCCGGACCAGAAGCTTACAGCCTACTTAGCAGAACAGTAAGAATTCAGATCATTTGGATCACATGTCTCTAGAAACCTACAGTAAGGGTACAGGTGGTGGGGCTTCTGGGCTCCTCTGAGCTTGCGAACTGCCCGGGCCTCTACGGAATGGGGCCTGATGTGGCCGGGGTGGACTTTGGACTCGTTCTGGTCAATAGAGAAACGACACACAAGACTAAAGCAAGCAGAACAGCTGAATTCTAGATAAACAGAAGCTGGCGTTTCTCCGCTTCGAATGAACCAACAAGGTCCTTTGCAGTAAATCATTAACTACCCACCAGGGAGGTAGCGGTGTGTTATTTCAGACACAATCTTACATTACTGGCACTATGACAGCATAATCTAACCCTTTCTTCACACTGTTTAAACATATCAGAAGTTGTTATACAGAGAACAGTGAAATATTGATATTCAAGCCTAAATATTAGCATAAAACGGGCCACAGTCAGGTTGGTGTGAATATCCCCCATGTTCGAAGTAAACCGAAGCCATAGGATTTACGTTCTGGACGTTTCAAAGTGTAGAACCAACATCGGTTTGACCACATAGGAGTCGATTTAGAGTTTAAAGAACCAAAGTTGAAATCACTATACCAAATACTCGAAACTACAGCCCACAACGATCATTTATGGCTCTGAACCACCTGTGTAAGGAAAGGAACAGCTACGGCATGGGGCCACATGAACGCCGAACTTCTACAATGATGGATGACCTTGACCAACAAGTTGTCAGAAGAGTCGTTGGTCGACAGATTGGTCGGTGTGTGGTCAACAGTATTTGTGTTGCCATTTCAAAGATTCCATCTCTAACTATGTCCATATGGCAGAACCGCCAGCAAGCAGCCATGAGTTATGTAACGAGACGAAATACTGGAATGCTTGTCACATACAGTGTCTTAGAGAGGGATGGTGCAGGGCATGTTTGATATAGAGACGTTTACAGTGGGAACAAGGAGAAGGCTGAACACGAGGCCATCACTCTCTCAGGCTCACCAGACAGGTTTATGGAGCCCAAATATGACTTCATAGAGCACTGGTTGACACGACAACTGGGGGGGAACCAAGTCTTCAATCCTGGCTTCGCTATTAACTCAATTCACTCAGAAAAGTAAAACTCCTCAGTTTTAGACAATTCTGGCAAAGAAAAATGCTCTTAAAAGCATTTGTTTGAGTGAAAGATACTGAGCAGGGAAAATGTGCATGTGAGGTTAAGAGCGTATGACTCAAAGATGATCGATGTGCATCTCTGACAAAACAGACTCATCTTAATGGATGTGCAAGTCCTCCGGTACAACAAAGCAGATAGAACTCCACGGCAGACGTACCAGCAAATGAGCAGGATGTTTGCTACTATCCTGACAGCATGTCTATCTATGTCGCTGTCTACGACATATTTTGGGAAGATGTGGCACACAGGCCTCCTGCCAAGGTCACAAGTAATTAGCATCAACAAATACCTTTGTTATGAGTAAAGGTTCACGATGCTCTCTCCCTCCTCTCAGAGTGAAGCCCCAGGGAGCGCCTCCAGAGAGGAGTACGTCCACAAGCCTCCAAGCCTCTCCATCCTTGGATCTCTGCCCCACATCTGCTGGTCTCTCCATTACTCGTTGATGGCTTCCATCTACGTCTGTGAGTCGAGGGTCACTCCTACGATGCCCAGGATCCATGGCACTTAAAAATGAATAAATAAAAAGCAGAATGTGTGTATGTATATTTTACTGAGGGCACAATTACATGCACAACCACTATTGGGTTAACACCTGTTCACACTTCAGACTCTAATGCTCTTATGTCAGAGAATTTAACACACCATGGTGTACACATGATGTGACAACTAGTAAAATATGTCATCCATAAATGTGTTTTTTTCTGGTTTTAAAGTCAGTAGCAACCTCTTGGCCCCATCACCAAAAAGCTAACACGTTAGTGATACACGTTCATCTTAAAATGTAGATTGATCGAGTTACCATACCACAATCCGAGAGTTCAGGGAATAAATGGTTATTGAACAATACATTTTATATAAACAACGACATTGAAGCCTTTAAAGGGTTTGTTCCTGTAACAGCAAGTTTAGCGAATAGCTAGTTCATTGCTTACTGTGAGAGACAAACGTCTTAATCATATGTTGCTTAACTTTGACCGCCTGGTCTTGGACCAATGGTACCAATCGAAAAAGTAATTATGAAAGCTAACAGGTTGTTATGAAGAACAATTCTAACAAAAGCTCGCAGTCAATTACGTTTTACAATTACTTACCTAATGTTAATGCAACTGGATGAGAAGGTCCTTGTTCGTTTGTCGCGCTCCGCGATAGTACACTGATTTCTAAATTACGCATTATTCATTCTATTATTTTAACTTTTCAGCTAAATAACAGGATCGCATTTAAGTAAATACGCGGCAACAATTTAAAACAATTGACCAACTAACTACTCGTTAGCTTGCTATTTAACTAGAAAACCTAAAG
The DNA here is from genome assembly GCA_903064625.1 of Mallotus villosus. Classification (NCBI taxonomy): domain Eukaryota; kingdom Metazoa; phylum Chordata; class Actinopteri; order Osmeriformes; family Salangidae; genus Mallotus; species Mallotus villosus. The sequence goes on along the minus strand of CAEFZP010005862.1, from coordinate 342,971 downwards.
ACAGTGTACTAGATGGACGTAAGGATTAAGTTGGCTAGCGTTCCTTGCTAGCTAGCATGTAACCTGAATGGTCAGAGCGAAGGCTAGATTCTAAGTAATAGCTAGACAAAACAAAGCCGAATGCTCGTCCTTCTAGTCTAGTACTGCTTGCGTGATGGTGACGGCGTAACGTCGTAGCTGGTTTTTGCTAACATTACATGAATGGGTATTTTTTCTATAACCAACTGTTCAAAGTTGTGTATCAATCAGTGGATTACCATCTAGACAATTCAATTACAATAACCCAAGCTCTCTGACAATACATGACACTTTTCTTCAGCTAGCTTGCTGCAGCCCTAAACTCAGATAGCTAGTCTAGCATTTTGCTAACCATCTAGGTTAACTATATCGAGACGCACTCAGAGCTGCTAGTACTCAGCGCTCAACAGGTTGATGTTGATGCTCGACGATTAGAAAGGGTAGTGCACCACCTTGTGGTGGGTTTAGTATACCCAGAGAATGTCTAATATATCCGTAAACAGGCTCTGGTATATATACTGTAGCAAACCAGCTGTACAATTCAGAAAATAAAACATTAAAAATGTGTAAAGTTTGCTCTAGCTAGTGCACCTATTAGCTCTAGTGCTAGCTAGTTAGCTGTAGTATAGCTAGGGAAAAGGGGTCAATTACCATTCTAAACCGTCAGGCAAAGACTCACCCCGTGCAACATTTAACCACCTTGTGAATATGCACCTACTATCGTGCTACCTACTATCGTCCACCCAAATGTTGCTGGGAATGAATTATAGTGTATACATGGCTAGTTAGCTAGGTCTATTTCAAAAGTTCCACAAAAATCGCAAATTTACTAAGAATTTAAAGAATTCATGCGCACATGCGTTACCATGACAACACTAGGCAACGGCTCCGGTGGACGGTCGGTGGATGTAGGTGGTATTGCATTTCCGATTTGCTACCGGACTCGTCCGGTCGGTTTTATTCCCCAGTCAACATATCCAAAACTATCTCCCCCAATAATTTTTGTTCGATTCTCGAACCTGGCTCATACTACTAGATTTTTCATAAAATATTTTTCCAGATTTTTGATAAGTTTGAAACCACGCACCACCCCTGGCTCACCAGCCGAGGGGCAGTGCCAGTCCAGACTCAGAGCTGCCACTGCACTAACTTCACCACCGGATCAGGACCAGCAGCAATATTCATTTTAGAATACTATTACAGTTGTACAGACCTGTTGGACCTGAAATGAAGACACACACATACTCTAGTGGATTCAGATTTATTGAACGTTTAAAAAGGTTTAAATTGATTGTCTGGATGCAGATGGAGTTGGTCTCCCTCTGATATCCATCTCGATCTTGGAAAATGAAAACACATTTTGGTCTAGTGTGAACGGGTCTAGTCAGCTGAGCAGGTCTAGTTTAGGCAGCTCTAGCTTAAGCAGCTCTAGCGGGAGCAGGTGTGGTGTTGTGATTCAGGAGGATGCTCACCTGGACGCTGCTCGACCCTACCTCTGGTGTCGTGTCCTGTTCAGAAGCTGGAACAGAAACAGTCCTCAGTGTCGGTGTTTCAGGCTGCATGACAGCAACCACGTCACTGTGGCCTGGCCCCAGGACAGAGCTCCAGGACTCCCTGCCTTACCTTTCCTCATGGCCGTGTGTCGCTGGCAGTGCTTAGAGCCCTGGTCCCTCCTGAGCGGGCTGGGGATGATCATCAGCTTGGTCATGCCGGCTTTCCCCACGATCTGCACGACAGATCATCATGCTGAACAGACACACCCAGCAGAGGGCTCTGACACCTCAGTGTGCGTTAAGATGGTGAAGCGTTTATAACTCTATGTATGGTAAGGCAGCATTCTTATGAAAACTCTTTTTAGTATTTTAAATACTAATGATGGCCACGGCCAAGGGTGTGGTGAGAGAGAGAGAGGACCTGGTGCGTCAGAAGCATGGTGAGAGAGAGAGGGAGAGAGAGAACCTGGTGTGTCAGAAGCATGGTGAGAGAGAGAGGGAGAGAGAGGACCTGGTGTGTCAGAAGCATGGTGAGAGAGAGAGGGAGAGAGAGGACCTGGTGTGTCAGAAGCATGGTGAGAGAGAGAGAGGGAGAGAGAGGACCTGGTGTGTCAGAAGCATGGTGAGAGAGAGAGAGGGAGAGAGAGGACCTGGTGTGTCAGAAGCATGGTGAGAGAGAGAGGGAGAGAGAGGACCTGGTGTGTCAGAAGCATGGTGAGAGAGAGAGAGGACCTGGTGTGTCAGAAGCATGGTGAGAGAGAGAGAGGACCTGATGTGTCATAGGCATGGTGAGAGAGAGAGAGAGAGAGGTGAGAGAGAGAGAGAGAGAGGACCTGGTGTGTCAGAGGCATGGTGAGAGAGAGAGGGAGAGAGGATCTGGTGTGTCAGAAGCATGGTAAGAGAGAGGACCTGGTGTGTGGTCCTGCTGATGAGTGCGGGGGCGAGGTAGGAGGACCGGACCTGCACGTCGTCACAGCTGCCATATACCACCACCACATCGTCCATGCTGCCGTCGTACACCGCACGCTTCCCGTTTCTCACCAGGTCCACCAGGAAGGCGTTGGACAGGTAATCGCAGATTCGGTGGTAGCTCCACCCCTGAGGAGGAGAGGAGGAGAGAGAGGCCCTGATGAATACTCCACCAGAAGACCTGTGAGTGTGTGTGAACGGGGGGGGGCAGGTCTACCTGGTAGTTGATATGCTCCTGAAAGATGTTGATGCAGATCTTCTTGGCCAGAGAGTGCCAAATCTTGTACTCCAGTGACGGGTGAACGCGAAACAGGTCAAACGCTTCAAACAGCGAGTTGATGTCTATGAAACACGTCTGGGGACAAAATGCTGACGTGAAGAAACCTTCCAGGAACATCGAGAATGTATTTGCTGTCTCAAAAGCAACCTTTCCCGTACGAAAAAAGGAATCAATGAATGAATCTGGGACTCTGGCGCTAACTGGAATTCAGGAGGAGGTGTTCGGGGTTAGTGTGGATGTATGTGATCCAGGGCCATGGTGGGGCAGACCTGAGTGGCGGTCTCACAGATGACGGTGGCCTCCGTCGGCTGCATGGTCAGACAGTTGAGCTCCCCCAGGATGGACCCACAGCCCCTGTAGTCCGTCACACGGGTCTCACGGTCCACTGGCCCTCCCAGGCTGGGTTTGGTGCCTGTGGTCTGGGGGGGGAGAACACACATATGGTAGGTAGGATTCAAAACTTGGGGATAAAAATACAAGTTGAGGAATGAGAGCCAGTCCAGATACAAATGAAGAAAGGCTCCAACAAAAACTTTTCCGTTTGTAACAACTAAATTGACTGGGGCTGTTGGTCAAGGAGAAGAGGGGCTGTTAGCCAAGGAGGAGGAGAGAGGGGCTGCTAGCCAGGGAGAAGAGAGGGGCTGCTAGCCAGGGAGGAGAGAGGGGCTGCTAGCCAGGGAGGAGTAGAGAGGGGCTGCTAGCCAGGGAGGAGTAGAGAGGGGCTGCTAGCCAGGGAGAGAGAGGGGCTGCTAGCCAGGGAGGAGAGAGGGGCTGCTAGCCAGGGAGGAGTAGAGAGGGGCTGCTAGCCAGGGAGGAGTAGAGAAGGGGCTGCTAGCCAGGGAGGAGTAGAGAGGGGCTGCTAGCCAGGGAGAAGAGGGGCTGCTAGCCAGGGAGAAGAGGGGGCTGCAGCCAGGGAGGAGTAGAGAGGGGCTGCTAGCCAGGGAGGAGTAGAGAGGGGCTGCTAGCCAGGGAGGAGTAGAGAGGGGCTGCTAGCCAGGGAGGAGTAGAGAGGGGCTGCTAGCCAGGGAGGAGTACCCGTCTCAGGGTTGAGTACCTTGAGCCCACGTTACCTTGACCATGCCAGAGACGATGAAGTAGATCCCCTCCGGAGCCTCCTTCTCCTCGATGATGGTGTCCCCAAAGTCAAAGTACAGGAGCTTGGCCACGCTCTGGAACAACAGCAGCCAATCAGGACCAAGACACTCAACACCTCATCTGAGTGGAACCAGGGGCCAAATGTACCAAACTCATCCATACTGATGAATACGTAAAAGTATGCATACGGAGAAAACAGGAAAACTCTGGTCGCAACGTTCGCCCCTTCGTACATGTGGCCCCCCCGGCTGTTAAAACCCCGGCCCTCCGTGAAGGCAGGTGGTACCTTGATGAGGGTGATCTCCTCGTGGGTCTTGAGCCAGGGCAGGCTCTGCAGCAGCTCCTCTGCCGTGGGGGCGGGGATGGTGGGGGGGGAAGTTGATCAACTTCTTCATCTTGATCTCAATCGTCTGTCGAGGGAACAGGGGGGACCTCCTTATCAACATGGCGTTACACACGAGGGGCTCTACCGGGCTTCACAATCTACTCTACACCATCATCCCAGCCGAGGAGGCAGGGTTACAATACGGAACTCGAGTTCAATACGGTCATGTGACGGCAAGATGCATCGTGGGATTAAGGACGAGCAGGCGTCAGAGACCTTTTTCAGGGTTGCCGCCTCGGACTCGTCCAGGAGGCCCCCGGACAGGATCGTTTCGATGGCCTCTCTCTCGTTGTTCAGCACAGACCGGATGGCCTGTCTGGTCTTCACTGAGATGGCGATCTCTGGGTAGTCTCTCTGGAGCATTCCTGAGGAGAGAGGAGGGGGGGACACACACACCATGTATCCACCACAGAGCTCCTTCCCCTCTGCCGTCCCAGTAGTGAAGCTGTTGTCTAGTAGAGATCTATCAGCCTAACCAGCAGGTGTGTGTGTGTGTGTGCGCAGGGGGGATGGAAGGCGTGTGTGTGTGTGCGCAGGGAGGATGGAAGGTGTGTGTGTGTGTGTGCGCAGGGGGATGGAAGGTGTGTGTGTGTGGGGGGGGGGCTTTTATTTATAGCACTGTGTCCCACTGAGTCCTTGTATGTGCTACCCAGAACACATTAGGACAGCAATGAAAAAGCACCTGTGTGTGTGTGTGTGTCTACTAGCCTTACCCATCTCCCTGGTTGCATCCTGTCTGTTGGTCTCCAGAACCTCTTTCAGTCTCTGCAACACAACAGGCCATATGCTGATTTCAAACCTGGACTCCCAGACATTAATTCCCAAAGTTGAGCTTGTCTGCATAATACACACTTAATACATACACTCATAGTACACACACTCATAGTACACACATTCATCCTAACACAGAGACCTGGGAGATGGTAATGTCTTCTGAGATGTGGTCTATGATCCTGCCGACGGCCTCTTCTCCTATCACGTAGCCCTTGCCGATGTCGTAGCCAAAGCTCAGCTGCTTGTGGATCTGGAGGTTGGTGAGATCGATCATCTTGGGGATCAGAACCTGGAACAGAGGCAGTGTGAAGGACAGAGGCAGTGTGAAGGACAGAGGCAGTGTGAAGGACAGAGGCAGTGTGAAGGACAGAGGCAGTGTGAAGGACAGAGGCAGTGTGAAGGACAGAGGCAGTGTGAAGGACAGAGGCAGTGTGAAGGACAGAGGCAGTGTGACGGGCGTGTCTGTGCAACTCAGGAGTCAATATCACAACACTGCACTGTAAGTCGCTCTAGATAAGAGCGTCTGCTAAATGACTAAATGTAATGTAAAATGAATGTAACAGGAATAATAGGTGTCATGGCGTACCTTGGTCAGATGAAAAACCCGAAGTATGCGCAGCATCTTGAAGGCAGACACGATACTGAGGGTTTGGAGGTCCTCCCTGTCCACCATGTCCTGGACGATGATGTCCACAAGGGCCAGGATCATCACCACCACGTCCAGGTGGTTCCAAGGGTCAAAGAAGTAAGCTGCCCTCATGGCCAGCACCTGCGGAGCACAGACACCTGCTACCACGGCCCATCCATCTCCTGACCCACCCAGCCATCTCCTGACCCAGCCATCCATCCCCTGACCCACCCATTCATCTCCTGACCCAGCCCATCCATCCCCTGACCCACCCATTCATCTCCTGACCCACCCATCCATCTCCTGACCCACGCATCCATCTCCTGACCCACGCATCCATCTCCTGACCCACGCATCCATCTCCTGACCCACCCATCCATCTCCTGACCCACCCATCCATCTCCTGACCCATCCATCCATCTCCTGACCCACCCATTCATCTCCTGACCCAGCCATCCATCCGTATCTTTACCCATCCACCCATCTCTCTTCCCTGTCCTCCTCCCCTACCTTGAAGACGGCCTCCAAAAAATAGCCGATGAAGAACAGGTAGTTGAGCACAGAGATCTCATACTCGTACTCGCCGAGGACAGGGAAGAACTCCAGGACGATGATGAAGATGTTGCACAGGATCAGCATGTAGACAGAGTACTCGAAGGGCACGCTGAACACCACGTCATAACACCAGCGGAGCACGGGGTGCCTGCAGACACGGCACACGGGAACACCCACTCAAAACCCGAGTTGGACCTCGAAGGCTTTCAGACGAATCGAGTCCCGATCCGCGGTAACACAGAAATGATAGATTTGTTCAAAAAGACGCTTTTTTTCAAAGTGATATCCGGACGGGTGTATTTGACCTCCCGCTGATCTGTACTCCTGTACTTCTCACACCGCGAGCTACACGTCTGTTTGCAGGTGCCTCACCGGGACGGCTTCAGCTTGTCCACCTTGTGGTACAGCCAGTCTTCTAACCTCCTCTTTAGGGTGACGAACACGCCCTTCACCTCCCAGTACTTCTGGATGTCCTGTACGCCCATGAACCTGGTCAGGAAGGGAACAGCTGCGTCTCTCATTCTGCATTAGGCCGGGTGCAGTCGAAGGGACTGTGTCAAGACTGTATGGAGTATGTCAAGGATTACTGACTGTGGTTGGTCAAGGAGTGTACGGTGTAAGTTCATGACACACATCCAACATTGCCAGGAAGGAGAGGCCGAGTTATCGATTTCACGCGTTGCATTTGTGAACAGGACGTAGCGTTATTGTTATAGCACTGTGTGTATCTGGTAGGGTCATCAACTGGTCCATGTACCGCTGACAGATTCGACCCCATGTGACCTCTGACCTCCAGACGGGAAGTGAAGAGCAGAGACTTACCTCCCTTTGTGATCGGTCACATTCTCCACCGTGTTGATGAGGGTCCTGGCAGCCTGGCGGTTCAGCATCCCAGAGCTGTACTGCTTCCAGTAACTCATCTGCAGGGGGAACCAGAGTGTGAGCACCAGTGTTTCCCCTACCATTATATTAGGGGGACGCCCTATGGTGTGCTGTCTTAAAGGCTTTGATTCCCATAGTCCTGTAACTAACTGTGATAATACCCTCTAAATACTATGAATGACTATCTATCCATCCTTAAGTACTCCTGTAAATACTAATAACATGTACAATAATGTTCCTAATGAAAGTATTTGTAGGAGAAAGTGTGGAGGTGAGAGTGGCGAGGTGGCGCCCACCTTCTGGGCCTTGAGGATGCGTATGCGAGCCTCCTCCATCATGTCCTCCAGCTCGAGGGGGGGCCGGGGTGTAGGGGATCTTCCGGTCACAGTCAGGACACGTGGTCATCCTGGACATGGGGCTGAACTCCTCAATGTCCACCTGATGCACGCGCACACACCCACACACACGCACACGCATAACCACACACGCATAAATGAGATACCATTCCACAACGCTTCAATTCGAAAGGGGTAAAAACCTCGGGCCCTCTTCTTGAAGTGTGTTCTGGGCTTTGCGTGCCGTGACAGTACCGTGTCACCAGGGGTCTTGTAGGGGTCTTCCATGAGGACCGTGCTCTCTGCCATCTCCCAGTTGGAGTCGGCCAAGAAGCGGTCCATCTTCAGCATGTTCAGGGTGTTCTCCGTGCTCTCCTTGATCCGCTTGATGGCGTTGTACATGGCCTGGCGTCTGGGCATCGACACGTCACACAGGCCTGGGGGACAGGTGGACAGGGACGCGTACACGCAAGAGTTGGTTAAAAAACCTTGTCGATGGAATATTTTCATGATTAGATGTCATTTAGTAATGGAGGATTAGATAGCCCCTCGTGTATTAGCCATCGAACCAGAAGGGATCAAGAGAATGATGGGACATGTGCTGTGCATCATGGGCCATCCACAGACCAAATAAGGGCTACATCAAGACTTGACGCCTCTTCCGTCAATCCCTTTTTTCTAGTCGGACTCAGGTTTAATGTCAAGCCAAACCCTCAAACAAAGACCATGTCGAATGTTTCCTGAAGAATCTTCCGAGGGCCCTGCCCGGTGCCCCTTACCCAGGAGCTGCAGGATCCAGGGCATGGAGACGGCATTGATGAGCAGAGTCAACAGCACCATCCCTGAGACCAGCACCAACACCTGGGACAGCCGGGGGACACACGCTCACGTTCAAACACGGCCCTCAATAGGACGCCCAATAGCTCCGAAGGGGGTCACGGGGTGAGGCGGTTGTCGTGGCGCCGTGCCCGAGGGCAGACGCGAAGCGCCCTCTGTTTCGGCTCACCTTGTCTCTCACTTCCAGTTTCATGTCTTCTGTCTGGAAGGCCATGAGCATGAGACTGAGGCAGAACGCTCCCTTGGTGCCTCCCCAGATGCACACGACGGCCCAGCGCCAGCTGAAGCCGTACCCCATCCTCACCAGCAGGGGGGAGCACAACAGCACCGTCACCAGCCTGGGACACAGCAAACAGGAAGTCAGCCTTCACAATATCGAACTCGGGGATGTTTTTTTCCGGTTCTCCCGGCTGGTGGCCCCCCCCTTCTCACCTTATGACGTACATGAAGAGGTACAGCACTATGATGTTGATGTAGTCGTTTAGTTGGGCCTGCTGAAAGGCTCTGGCGATCACGATACCCCACGATGAAGAAGATGAGGGTGTTGGCCAGGTAGGTCAGCGTCTCCCAAAATCTGACCAGCGCAAGAAATCACAGGTGTGTTGTTGATCTCAGCACACCTGATTCAAATGAATAGTCGTTACCCGGCTTCCACAGAGCTTGATAACAACCCATTCATTTGAATCAAGTGTGCTGGAGCAGGGAAACATCAAACATGCAGGACAGCGTCACCTGATGACCAGGGTTACCTACCCCTGATCTCGAGTCGAATCTACGGAGGAGTGACTGTTGCAAAGTGGGAAAACCTACCGTAGAAGGAACACTTCAATCTCCGGGCTGAAGTTCACCGTATCGAGTAGCAGGCCCATGGTCAGGACAGAGATCACGCCCGCCATGCCGAACCATTCAGCTGAAAGGAACCACAGTTCAACCGTCTTCTTTACAAGAAAACATGGGTCGTCGTACTGTTCGATACGAAATGTCAGTTGGAAGTACGCTAACATGCCGATGACTCCTCCTTACAGATATAAAATGTGATGTATGTCATGGCGAGACTTATGGTGATCTCGATCAGCCCGTCATTGAAGATGTACGACAGCCAGAACATGATCAACTTGGCCATGATGTAGCCCAATAGAGGACTCCCAAAGACCTTTAAGATCAGCCTGACGCTGAACGACTTCGCTGTGGAATAACAACACACACACACACACACACACACACACACACAGTATCGAATCACACTCATAAAGAATGTTCTTGACCATTTCCATCGATAGATACGTTTGACAGGTTACACCGTACCGTTGAAGCCAAAGAGATCGATGGCCAGGTTTTTGAAATACTCAAACACGATGAAGGACGTCCCCTTCGCTGAACAGCGACTCTCCTTCCATAATCAGGATGAGCGCCTTGGATGTACCTAAAGCAGATCACAACACACAGCTGCAGTGGCCTGTCAACTCAGCCTGGTCGACAGAACACGCCTCGCTTTCCTCCAATCAAAACCACCCGATGGTCGTCTCTCCAATGAAGACGCCGATAAGACCCAACAAACGGCACAACACAATAGCCCAATTCTAGCCAGCAACCATATACACTATAACGACGCGTCATGTTTTAAGACATACCGGACTTGCGGAGTAGACTGGAAGTTATGAAGCAATCGAAGGTGCTGACAATGGACCCAAACATCATGCCGATGTACCAGTCCCACTCGTAGGCGTAAACCTTCACTACCAGCACTGCTATGAGGAAGCAGGTGAGAAGGCAGCCGGGGACAGCCAGGAGAAGGACCTGCAGGCAGGGGGAACACACCACCAACCCCAACCTACGTGTTCACTGTCTCACTGGTGTCAGATACTGCTGGTTGGGTTAGTCCACAGTAAGCAGAAAGGGATTCCGACTCACCTGTGTGAGGGACCTTCTGAAGGTGTGAGACTCGATCTCGAACGCACTGCTAAAGATGAGGATGGGCATGAAGATGTCCGTTAGCAGCTTCGGGGAGATGTTGGCCAGTGCGGTCGTGAAGTGATTCACCTGGAGACGCAATCAAAAGTGTTTTCGTTTCTGGTGGCGTCCACTCCAAATACCAGACACGTGACATGGAAGCAGTGGCCACTTTAGGTCATTCGGTGGGTTCAATGACGGATGACGCCTGTCGTTTATTAAAAGTGACGTGCATACCTCTGCGTAGTGGAAGCTCAGAGTCCCCAGCACGACCCCACATAACGTTAGGATCACCGTGTAGGGCAGCTTCGCGGGCAGCTTCGTGATCAGGCACCTCACGGCAGCTGAAAGAACAAACATCGATCACTCCTGATTTCCAAAACAAGCTTCCAAATCAACCATAGCCTACACTACCCAACATGTATATATTGTTTGGCTTCATATAGTGCGGTACTGTATGTTGTTTGAGTTACAAACGAACTACATTTCAATTCACTCTGTTTTTTAATTACCTCCAAAGATAAAGGCGCCAAAACAAGTAAAAAGTACACCCGGTGTTTCATCAGCGTAGATCCATACTTTCGTGATGTTTGCCATGGTCGCTTCTGGATGGTATGGGAAGGAATATGAGAGTGAGCGGCCAGGTGTTCCAATCGTGGCTATGTCGGTATTGCCAATTAACCCTATCATTAGATATATATTCGTTGCCAAAGTATCAAAGTGAACTTACATTTAACGACAGTACTGTATGCATGTACAGCCAGGTCGGAATAAACTGAAAACAGTGGCTAACTGCGCCCTGCTAAGTTAGCTAGCCCAGCAGCTAGCCTGGTACTTCAAATCCAACCGTCAATTCAGGGTGTTTAAACCCCGGTACTAGTAAGGAGTAGCGGCACATATGTGATCGTTTGAATGCGGGTCCCACAGTAAGGTCCCACATATGGGATTCGAACATTCCAATTGAATAATTTATGATCGACAAAAACTATGCCACAAACGCTATGGCTTCAAAATGTACTTATAGGAAGGCTAACAAGGAACACTAGCATAGTAGCATTGCTACGAGTATTATGCTAGGTAACTTAGCCCGCAAGCTAACTAAAGCTAACTAGCTAGCTACCGTTTCAGAAAAATTACTTACGCTGTTGGGACCGTTGGAAATATTTAAAAAATCGCGCACCTAGAGGTTTTACTGTAGAGCACGAGACAGCTGCTTCGGTTCTGGGTCACATGATTTCAAACTTCCATAGTTAGCATCTGTCTCCTACAGTAGCTAATGTAATGACCTAAATAGTATTTCTGACTGGTACATTTTTAAGTCTAGTCTATAATATATAGGCTAGTGTTTAGAGATGTTGCCGATTTTAACCCTAATTATTAAATCACCAAAAGAATAAATAAATAGCCTAATGTAAGATTAATGTTTCTTTTATTCCTTAATGGCCAAATGCTAATGCTTTTATTTGGCTTGTCCTTTTCAGATCCTGTCAGACCAAAATCACCTACTTCTATTATGAATCCTTCAGCTAAGCCTAATGAGGTATGAAATCTACAGCACATACAGATGGTTTGTGTGTCCATCTGCTGTGCACTCACTCACTTATCAGCGAGAAGTCATCAAGTTAATGTGAAGGAATCTGGTTAATGCATTGGGTAATGATTTCATTCATTGTTAATGACTTACTTTTGTTAATAATAGACCAGAAACAGGTTGCTGCCTGTCTGCTCCCCATCTCTTTCGCTCCCTACGAGGACAGGATGAGAAGATCATCCCTCACTGTCCAGGCGTGTCTGAGTAAGTAAGTTTGTTTACTTACTGTGCTTTATGAATATTCTCTTTTGTACTGTTCTCGTACTGTCTTATCTGAACAAGCACATGTACTCTGAATATTTTTTCTAGTTGATGAAAGTAGCACCAATTAGTGTCTTTTCAGCTGAAACAAGTCAGCAAAGTATCAAACTTTTTTATTATAACCCATGTGACTTCAATCACTATCCTACTGTGTGGTCTTGTCCTTTCTCATCTTGGTACAGTATTTATGCAAACACAGTTGTGATGGTGTGAAAGGAAAGATAGGAATGAACGATTCACAAAACCTTGACAATATAGAAGACTCCAACACTTGGGTGTAAATGAATTCATTACACCAAACCAATACTGTACGGTTCAAATACATGACATGTCTTGGCACAAATGTAGACTTATCAGCGTTTAGTGATATTCAAATAGGGGATATACATGGTGGACACAGCATTACAGTTGAATTGACCTACTAAAAGTCTACTGACATCTGTAATAATACATCACTTATCACAGTGGCACATTCCTGAAAACGTCCAGGGTACTAAATCGTTGTGCTTTAAAACTATGGTTGATGTAAAAGTAATGCAAATTCAAAGTGTTAACATCAACAAAAATCAAGGTAACTCAAGGCTCTTTGGTAACATGGATGTATCCTTCCTCAATTCCCAATCCATCACAGACTTTAACCATAGCTTCCCTATTTTCTTTCTATCCTGTAGACGTATGAGGACACACTCTCTGGGATCACGTTAAGAGTTTATATACAGTATTAAGGCAGGGAATCTTGATGAATCCTAAACAGTAGTTCATTGCTAGACAGCCTGATTACACTACATGGTAGGCCTACGTGCGCAACAAGACAGTTGACGTGTCACAGAAAAGCATTGGAAGCGTGTGTGTCTTTGTGCGTTTGAGTGAGCTGCATTGTTAAACAGACAGGAGAGGAGCACTCCGACGGAGGAGGAGGTGGAGTGGGCAGAGCAGTCGATGAGGGACCGTGCTTATGTCAGTCCAATTTCTTCCAGTACGCTGCGCGGGGTCTCTGTTTCCTGTAGTGGAACAGGGGAACCGTAACGCAGGTGAGGGAGACCACACTGAGCCAGGACGAGAGCGTCAACACTGCAGACACTGGCAACACCCATTGAATGCTAGGGAACTGTTTTGAACAGACATGCATCGTATCTCCCCAGAGGACAACCTGGTCGTCACTGATGATGTCAAGGTGCGTGCGCCACAGTCAACCATTCCCCGTCAAGATGATTAGGACTCGTTTACAAAAACAAAACTATGACGAACGACAACAATGCAAAGCAGTACACAAACAAGACAAGAAATATTCTAAAAAATTGATGGGTTTAAAGACAGAAGGAGGCCAAGGTGACCTCTAGTGGTGGTTCAACATTTCAATGACTACACAAATATTGATCCAAAATCCAAGGAGTTTGGATGTTTGTAGAAAGAACTTGTGTAGTTATAATCCAATGCAAATCATGTGTTACACTGTTTAATAAGTAGTCAATGGATACAACAAAATCCGTCGAAAAATACTTCTGTCCGATTTTCCTAGCATCTATACTCTAAAACAGATTGTACAAAAAAACATTGTTAACTTACTTTGGCATCCTAAAACAAGGTTCAGCACAAAGTAAAGAGAGGATTTGTGTCAGCACACAGCAAAAACATTCAATATTTTCTTAAGTAAAAGGAGAGGATAATCAATTGCCACGTGTCTGGGAGTCAGATGGCTGAGTGGTTAGGGAATCAGGCTATTACTCAGAAGGTTGTCGGTTCGTTTCCCGGACGTGCAAAATTACATTATGTCCCTGGGCAAGGCACTTCACCCTAATTGCCTCGGGTGGAATGTCCCTGTACTTACTGTAAGTCGCTCTGGATAAGAGCGTCTGCTAAATGATTAAATTTAAAATGTAAATGTAAAATGTTTGCCAAGCTTCCGCATCAGATAACTTACTTTCCATCTTCTCTCACAAATGTTAAGGTCTGGCTTATCAATTATTCAGCCATTATCGTTACTGGAAACCACCCATCCCACTGTGAGAGTGATGTTCAATCCCTGTGTCCTGCAGTGTTTATCATCCTGATTCCTGGTGTAAACTGTATTCGGTTTTACTACTTGAACCAACAAGCTAGCTAACACTGTTCTATGGCCACACACCACGTCTTTATGTGTGTGTGTGTGTGTGTGTGTGTGTGTGTGTGTGTGTACGCAGTGTCAGTCAGGACATGTGTCAGGACAAGCGGGGCTGGAGTCAACATTCAGTCAACGAGGTGTTAATTTATTAAGACACAATAACAGCAGGCCAACATGACTACGATAAGGTTTTATTCAAATATAAGCCTTATCTCCAGTCGTATGACAAATCAAACCAAATAGTATGTCTTGGGTTAAACAGTGCAAACAGAAAACTAACTTTCAGGTTCTTTTAACTTTAAATAAGACTATAGCACTACATTTAAGCGATGCCATGAATAATGCTATATTAAACTTTCTGATTTTAAATACAATAGGATAGGATTCTTTATATAATATTTTATGGGCATATATGAAAAGGGGTATACAAATAAAATTCGATTTGACATTTTTGATTTGATAGATTGAAGGATAACGGTCAAATCCACTCAACAGCCAAGGGATGTAGAGGGACAGGAAAGGGACTGTAGTTCCTAATGACCTTTAGTAAACATAATCTACAGTTAATAACAAACAGATCCTAAACAAAACACATAACTTGACAGGTACATACATACAAATAAAAAATATTGGAATAAAAAAACCATGGCCATGATAGTTAAAAAAACAAAAAACAAATGAAGCATCTCACTGAATAGAGAATGTGTATTAGGGGAATCTTACACTTTAAGCCATGGACTATTTACAGAGCAAAACTGACCACTGGAAATCACGAGAAGGTCTTGAACCTGCATGAGTACATGAGTACCCAACAGCGTTGTGTGTGGGGTGGAATAGACCAGTGAAGATGTGAGGCGGATGCTTGGGGCAGAGGGGGGAGGAGCCAGGCACAGAGGGGGGAGGAGCCAGGCACAGAGGGGGGAGGGGCTCAGCATGCAGGGTGGGCGGAGTCGGCGGCGGCGGCAGCAGCAGCGATGGCAGCCGTTCAGTAGACGGGCACGTTAAAGTACTCATGACGTGGCTGGGGGAGAGAAGTGCACACAGCTTACAACACACGACAAGCCCAGGCGTCCCGGCCACCACACAGCCACGAGATGCAGAACATGCAAGACAACAGCGGCAGGCGTTATCTATCACCTGGTGGTGGGGGAGGAGGGAGAGGTGGGGGATGGGGGGGTGCAACAGGTACACAGTACAGAGTTTAAAGGAGTCTTTTCTTTTGCGTTTTGATTTTCAATGTTTCAAAGGGCAAATTTACTCATTCTACTCAGGTAGAGTAGAACTGGCGGATGCATAACCCATCCTAAAGTTGACTTATCTAGAACTATTCTAGCTAGGTCTAGTATCTAGAACAAGGGCCTCGTTTGGTCTCGTGAAGACACACATTGTTTCGTTTTAAAGTGTCTTTTGTGTAAAGTTGTCCAATGTTAGTTCAAAGCTACAGTTAAACTCGATGTCAGTGTAAGTGGGAGAAATTGACGAGGATACAGGGCACTCCAGGGGAAGCAAGCACACAAACACAGACGACTCGCAAACAGTGGTTTCCAGTGACGTCTACATCTAGTAAGTGTCTCTTATCAATGCAAACGACTACTACTGAGGGCTGTAGGGATGGGCACTGTCTTTATTAAGGGCTGTGACACTATGAACAGACAAGCCATCTAACTAGGGGGACTCTAGGAGGGAGACCCACAGACAGATAGTATTCACCTCGTCTGGGTCTAGCTCTGAAAAAGACCTGAGGATTCAGAGGCCGTATTGGGGTTCAGCATACCTGCAGGATAAACATCGATCGGACAAAAGAATTAGCTCGGTCCCCTCAGGAAAAACGAGACTACGTTTCCCACGGACCACAAGAACAGGTCCTGCGTGAGATGAAGAGGAAGCAGTCTATATCTGATCCATCTCGCGTCACTCTAATTCAGTCTCTATGTGCAGAATGTGCGGAGAGACTGTCTTCCCCCAAACAATCCCATTTGCTTACGCTGCAATAATAACCCGGGCACAAAGTTTTCATTAAAGACTAATTAAAATAGTTTCATTCAAATCCCCTGAGGAATGTCTTCCTCCAAAGTAATTACCACACCATGCACTATTAATGCGTTTAAGCCCAGGGCCCCAAATACTAATTTGACCTTCCTTAAACGCATACAACCATACAACGCACATGCAACACATATTTGTGGAATCAAAGTCCAAAATCCTCAGTGCAAAGTTGTGATACGATTTTTTGTTGTTGTTGTAGGATTTCCCCCCGCTGAATTAGTTTGAAAACGGCATGTAATTAGCTTGTCTGGTTGCGTGACCTGAATGTGTGTGCCGACCATGCAGTTACATCAGAGAGTACAAGGCAGTTACGTTTGTGGTCGTTATTATCACCGGGCCTATTCCATTAGAAACGTTCATATTGGACCCACCAGCTAGGGGAACAACATTTACTTACCATATTCAATTCCACTTCATCGCTTACGGCATTGTGGCCACTTACGATTATCCCAGACAGGTCTCAACATGAATAATTAAAGTGTTGACCAATTAAAATGTAAATGTTAATGTGGAATGCTAATTAACAGCATGGTACCACAAGCACTGCTGTGTTTGCTGCAGGTGGTGTTTGGAATGAGAAACGGAATGGTAGTCTTCAGCAGGAAAACCAAATGTACCTTAATAGGCCATGTGAGAACTGTCTGGGGATTTGACTACAGTCTGAATGAGGTGTATCATTAGCAGTTGTTGCCCAATTAAAGGGGCATTTAGTTCCTTTAAACAGGATGTCATTAATCCAAACACTCTCAGGGCAATATAATGCCGTAAATGAGGCAGTCGTCTCATTCCGAGAGGCACTCGTCTCCCAGGCAGAGTGGTTCTCTTCACTTGCGATATCAAAAACATTTGCGTTCACTATAACAGTCTTGTATCTGGATTCATTCGAAGCCAATAATATCTGTAATTAACCATATGAATAGATTAACAGATGTTTTGTCTTAGAAGTAACAACAATTTCTCTGTCGTCACCCAACACATGATAAAAATGCTCTAGATCAGGGGTGGGCCTGATCCTCGAGAGCCCCTGTCCTGCATGTTTTAGTTGTTTCCCTGCTCCAGCACACCTGATTCAAATGAATGGTGATTACCCGGTTAAAACATGCAGGACAGGGGCTCTCGAGGACCAGGGTTGGCCAACCCTGCTCTAGATTGTAAAACACGCTGCCTGAGGTAGACTTTATGACAAGGACCTTGGGCTAATGTCTGATTAGAACATGTATGTGCTACCAGCATTATAAGATTATAAAACAAACACACCAAAGTGAGTACATTATGCTCCATGCAGTAAAAGGTCAAAGGGCACGCCACTATAAACCCATGCTGCCTGACTGACTGGCATCAGTCTATTATTTACCAAGCACCTGGACGGAGAGACGGGCTCTCTATAAGATCTCCTCATTGGGCAACCCTCCCCAGTCTTCACTCTGGCTCTACAAATACAGAATCGAGCCAATCAGATGCCTCGTCTCTCAAGCCAGCTGCGGATTGGCCGCTAGAGACTCCTGTGTCCGTCTTCCTTCTCTCGGGGAGCGAAATGAACAACCAGCATGACACAAGAGGAAATAAAAAGCAAAAAGGAAAAACTGTGCCAGGCTAGGGAGAACATAGTTGAATCACAGGAGGTGATAGGAAGTGGGAAGTGCATGGGGACGTAGATGAGGTGGCAGGAGGGTCAGGGTGTAGGTGAAAGCACAAAACTAGGCTCTAGTCTAAAGGAACTGTACGGACTACAGTAAGGGTACAGTAGAACGAATCATTAACCTGGTTTGCACCTTTCTGCAGCTGTGACGACCCCTCAGAGAGCACCTTTCTGCCCGATTCTGAAACTTCTCTCAGAGAAACAAGTCTCCTTCGAGACTCTTTTGTGTTTGCGTAGCTGAAAACCCTTGATAGTGTTGGAGTGGTCCCCTGAATACCCCCAGAAAATGCTTAGTTTAGCATAAAATGAGAGCAACTCTCATCGCATAGGGACTGCTACAGAACTGTAACCAACTGATAACATGAGCAGGCTAGCTGCGGTCACCAGGGCTTAACAGCCTATGAGGCCTATGGCAGCGAGACTCAATCATTTAGCAACAGTGAGGCCAATAAGTTGCTGAGATTTATTTACCTAGGCTGACGTTTCGTCTTACATGAACCCAAATCCCCCCATATCGAGGCTGTTTGTGTCAAGCCCATGGCTCATGTTCACTGCAATTAAAAAGTATCGTCTTCCTCCCTGAACATATTTATATTCCCCTATCATCACATTGTCATCAGGGCCAAGAGCAGCTGACACAGAGAGGGCAATTATTCTCCTTAATATTTGACAGTGAAACTGAAAATAGCAATGAGGTTCAGTTCGACAAAAGCCTTGAGGAAGGAAAACCGTTGTCCTTTAACAGGTGTCTGATTGCTGAATGACTGTTGGCTAGTAACTAGTTAGTTTTTAGGTACAACTACAGGAGAGTTTTTACTATATTGGTAAACATCATCAACAACATTTGGAAAACATCATACCAGTAACTACACGTTGTATTGTATAATGTGGCTACAAGTGGCTTTTTTTATTGTTATTATTGAATATTAACAAGGAGTAGGGAATGTTGTTGTTGTTGCTGGTATGTTAGGTTTCCTTGGTGCATTTACTCCCAACTACAGCTACTAGGGTCAACCTGGTAACTAGTGCTGGGCTCTGCTTAAAAGGGGTTTATGAACTGTACCTGGAAATAGGCGAATCTGAAAATCTAGGTTCTGTAAATCACAAGCAGAAGTAAAGAGGCAGAGAGAGAGAGAAAAAGAGAAAGAGGGAGAGAAAAAGAAAGACAGACAGAAGATACAGAAAAAGCGACAGAGAGAGAGAGACAAAGAGAGAGAGAGACAGAAAGATAGACAGACAGAGAGGGAGACAAAGAGAGAGAGAGACAGAGAGAAAGACAGACAGAGAGGGAGACAGAGACAAAGAGAGAGAGACAGAGAGACATGTCAGCAGGAGCAGAACCAGAATGACGGAACCCCGCTGTGGGGAACAGAGGCGCCCGCCACATCAAGCGCCTGACAGGGGGCTGTTGCATTCTGGGACATTCACTTATATCACCATGCTCTTTCAGATGAGGCAACAATAACGACTGTGTCTGAAAGGTCTGATCGACGTTACCGACAGTCACCAGTGTTTGTGAGACTGATGTGTCAAAATGTATCTCCTAGGCGCTTATCTCCTGGTGCAAATGCCACACGTCTCTGGATAAAGGTGTGGGTGGAACAAAGTCCATTAAATGCATCCAAATGTTACTGGCTGTATTAAAGTGGTGTGGCTACACTACACAGACAACACTAAAATCTGCTTAATACTTGACAATGAACTTCCAATGCAATAAATTGGGTTAGGTTTGGTAAGGGTGGAAAGGGACTTGATTTTGGGGTCTGGGGGAGAGCCTTCGAGTGGTCCCTTACCTCCTGCAGTAGGTCAGCCTGCTCGATGGCCTTCAACACGTTCTTCTTGGAGGTCTCCTGGGCCTCACCCCCGAGCAGAAACTCATCCAGGATGAAGTAGGCCTTCTCAAAGTTAAAGATGATGTCTAGCTCACATACCTGCAGAGAGCAAACCCAGGAACACTACAACAGACTGCAACCACGCGGAGCTCTATCTAGCCAAGGCGTTGAGCCAAAGCCAAATCAATTATTTAAAATTGTGCATTTAAAAGGTACAGCAAGCAATCAAGGATCTGAAGTGCATAGTTCTAACAGTATTTTGATGGTCCAGAAGCAATGTGTATTTTGCTAGGAACAGTGCATAAAATAACATTAGCTCTCTCAAAGCTGTGCTTTATTTGCAGACAAAACTCACTAGAACTAGCTTGCGAACAGTGTGCCACTGGCATATGTCAGAGCTGTGCTTGACTTACGGGCAAAGCCCACTGGAACTAGCTTGAGCATAAAGTGTCACTAGCACATGAGCATAAAGCTTCTAACTAAACACACAAGTTTTCACAAGGGTTGGGATGTAGAAAAGTGAGGAGGAAACGCACGCTGCCAAAGTACTTATCCAAAAGCTCTACATATCTGTGGATAATCTCCAGAGTGATGAGCTCATTGTCCTGATCCTCGATGCCACAGCAGAAGTACAGACTGGCGTATCTGCAAAGGCACAACAGCATGACTGCACAATCCCCAAACTGTCCATGGGGGAGGGAAGAAGAAAAAGAGTCTACGATATATTTTTTAAACCCACCAACTGAGACAGTAAAACCATTAAAGAGCTCTAAAAGTCTTTTTTCTTTTGTAATTGATGAGACCAGGGTGAGCTGCATGCAGGCTTTTCCAAGAGAGATGGAGAGGGTGAGAGCGTGCAGAAGGCAGATCCATCAGGTCTGGTTATATTACAGCGATCAGGGCGGGGGTGCACTGGGTAAGAGCGTGTCTCACAACATAGGGGTCCGGGTTCGAGTCCGACGGAGGCCATTCCCTGCACTGCTTTCCCATATCTCTCCAACTACCCCGTCCCTCCAATAAATTAAGCAGGAAAAATACCTAAGAAAATGAATATATGTTAGAGTAAGCAGCCTTGGCTCGACTCACTATTCATCCCTCGCCTCAGAGGCCGCAGACAAAGCCTTGGTACTCCCTTCCCCACTGAGAGCTCAGTGATGTATCGTCCCCCCCTCTCGTCACACCGCCAGAGTGCTGAGGGAGTGCTTCTCGGAAATGAAGTATTGCCGTTTTCAGCATGTGGGGGGGGATATTCATTTAACGGCCCGGAGTACCAGAGAGCTGAGGGGTTTGTGACTCCAGACCTCTCTGTTGTTCTTGATCCCTGCTAATCCTGAAGTACTCTTATAGCATGTGACCGTTGGCTAATAACGGTGCCAGCTGACTCTATTTCGAGTCTCTTGGGGGGTGGGGGGGACTAGCCGGTTAGTTGATAACCCTGGTGGTTACATCTCTAAATTAACCAGGAAATGAACAAACTCAAAAACATCAATCTGGGATGTTCATTCAGCGACAGACTAAAACTGTCAAGTATCTTTGAAATCCATCTCAGTTTTTGAATCTCTCCCATTGATCTGCGAAACCAAGGCTTCGGTTCAACAGACATGACAAAAACGAATTACCCTCTCTCTTTTCTGTTGTTGTCCTTCTAATATGCTTGGTTGGCAGTCACCGTGCCGCTAGCAATGAGGCTGCAGCTTGTCAAATCTGTTAAGTATGTGATTAGGGACTAAAACTTTGGCTCTGGTTCCCATTTAATTTAACACGCTGCTCGGCCTCACTGGACCCTGAAATGGACAAACCAGACTGTGGTAATCGACGATGAGATTGAATCTCATGAATACATTATCAGTGCTGTGACGTTTCATATCCAAGACAATTTCGAGCTAATAAACAAGTGAGGATAAAGAGCAGGGTGACACTCTCCATCTGGTGAGATTCCTGGTGGATTTTACGAGGCTGGTGATGTGAATAAAGCCACCACTGAGGATCTAAACATCTTGTGCATGTTGTGAGCACCTATCAGTACTGTGTGGTACTCTTGCTAGCATGCTAGTGGGTTAGCTCTGTGTCATGAAACCCCCGGGACACAACAGACCTATTGTCCCATGTGAAAACTTTCCAACTGTCAACTTTTAGGCTATTTCTTAAGAAGATTCAAGCTACAGCTTTGTTGGACTGAACTGTCAGACAAACATAGCATGTCACAGAGTGAACTTTGCATGCAGTCAGTGCCGCATTCTTGTCTGGTGCTGCCGCAGAGCGAGGTCACTGATTGGTCAGCGTTCCCAGGTGTCATGTGAGGCTGCCGCGTTTGGGTCGCCAAGGCTCTGCCTACCCATCGGTTGGCACGGCAACTGCGGATAATGAGGCAAGAATAATGCTCCCCTTTTTTTCCGCAGCAGTCGGTGTTGTCTGCTATTCCCATCTCTCTTTAACCTCACCTCAAAACTTCACTTTAGGAAGGAAGCACTGACATGTGATGGTGTGTCTGACACAAATACTGTTAATAATTGATTTCGCTTTATCCAAAGCAACGTCTGGGGAGGATTTGAACCTGTGACCGCATCTTCTGTCAAATGCTCTAACCACTGAGCTTTACCCCTTCAAGAATGTGCTGCTGTGGAAGAGGATAATCTTGGGTGTCTAACTATGACAGTGTAGATAAATAACTGGTTCTGCTGAATTTCAAAGCTACTGTTCTAGCATGATTTCTCATTAGGTCTTTGTGGCCTTCAGGCGAAAAAACACCCAAACTCAGCCATGTTGTTGTGGTGAAAGTAACCAGATTGAACCACTGACCTCTTGTAAACGATCTTGAGATCCCTCCACTCTAAAAAGCTGCACATTTTTGGCTTCCGAGCCAGGACTGTTTGCACCAGCTCTCGGGTAATCTTCTTCTTCTCCTTGTCAGAAAGGGGCACATACCACTTCTGCAGCCTGAGCTTGCCCTGCCGACTGAACAGCAGCATAAACTGCATCTGGAGAGGGGAGACACAGTTTAAGGGAAGTGACACAGGAGAGTTAAGTGAGAGGAAAGGAGACGTGGTCACGTGGAGACGCTCCATTTATTTTTTACTTGTGGGAATACATTATTCAAATTAGATTATATGAAGTTAAGTAATGAGATGAATAAAATAAATGTTTTAAATAATTGACAGTTTTTCAGAACACACCAACAGAGGTAAGTGATGGGATTATTCAATTAAAACCCACAACCCGTAGTCTGCACGCAGCAAAAATACACTGCGCAATTGAGTTTAATAGCAGTGTAGACAAGTGTGTGATCCGCTTTCTGTAAATGCTACTGTGGCCCATTTGATGCAAACTGCGTGCAGACATGATCGACGCAATAATGTTTCAATGACATCAGGTTGTCACAATTACAGTGCAGGTTTCCAACTGCAAAAGTAGAAAGCATCGGTCAAGCTTGCTTGCCTTACTTCTAATATTACGGCTTCAGACATGACGGGTTACGCAAAGACAAAATAAAGTGAACCAACATATCTAGAGTAGTCTCAATTTAATGTACAATACGCTTACCTTAAAGCCTCAACTAGATGTGTCACGGATAAATTTGCCGAAATGAAGTCTGTACTTGAACACATTCACGTTACCGTTCTTTTGGTCTGTGCGTGCGATTAGGGGGCTAGTCGGCTGAAAACCAATTCCCAATTGGTCCAAGACCCACTGTCGAGATTTACCATTGGGTGTGTACACAATATGCCCCGCCTTCTCTACTTGTCTTGCACTTGGCTGTTCCGCACACAACATAAATACCTGAATTCTCAGGACAATTTAGATTACTGAACGAGACCAGAAAATACGTTTTCAAATATTTAACTCGGTCCTATAACTGAACATTAAATGCACGTTTAAACATTTGTATCTACCCAGTGCTTAATCGACTTCAAAACGGTCCGCGAGCGCCACCCTTATAGCAACACAAGTCATGGCATTACCAATTGACCAGTTACGAAACTTACACGAAGTTTAAAAAGGAACAGACTAGCAGTGTGTAATTGAAAATTAAACATTTATTGCATAAAAATACGAACACATGTAAAAATGAGACAGTCGCTTTGAGCGCTCTATTGCACAGCAGCGTGCTGTCCACGCCGCAGAGTCTCCAGAGCCGAGCGCACCTCGACCCGAGAGATGACACACCGCCTGTTCATCTTCGAAAGCCTTGCAGCTTCCAGCCCCACCTGCTGACAATATTCTGTTGAAAGACGCCTTGGCACTCCAGAAAACTTGCTCTTCACGGGGCAGATCTGTCCAGAGTAAAGTAGAAAAGTTATTTCGACCCTGGTTTAAAGGACCAACCAGCTGTACAGTTTGGCTAACTCGCCTACCTCTTTGTGAGTTCTGTACATGAAGGTTAAATGAGCTTGAACTTTTACAGGCTTCTCACACGGCTTGTTCCGCTTCTTGACCTCTCGAACTCTGGGGATTTTCATCTTGTTTCGTTGCGTTCTAACAGTAGAATATAGGTTGAAGCAGCTTCTTAAAAGCTACAGTTCATGTAGCTCTGGCAATCTTTCAGTTGAAAACTTATCAAGCTAAACAATATCTCTTGGAGCCTGCGAGCGCCACATAAGCATAACCGCTATACTACACAAATGTTGCACCAGCTGTTCTTTATAAGGAGGCTAATTACGTGACCCGGTGCAATAATTGAATGGTCAATCATAATGATGGGAGGGAACCGCATTGCTGCATGGCGTTACTCTGACCAATTACCATCCGTAGCTCTTCGGGTTCAGATTCGTCTGTTTACATCTACAAAGACTGACTCTGTACATTACAGCAGGGAGCGTCTGATGTCCAACAGGCCGCCTCATAAGCTTAGTGTAGCGCTTTGTATTTTTAGAACACAAGGCTTTAGAACACCAAACCTGAGAACGCCAGTGTTTAGAACCCCTGGCTCTAGAACACCAGGTTTTAGAACAGCAGACTTTAGAACACTGATCTTTTATAGAATATCAACCACTGAAAACACCAGGGTTTAGACATCCCTGTCCGGCGACATGCTCGGACATGATCGTTCTCGTTTTAAGAACAAAGCCAGATCCCCTTGTTCTTTCACGTGGCTGTTGACTGACCAGCAAGCACACAGCGAGGTGTGGAGGGTGTGGTTTGTTGGCAGAGACGAGCAGATAGCAGGTGTTAGATAAGACCGTCCGTGGCCAGGGATTAGAGTAATCCTGTTCTGTAGCTGCAGATATCAGTGCACACATCCCATTCCTGCACACTCGGTGAGCAAGATGGAGGTCACCGCGCGATGGGCTGTTCTGTTGTCGCTTATTCTCTTCTCTCACAGTAAGTTTGTCCATCGGAGCTGTAGCTAAAACATGACCAGCAGAGCCTGTAGAGGAACTGGGATGGGCCTCTGTGGGCTCTGCTGGTCTCTGCTAGTCTCTGCTTGTCTTCATGCTGTCACTGGTTTCCGATGGAGGTTGTTAGACTAGGTAATGCAGGTGCTGTGTGGACGTTTTGATAGGGGGAGGTCACCGCTGTCAGGACACACGGGGTTAAACGGAAAATGCTCACTCGAGTCTTGTTCTATATCTGCATGTGTGGCTTAACTATGAGATACCAAATACCGAGGCTGTTCACCTCTGCTACAGGGTTTTCTTTTCTTAGAGTGGACTCTTGATTTTCTATGGTCACACTTAACAACTCCTTCCCCCATTCTGTGGGGCCTGTCTAACTGGACCTGAGATCCCACACAGCCTCTCCACAGACACCACAGACGCTCCTATGTTAGATTGACTTTTTCGTACATGATAAAGTGAACTTCTATTTTTAAGTCTGCTTGTCCTTCCTGTCTGACCATCTGTGTGTTCTCTGTCGATCTCCTTCTCTTCTTGCTTCTGCATGGCCGTAGTCCTAATTGGAGTTCACACGCAGGAGGTAAGTGCTTCATCTCGTTTCCCTGAGGTGAATTGAGAGACTGAAGCGACAGGCTTTGGCAGGGGTTTCACAGTGGCTTACCGTGATCCCGTGTCCTGTTCCGTGTGCCAGTGTAGCATGGCTAGTCCTGTGGCCTAGCAAGGGTTTGCCGGCAATTGAAGGAGAAGAGGAAAGCACGCACCTCCCCACCACTTACACACTGGGGGAAAAAACCCAGCATCGTGCCTTTAGCTCGCTGAGTTATTGCGTGCTCTTTCTGCATGGAAGACCTGTGTTTGATCTACTCGTCCCCCCCCCAGGAGGAGGAGGTGCCCGAGGAGGAGGTGCCGGAGGAGGAGGAGCAGGAGCAGCAGGAGGAGGAGCAGGAGGTCGTTCAGACCTGGACGGGGACGGGGACGGTGAAAGCTTGCACGTGTGACTGTGAAGGAGGGGACTCTCCCACGGGGACACCCCCCGCCGCGTCAACCGTTCTGGCAACCGTGCTGGCCCCCTCTTCCCCCCTGGGGAGCCCGCTGGAATGCATGCCAGGTGAGGACACTGAGAGCTCCCTGCTGGGCCTGGGCCACTGCTAATGATGTCACCGCTAATGTGATCACCGCTAGTCTCACTGCTAACGTAGTCACCACTAAGTAGTCACCGCTACAGTATTCAATGCTAGTAGTCTCACTGGCACTGCTAATGTAGTCAATTCTCGTCGCACTGCTAATGTACTAAACGCTAGTTTTAAAAGTTAGCCCCCCACTAGCAGCGACACACAAAGTCTCCAGTCCTTACCTGTGTTTAGCAAGCTGACTTACAGGCCGCAGTGCAGGGCAGCGAGGGATATGCTTGTCCTAAGCTGAGGCAGGATCAGAGGGATAACACTCATCGTTTACTTCCGGAAGGAACGCTAGGTCGCCTGCTGCACCTGCTCAAACTTTGAGATGCAGTTAGCAGTTGTGCTGTAGTATTCCTGTCGTATAAAGAACCATTTTGTAGCTCAGTGTGGTGTGAAAAACAATGGAAGTGGGCCAATTTGAGTGCTTTCTGGATGTTTGCTCCATTGTCAGTGGGCGCAAGAGCATTTTGAAGTTGTGGATGGTTGTGTGTAAGAGAAAGATGGCACCAGGAGAAGCCCCTGCTGGCTGAGAGGAAGAATGCTGACAGATTCCCGCTGTGCCCCTCTGCTTAATTGTGGCTGCAGCGATCACCGTGGTGATACACGGCCAGCCCGGTACATCAGCCAACCTGGAGTTTGGATTTAATTCAAATGACAAATGGGAGGTTATACATCCAACCTCACTGCATTCTGAAATGTGAGTGTGTGTGTGTATACGGATTCCTAAACAGGGAGAAGAAGAGGGAAAGGAAGTGTTGAAGATGAGAGAGAGAGAGAATGCTGGATGGCGTTAGATAATCCCATTACTAGTAAAGCAATGTGATGAGCAGATTAAGGGGCCTGAAATAGGGCATGTCCTTCACCTAAAACAAGGAGGGTACTGGGCACACCAGCCCACGTGAGGCTGTGATGCCTGAACGCTCACCCGGCCACGACACGCAAGGCCAAGGCCACGCCAAGGCCCTCTTCAGAAGGGCACAGGATATCAAACCCTCTGTTGATTTCCTGCCCACACGAGGGGGGGGAAGGAATCCTTGGATGATCTTGAACTTCCTTGGCTGCTTCTTTGCCTAAACTGGTGGCTGCGGTCTTCTTGTTCAGTATGTCAGCCGTGTAGTATTGAAAAGTCAATTATGTTATTAAGTTGGGTGTTGAGTAACCACATATTGCCACTACTACTGGACCAATTGAGTGAAATGTAATATTTTAGAATTTGAGATTATTTTTTAACCCTAACCCTGAATTGAAACAGGTCATGATTTGGGGGACCCAGCTGATCTGCTTTGTGCCGGTTCTGTTCTGTGCAGAGTGTCCCTACCACAGGGCCCTGGGCTTCGAGGCCGGTTCCGTAACAGACGAGCAGATCACATGCTCCAACGGTGACCAGTACATCGGCTGGTACTCCTCCTGGACCCCTGGCAAGGCCCGGCTCAACAACCAGGGCTTCGGGTCAGTCCCCCTCAGCGTCAACACGTCGCTTTACTAATGCTTCATGTGGCACACTGAACCATGCTGACGGACAGACCGGACTGTGCTCCCGTCCTCTCTCAGGTGTACCTGGCTGTCCAAGGTCAACGACAACAGCCAGTGGATCCAGATCGATCTGAGGGAGGTGGGTGTGGTGTCCGGCATCCTCACCCAGGGCCGCTGTGACGCGGACGAGTGGGTGACCAAGTACAGCGTCCAGTACCGGACCGTGGAGAACCTCAACTGGATCTACTACAAGGACCAGACTGGCAACAACAGGGTAAGTGAAGACAGAGACACGGTTTGAGATGTACGGTAAGAACTCACCAGAGGAGATTGGGACCTGCCTAGCATGATACTGCCGTTCTGTAGGGTTTCACTTAAACCCTAATTCAGCACACCAGATTGAAATTATTAACTGGGGCTGGTGGGAAAAAGCTACAGGACGGTAGATCTCCCAAGTGCAGGGTTGGCCAGCCTGGGACTAGGTTCTGTAGATGCCATAACAAAGTCTATCAGGTTCAAATCTTTGTTTCCTATGGATGTAATAGAGGTAATTGGAGTGGAGGTAGAACTCCTCGTGGTCGAGCGTCTCTGCAGCCTGAGGCCATGACAGGTTCTTCTCTTCACCCCCTCAGGTCTTCTACGGCAACTCGGACCGCTCCTCGTCCGTGCAGAACCTGCTGCGCCCGCCCATCATCGCCCGCTACGTCCGTCTGCTGCCGCTGGGCTGGCACACCCGCATCGCCCTGAGGATGGAGCTGCTGATGTGCATGAATAAGTGCACGGTCTGAGAAAGGGTTCACCTTGCCCGCATCACTCCCCCATCCCTAACACCACCCCACCCCCAACCCCTGCCACCTCCCACACACTTGCCAAAAGGGGGACACCGGCCCCGAAGCACTGTTCAGATCCAGTGTGGGAGACCTCTGGCGTAGACGCCATTTCTGCTTGTTCCTCTTGTGTCCTCGTGGGCCTAATGGCGTGTTATTCTTCCGTTTATCTTCATGTTCTGTACCTTTGTATCCCCCCCCCTTTGTATCCCCCCGTACACTTGACAGACTGGACGTCATGTAATGCTCTGCGCTTCCTGTGTCTGCTTGTGAATCATGGCTGACTGAATGAACTGTGGGGTATCCTGTTACAGTAGAAAAACTGCTGCACTGAATTCCTCCCCACAGCGGGGCCTCCGGTTCCCTACCCTTTAATTCTAGAAACACTTTGATTGTATAATCTGGACATTCATCAAAGCCACAGGGGGGTCAACCACACAAATGCAATTTCCTCTTATTGTGAAAAGATACATTTTCAATGCATTGATAAGTTGGCAAACAAGTGGACACGTACGCAACTGACAGTTGATTTGTTTTATTTGACATGTTATTGACTGTAAACAATGTAAACATTACTATTCTATAGGAGCTAAACTGTCTTCCTGGTGGTGCTGTTCCCGTGGAAACCCTTTTAGGAACAAAAGCTGATAAAACGTTAACTATGCTACCAATTCATGTCTGTAATAAAAGCACAAACATAGGACTTTGTTTCATACAGTGAATTAACGTTTTTCAGTAATAAATATCACCCAAAAATAATCAGACATTGGTATTAATATAATACACTGTGCTCTTGTCTCAACAACGACAACTAAGCATCAAAAGAAAACAAAAATAAGTACAGTATTGTGTGGAGTAGAAAGTGTTTGACAGTCCTTACCTGGAACACGACACACTACGATCCACGAGTCAGAGTCACCTGTGCTCTGACTCTGGGCATTGACTTGGACTGGGAAATGACGACGCACAGTAGGGAAGAGGAGTTAGGGTTCTTTTTCGTTTCCGACCACCACAGATCTGTGTAAAGTGCAACGTTCAAGTTCAGCCAGACTACCTAGCATGGCGTTTCTCCCTCGGAAAGGAACGCAATCAGAAAACAACACGAAAACATGTCATGTGACCTAAAGATGTCCTGTGACATTAGACGTGTAGGAAGAGGTTTGATCTGAGCTGTGCCACCTCACTGAGCTATAAGCTACAGGGGACGCGCACAGCACAAGCCAAGGTCTGTCCTCGGCCACGAATGAAATTATTGAATTATTTAAAATGATTATTTTACATTCAAAAATGAACTACCTTATAAACTTAAGTTTGGTTGAATAACATGTGCTGACCATAGAATAAGGAAGTCTAGAGAACCGTTTATCCAAATGAAGACTCTTACTTTCATTATTAACTTGTTTGAAAGATATTCACAAACTGATCATATTCAAGAGTCTAAATGTAGTCTTAGCTCAACCTTACGACATTAAACCTAGGATACGCTTTTCTCTCAATGTATTTTACAATAGCTATTGTTAAAGTCATATAACCTTGCAGTTTAAACTTGTGTTAGTATTATTGTGGTAGTGCAACAATGACAACAGCATTTTACAGACATCAACGCGCTCTTGGTGATATTGAAAGCTTGAGTGGAGAGGCTTTTCACCTGCAGGTTATGACTGATTATAATTATACTTCAGAACACTTCAATAGACAGTTTACTGGAATAGATCACAATGCCTTGTGCATAATGTACTTAACCTGAATATAACAAAGTTAAATGCTAAATTTTATTTGAATATCGTTATTACAAAGCTCCAAACTATCCTTACTATCCTTCCCGTGTTAAGTTCAGGTGTATTTTATTGGGTGCAGTTCTTTTTTATGTCCTGCAGGGGGCGGCGTTGGAGATTCTATCAAATATCAAGTTCCTCCGCCGGTATTGCATTCTTCTTTTAAAGCACATGCAAAACACAAGTTTTGATTGTCAACTCACATAAAATAAAGCAATGGATTTAAAAGAGAACTGATTAAAAACAATTGTGAAACTGGTCAAGTGAGCTGCATGTTGACATCTCTAACCAGTGTGACTTGGGCCAACTGGAGGCAGATGGCACAGATCATACATCAACAGGTACTGAAAACGCAGTAAAAAGTAATAAGACACAACAGACCCACAATGAATAAACTCTTAACTTAATCAGTCAGACAACTTTAGATAATCTTAAGGAAATTAATGTAAATACTACGCGATACCATGTAATATATACTTATTGAGGATAAACTAAAACTCTTACATTTAAATAGCCGGAACTCTTACATCTTAAATAGCCATATATATATATATATTGATATATATTATTCATTTATATATTTGTAATTTATAACAAAAAATCATATTCAGCATTACCATAGATAATATTACAAATTCTATCAAACATGGAAGCTTTGAAAAGAAAGAAAGGAAATCAAAAAATAAATGCAGGACGTGTCCTACACTGTGGGGCTTGTGGGGGAGTGTGAGGTGTGGCAGTAAGGGTCTGCCAGGAGCAGAAGGTGGGGCGTGGATGTGGGGCGTGGATGTGGGAGGTGGATGTGGGAGGTGGGTGTGTAGGGTGAAGCACTACAGTGCAGTCTCTTTCAGGTCATTGAGGTTTGGCATCCGCGAGCGGGAGGCCCGTCCAAAGCCGTGCCCGTTTTGCCCTCCCTTGCCACCCATTTGTTCTGGGTAGGGGTTCCCCTCCGCCCGGCTCAGGGCTGACGCGTGCCAGCTGGACTCCAGCTGTCCTGGCAGGGGGTAGGCCGCCTGCCGGCTCTTCAGCTGGGGGGTGCTGAGGCCCGGGTGGCCACGGCCGTCGCTGAAGCCACCTTTAGCAGAGGCCGGGTTGGGGAGAGGCTGGAAGCGCATGTCAGACGGGGTGGTCTGGTTGGAGGACGAGGAGGAGAGGTGCAGGAGCTTGCGCAGAGACTTGAGGGGCTGGCTCTGGATGGGAAAATACACACGCGTGCAATAGGTTTGTTCAGATTGTACAACAGTATGAATGGATCAGTGTTGTACGACAAGACTCGATAGGCTCCCAGGTTTACTTATCAACGTTCAAGAGAAAACAAGACGACCTACGCTGTACCTGAGAGTGAGAATCTGTAATTTTTTCTGGAAGCCAGTCATCCCGGTCTCTCTCCCGCTCCTGGTCTCTGTCCCGGCTCTTGTCCCGATCGCGGCTCTTGTCCCGATCGCGGCTCTTGTCCCGATCGCGGCTCTTGTCCCGATCGCGGCTCTTGTCCCGATCGCGGCTCTTGTCCCGATCCCGGCTTTTATCGCGATCGCGGCTCTTTTCCCGATCGTGGCTCTTGTCCTTGTTCTTGTGGCGGCTGCTATGGCCAGAGGACCTGGAGGACTTCTGTACGACCATGTGATCTACTCCGTCACTGGGGACCTGCGGGGAACACAAGAGGGTCAAGGAGCTGGGTACACACACACGTCATTACAACGTCCTACTAACCCTAACCCTACACCACCCTACCACCAGCACCCTCCAGACATGCACCTCAGAACACAACCCTGGCCCACAGACAAGAGGAGGTCAAAGCCCTGGGTCCTGATATAATGACACGAAGGCGTGGGGGGGAATTGAACCTGCAATCTCTTGGACAGTCTGATTGATGGATATATCCGTCCCCCCAGCCCCTGTTCACGCTGCACACTCTCAGCTTCTTATGAAACCATTGTGCCAAGTCTGGCCTGAAAACATTTAGATGGACCATTGGCAGGGTATAGCTCCACTCGCATTGAGGCGAAGAGCGGATATTCTTATGAATAGAAAAGGCCGATGAATAGAACGGCCGCTTATTACACATCTGTCTTTCTTTTCGGGGTCATTGTGACGGGCGGAGGCGGGAGGACGGCTGAACACTCAGCATAATAAAAGGTGCAGAGTCTACAGAGCTAATTAAAACGTGGCCTTTCATTCTCTCCCTCCTCTCCCGGTCTATGAGTCGTCTCGGTGATATCCGGTCATTACTGCACCAGTCCTTCCTAGCGAGGTGTGACACACGGCCAGACATGAATTTCGGGTTGGGAGCTCGAAGCAGACAGCAGAGCCCTAGGGCGTGTCACGCCCCACGGACCCCTGACGGCCGCCGTTTCCTGCTCTCTCTGTGGGACTGAGGGTGTTCAGAGTTGCAGCTGACGTTTTTGTGTCGTGCCGTGTGAAAAAAAACTTCGCTATTTTTTTCCCCCTGAAAGGTTGAAACAATACTTGAAAAAAAATATAAATAATGGTTAGTGTTTTTTTGTCGTCTATTCCCCTTCCCATCCATAAGGCAGCTTGGTGAGTTATTAAGCGTCCCTGTGCTAATACGCCCTGTCTTAGATGATCAGGCCCAGGCTAGGGACAGGTCACCATTCACCAACACGGTACTATAACGTCCTTAAACACTACATGAGACACTTGGTTAAAAAAAAAGACCTTTCCCACAGTTACATTGGCATAACTACCCACGGGAGGTACCACAGTAGTCTCACCCATTCAGATGCCCGATGGACCAGGTTGGTTCTACATTTCTACACAAGCAATCATCACAAAACAGCACCTTTCAATGAGAAGTTGGAGGAAAACAAAAAAACAAACAAGCGATGGGTTTGATCAACGCTGTTAGTGGCATGCGATGGTGGCAGTCTGGGTTAGCCGAGAGAGGAGGGCGGTACTGTACTGTGTGTGCAGGAGGGCTATACCATGGGGGAGGACACTACTGGGAGCAGCCTCACAGTGGAGCTACGCTTTACGCTAGGCTTTGAGCTAAACAGAGGGAATAGACAAGTCTTGATGACGGGCGTCCGTCCGTCCGGGAGCGCCGTCTGCAAGGCAAGAGGCACATGACGCTGGTGGAAGACAGGGAGACTTGATACAGGTCAACAACAACAACAACAACAACAACAACAACACGTCAACGACGACATTGGCAACGTATGACTGTTTGGTCGCGTGATCACACGCATGTAACAGAAACGTTTACTGACAAGGAGGCCCGACAGACAGGGGTGGCTGCTTTCCATGACGACACGCACAGCACACGAGGCTATGACGCGTCGCAGCCCCCGGGGGGGTACGATGCTTGTGACCCTGATGTCTGGAGAAGGCGTCGGGGACCTCACCGAGGGAGGAGGAGGAGTGTGTGTGTGTGTGTGGTGTGGGGGGGGGGAGACGAAACCCACCGTTTGGGGGCTTTTTCTTTTTCTTCTTGATCCCTCTGAAGAAGCCCTGTTTCTCCTTCTCCTTGGAGGGCTCGACAGGGTTCATCACCACAGTCTCGGGTCCTGCCCTGCACAGACACAACCGGGAGGGGGGAGGGGGGTGAACCCAGACACTCCTAACCCCTGCAGCTCAGAACCAGACACGTAATAACATGTGGACATCTCCAGTAGTCAGACTGGTAGTGCATTCTTGTCGGGGTCATCTTTGGCATGTGTGTGTTTTTCGTAGGGTCATGACTTCATGAGTAGGGTGTGTGTGTGTACTCTCCTAAGGTCACGATGAGTACGGCGTGTGTCGCTTGTAGGGATGACGTGATTTGAAACACAGCTGGTCTGCCCTCGACCTCGGGCCGGGGAGTTACTCACCAGGGGTCAAAGGCCGGCTGGCGCTTGGAGTGGTTGGTGCCACCGTCCCCCGCCACACCTGAGCCCCTGCTCTGGCCACCGCCTTCGTGGAAGTTGTCTGGCCGAGGAGAGGGCACTGGGAGGGACAGCAGGAGGGAACAGATTGACGGATGACAGATTCGGGAGGTGAGGAGACAAGTCGTGGACCATCGCTCTGGTGATGGGGTGACAGGGGGTGATGGGTGACAGGGTAGAGGGGGGGGGATGGAGGAGGTGAGGCGTGGGGGTCTGACCTCGGTAGAAGCTGCCCACCCTCCTGGGCATGGACTCGCTGTAGATGATGCGGTTCTCCTTCGACGAGCCGCCGTCCTCGCCATGCTGCTCGTGGTACATCTGGCCCACCTGGGAGGGAGGGAGGGGGGAGACAGGGGGTGAGTCAGAGAGGGGGAGGCCCGCTCTCACCCATCTGAAAAGACTCCAGCACTCAGCGACCAGTGGAGCTACGAAGGAGAGCTGAATCGCGTGGGAGCGTGAGACTGCGCGAAACCAGGGGAGAGGACAGAAGAGACGGCGGACTGGAACACATGACTGTGACCCCCGAGTGTGTTGATTGGTGGTCGCCGAGTTTCACAATCCAGCTTTTACCGGAGCCCTGACAGCGCAGAGGCATGAGTCACACAGACAGCCTTCAGTTAAGCCTCCGTACCTTCCTCCGAGGAGCCTGTCTACATATAAGGAGAGCTAGCCCTTCAGGAGGGAAGCAAAGCACAGGGAGGCGTGTGACGCACGGCAAGGAGTGAGAGAGGAGACGGAGAGAGAGAGAGAGAGAGAGACAGAGAGAGACAGAGAGAGAGACAGAGAGACAGAGAGAGAGAGACAGAGAGAGAGAGAGAGAGATAGGAAGGCAGAAAGAGCTGTACAGAGTGCTTGAGACAAACAACAAAGCCAGATACAGGGAGAGAGAGAGAGAGAGTCAGAGATGGAGAGAGAGAGACAGACGGAGAGAGAGGATGGAGAGAGAGAGAGGTGTTGGGGGGCTGGAGGGTGGGGAGCAGGCAGGGTTTCGGACCTCGCTCTTTTGTCGCTGGATGTGAAAGGAGGCCGTGTTGTCCCGGGTGGAGTCTCTGATGGGGGGCCGGCCGTGGCTGACCTCCTTGGGCGCCTGCTCGCTCTGCTGACGGAGAGACGGAGGTGGAGGGATAGAAAAGGAGAGATAGACACAGAGAGATAGAGGGGAGGAGAGATGGAAAGATAGACAGTAGGGAGAGGGGGATAGATAGAGATGGAGGGATGGAGTTGGAAATACAGAGAGAAGGAGAGACAGAAGAAGAGATTGTGATGGAGAGAAGAACAAGGAGAGAAAGGAGGGAAAGATATATGAGATAGAGATTGACAGCAGGGACAGGAGAGGTAGAGGGCATGGGAAGCGTGAGATACACATAAAAACAGAATGCACACATACACACTATAGATACATCAGTCCTCACATTAAGAGCCACACAAAGGACTGAAAGCAGCATGTAACTGCCTCAGAGCCCTGTTAACCTCAACGGAGGCATTCTAGTCAGGCAACGCAACGTGGAAGGGGGAATGACTCCAAATAGATTGTTTGTGTACTGTTTTACTAATAGTCTGCCCGCGGAAAGTGACATATCAGGGTGTTGTAAACTGTCAGCGGTCTCTCTGTCACTCGTTAAATAACATGTGCTACAGTTGTAATTAAAAGCAAAGCAAACCCAACAGGTAGCAGGGAATCTATAACTCATTGCGACGGAACCTGTATTGATTGGCATAGGGGAGGGAGGGTTGTTAGAGGGGGGGGCGGGGGTAGGTGAGGGAGGCTGGTGAGGGTTGTGTGTGGTGAGGGGTGGAGGAGGGGGAGGGAGGTCTCCAGAGAGGCCCCCGTAGGCTGTCCGCCCAGTGCGGAGGGACTGACCCTGCTCAGGTCCTCCTCCCGGGAGGAGGAGCCCCCGGAGTGGCGTGGCAGCGTGCGGTGCTGCAGCTGGGGGCGAGAGCATCTGCAGGCTGCTGGTCCTGGCCGGCATGCCCTGGCTCACCGCCAGCCCCACCTCGTTCCCGTGAGTCCTCTGCCGGTCCCGCCTCACGTACATGGAGTGGCGGTGCGGCCGCTGCTGCGACGAGAACGGCGACGTGTAGCCCAGGCCGTACGCCAGGGCGTCGTGGGACGGGGCGGCCAGGGCGTGGCCGTGCCCGCCTCCTCCCCCCCCCGGCTCCTCGGACGCCTCCTCGGAGGCCTTGTGGCGGGAGGAGGCGCGGCGGGACGACGAGTCCAGGGTGTTGCTGTCTCTCTCGGGGCGCATGCCGCCGCCGCCGCGCCCCGCCGGGCTGTGGCCCTGGCGCTCGCCGTGACGCGCCGTGGCGGGGCTGCCCGGGGCGTTGAGGTCCAGGCAGCTGGTGGGGAAGTAGCGCGACGGCGCCTCGTCCCCCAGCAGCCGCGGCTCGCTCAGGTTGCCCACGGACTTGGCGTCGCTGAGCGTGCCGTGGCTCTTGGACAGGTTCAGGTTCAGGTAGGCGGAGCTCTTGGAGGAGGGGCCCGAGGAGCCGTGGGAGGAGTCCAGGTAGCCGTGGCGCCCGTGCTTGTCGTTGGACTGCAGCGTGTTGTTCTTGCCCTCGGCGAACGACGAGTGGCGGCTCTGTTGCTGCTGCTGCGGCCGCGAGTTGGACTTGAGGTACTTGGCCCCGGGGCCGTCGGAGCCCTTGGGCCCCGGGCTGAAGTCAAAGTCCCCCCCCGCCCCGCCCGCCGTGTGAGCCTCCTTGGGGCTGAGCAGGTGCGGCAGGTTGTTGTTGGCCAGGTCTTTGCCGCAGGAGGCCGAGCGGTTGAGGGGCTGGGGCGGGTAGTTCTTGGGGTGCAGGGTGGGGCTGAGGCTGGACGGCACGTTCCCGTTGAGGCAGCCCTCGGGGCTGGGCTGGAGGTCCTCGTGACGCGGCAGGCTGGAGCAGTCCCTGCTGCTGGAGCGGGGGTGGCCCGAGCTCTTCCCCCCGCCGTGACTTCTGGGGGGAGGGAGAGAGGAGGCGAGGAGAGGAGGGAGTAGAGGAGAGGAGGAAGGGAGAGGAGGAAGGGAAGAGTGGTGGGACAGGGGGAGAAGATATAGAGCATGTTAATCTGGATGATTGGCTGTGTTTTCGGGTGTTCTTCTCATGTTCCATTCTGAACACGAATTTCATTCGTCCAAGATGTTTTTCTTTTATTTCTTGCATTACATCCATTTCCTAGTTTCCCAGCCTACCTGCCACATTCTGTTACTAAAACCCTGCACTCCCCCTTCTCCATCCATCCCTTCCCCCTTCCCCCCCCCTCCCGCCATCCCCCGGTCATCGTGCTGCCCCTGTGTGCAGTGCTCTCCCTGACCTGCTGGGGGCGGCGTTGTCCCCGTGGTGGGGTTTCCTCTTGGAGGAGCGTGCGGGCGTGGGCGTGGACGGGGCGGGCCGCTCCAGCAGGCGCGGGGTCTGGAAGGCGTGGTGGTTCAGGCTCTGCTCCGTCAGGAAGCGCTCCGTGGGGCTCAGCAGCAGCAGGTTCTAACACACACACATTCACACACACACACATTCATACACACACACATTCATACACACACACATTCATACACACACACATTCACACACACACACATTCATACACACACACATTCATACACACACACATTCATACACACACACATTCATACACACACACATTCATACACACACACATTCACACACACACACACACATGCATACAAACACACAAACATTTCTATCAGAAC
This sequence comes from Mallotus villosus, assembly GCA_903064625.1. Classification (NCBI taxonomy): domain Eukaryota; kingdom Metazoa; phylum Chordata; class Actinopteri; order Osmeriformes; family Salangidae; genus Mallotus; species Mallotus villosus. The sequence goes on along the minus strand of CAEFZP010005862.1, from coordinate 305,144 downwards.
CCACCTACATAGCAACACCCCCCTCGCCTTGCTCACGCATCATCACCAGTCGTCATCATTATCATAAAAATCAACGCTTCATTGTTCCGAACAGAACAGAAGAATATTCCGCCGACATTTCGGATGTGTCACTTTGTCTTGGCATGTCCTTTTCTTCCACACTTCTGGGCTCCGGAGAAGGCGTGAGGTGACTCATAAGAGAAACAAGCTTCTTTTGTGATACAAAAATCAAACCACAATCGGAAAACATATGTATATTTAGCTCGTTCTTTCAACACGCATCAACTCGGATTCAGAGAGACACTCAAGATTCTCAGAAAGCGTCTGGAGGTCACGCGCATGTTCAGGGTCTCCTCCTCCTTAGACAGATCCAGGACGTGCTCTTGTGAGATCTGTCCTTCTCATCCGCCACTCCCACCTGACATTATGAGAGTGAAGTGGCTTCAGCCCTCGGTGGCGTTTAACGGCTTGTTGGAGTGACCTTCCTGTGCTCGTCGCTGTGATTACAGAGAGGCTAGATGGTAGCGTTTACTGCGGCCGTATGAGACACCCCCCCCCCACCCCCCGTGTTGGGTAAGTCACATGGGCACATTATCGACGGCCAGCAAGGCACGACTACACCGAGGAATCCGAAGCGGAGGACGTGAGGAAGAGAAACTGAATCGAACGCCGCCGACGTTCTCAAATATCAAACCCCCGCTGGAAAAACGTGACAGAAAGCCAGACAAATAAATGAATAAAACATTTAAAAAAACACAGAGAGCTGATTAATAACGTGGGAGAGAAACTAGTGTGGCCTTGCACAAGTACACGCTGAGATGCTGCGATGAATTCAAAACGGATTAGCCCTTTTTGTTAGCAGTGAGTCATCGCCCACAGAAAAAAATAAAAGCACAAGTGCACAAGCACTGCCCACCAGCCTGACACGAGCCTGTGTTTACAAGCTGACAGAAGCAACGGCAGAACAGGAGCCGAGGCCGAGTACGACGACCCCCAGCTGTGCTTCGTGAACAGGTGACACAGGTCACACAAACACAGGTGGACACAGGAACATAGGGACTGAAGCGCATATCTAAATACTAGCAGTGTTTTTCGTTTCTGGGCTGGACTCCTCAGGCTCGCGCTACTCACCAGCAGCTGACCCCTGACCCCTTGACCCCTACCTTCATGAGGTCGAGCAGCGCTCCACTAATGATGCCCAGGTACCTCCTCTCCAGGGTCTGCGGGTGGTTCACGGCAGGAAACTGAAACACAAGGAGCGTCCAGGTCATGGAACACAACCACAACCACAACCACACAGTCATTTCCCCCCTCAACCCCACACAGTCACAGCCACGTGTAAAGAACATGGGTTGGGGGGTGTGGGGGAGGGAGTTCGGAGATAATTGGACTGGTTCATGCGTTGACAGCCTTGTCTGTCTGGGACTGATACGAGAGGCCAGACGATGACGGCTTGTCTGTGACGAGGACACATCTCTGATCCCCAACCGTCACTCAGCCCACCTGGACCCTGACACCGCAGGAGAGACGGGGCCAGAGAGAGACCTCCTCCCTCTGGAGACACCCTGCTGGAGAACAGCACTCTGTCTGCCTCCCTGGACCTGACGCAGGCCTGAGCCCCAGGCCCAGACAAGCAGAGGCCTGCAGAGATGTTGTCATTGAGGGTCAGGACCGGAAGCATGTGTACCCGTATGAGGTGCAGACCCATCGGTTCCAAAGGATATTGTTGGAGAACCGACGACAGCAAACAGCAGCACCCAGAGGAATATCATCGTCACCATCGCCCATCTCTAGAACCTCGCCTCGCACACACACCACTGAGATGCATGATGATGAGTCACTGTGATCCAATCAGTTACACCACAGTCATAGCAGCCAGTAGAGGAGGTGGGGAGGGTAGGGCAGGGCAGGGGAGGGAGAGGAGAGAGATGCAGGAGGAGAAAAAGACAGCAGGGAGAGAGAGAGAGATGGAGAGAGTATTCATGAGTTTGGGCGGGCGGGTAGAGAGGCGATTATGAAAAAGCAGAGCGAGAGAGAGAGAGAGAGAGAAAGGGTGGGGGGGGCAACAGAGGGAGAGAGAAGTGAGAAAGTAAAAGAGAGAGGGGGATGGCTAATGAGGTAGAGGAAGAAGACAGAAATAAAATCAGAGAGGACAGAGTGAGTGGGTGTGACCAGGAGGAAGTGCAGAAGGAGAGAGAAAGAACAGGGAGGGAGGGAACGCGGGCGAGGAGGAGTGAGGGGTGGAGAGAGAGAGAGAGAGAGAGAGAGAGAGAGAGAGAGATAGGGAGCGTGGGTGTGGGGAAGTGAGGGATCGAGAGAGCGCACAAGTGAGGGGGAGCGAGGGAACAGCAAATAGGGAAAGAAAGGCAATGGTAGAGAGGTTCAGAGAGGGAGAGGCAGAGAGAGAGAGAGAGAGAGAGAGAGAGAGAGAGAGAGAGAGGGAGAGGCAGAGAGAGGGAGAGGCAGAGAGAGAGAGAAAGAGAGAGGTGGGGCGACCTACCCTCAGCCCGTGGAAGCGGGAGTTGTTGTAGAACAGCTTCATCTGCTCAGGGGGCAGAGGGCCCAGGACCTTCTGGATGGTGAAGAGCTGGTCGATCTCACTCTCTCCTGGGAACAGAGGCTGGCCGTCACTCAGCTCCCCCAGGATGCAGCCCACCGACCACATGTCCACTGCCTTCCCATAGGGGGCGCTGAGGAGAGAGAGAGGGGGGGGGGAGAAAGAGAAAGGGGAGAAAGAGAGAGAAAGTCAGTCATGAGAAGGGCTGGGTTTCAGCACAGGCCCTCAAGATTGGGCAGGCTGGTTTCTGGCTGGTTTCTGGCTGCAGATTTGGCTGGTTTCCGGCTGACAGACGTACCCAAGCAGCAGCTCTGGAGAGCGGTACCACCTCGTCGCCACGTACTCCGTGTAGTTGGCATCGTTCCCCTCAGAGAGATTGCGGGCAAAGCCTGGACGAGCAAGAGCCAAAACAGGAAATAAGAAAAGCGGGGAGGCTGTGACAGCAGTTACACCTGACCAATCAGATGAGCGAGGGACACCGCTTGTAGCGCTGGGTCTGTTAGTAGATGGAGAGAGCCGTATGGCAGGCTTGACATGATGTTGCCAGTCTGGCATGAGAGACAAGCACCTGCTGTGGTTCACTCACACACACACAGTCACATAAACACACACACAAATAGGTACACGCGTATGCCTACACGCACACACTCACATAAACACAAACACACACTAAGAGCAGTGAGGGAGAGAGGTGTGTGTTGATGGAGAATGTTGACTTGCAGTAATTAAATGACAACATAAAACTCTTCAGTCTAGCAGCTGGTTAATCAGGAAGGAGAGCTCTCAGGAGTCCGGATGGAACCGAGCTGGCAGGACCTGGAGCTCTCGTCTGGCTGACTGTTTGACTGACTGGCTGAATAGCTGGCTGGCTGGCTGGCTGCCAGGCTGTCTGTCTTGCTCACTGCACTGTCTGACTGACTGGCCGGCTGACTGTGACAGCGATACTCACCAAAGTCACACAGCTTCAACACGTCCTCAGCGCTGATGAGCAGGTTCTCTGGCTTGATATCTGAAGAGAGAGAGAGAGAGGGAGAGAGAGCGAGAGAGAGAGAGAATGGGGATAGAGAAGAGAGGGGGCACCTCAGGGCACAGCTGGCAGGGGGTGGCATCAAATCAACCAGCACAAAAACACTTCTCCCTGTCACCTGTTTGTGTCTCACAAACAGGCCCCAAACAACAGCAGCTCAGATGAACAGAGATGTTCCCCGGGAATAGACACCCCCTAATCAAACACAGCGTTCCTCCGGTCAGACAGCATCCACCATGACAACAACCCATCATAATATTGTCATTTCTGTCTAGGGGGGGAAAAAACCATATTATCCTCCGTCTGGAGTCCGTCTGGAGTCCGTCTGGAGTCCGTCTCTGCTCCCTGACATGAGCCCAGAAGCCCACGTCGTGTGGAACAGATTGACAGGGTACGACACCAGATGAGTCTCCCTCACTAGTGACATGGAGGAGTGCCTAGACTCTCGTAGCAGACGTGCTCTGGCCGTACTGGGGTGTATGACAGCTAAGGAGATGCATGTAGGTGTGTGGGCTTGTTTCATGTGAGTCACCCTCCTGCTGCTGCTGCGACAGAGTACTGGTCTATGCGACGACAACAACAAAAAGGATCGGCGTGAAGCTACACGGATTTCTTACCCCGGTGAACAATGTCATTCTTATGGCACCAGTGAATCGCTTTGATTAGCTGGTTGATGTAGTTTCGCACTTTCTCCGGTGGCACGCCATTGGGTAACTCCTCCAGCAGCTCCAGCATGTTCTGAGAGGAAGAGAGAGAAAGCCAAACCCGCCGAGTTAGGAAAATCCACCTGGACCTGATCTGGGGCTTGGGCCTGCAGGGCCTCTTTGGGGGAGATGATGTGCCTGCAGGGGATGTGTGTGTGTGTGTGTGTGTGTGGGTGCAAAGGGTAGCAGGCTCTAAATCCCCCCCCCCATACGTCCCCCTTGGAAAAGAGTGATAATAATGACTCAGTCGTGAGGGTTTAGGACGTTTGTGATTGGTGGAGGCTGGACTGCAGGGCTCGTCCGGGAGAGCCTCACCTTCTCCACATACTCAAAGACCAGGTAGAGCTTCCCTCTCCGGCGGAAGGCCTCCTTCAGCTCCACGATGTTCTCCTGCTTGAGGGTGCGGAGCATCTTGAGCTCGCGCAGGGTGGTCTCCTTAACCTCCTCATTCTCTGTGGGGAGCACACGCAGAGAGGCAGTGAGGGAGCGAGAGGCAGAGAGGGAGAGAGAGAGGCAGAGAGGCAGTGAGGGAGGGAGAGAGGCAGAGAGGCAGTGAGGGGGAGAGAGAGGCAGTGAGGGAGAGAGAGAGAGGCAGAGAGGCAGTGAGGGAGAGGGATAGGCAGTGAGGGAGAGAGAGAGAAGACGGGCAGACGTACAGGATGAAAAGAGAGAGGGAGAAACAGGCAGGAATCCAAGAAAGCCAGACAAGAGAGAGAGACAGACAGGCAATTAACAGAGGAGAGAGAGAGAGAGAGAGAGAGAGAGAGAGAGAGAGAGAGAGAGAGAGAGAGAGAGAGAGAGAAGAGAGAGAGAGACAGGCAGACATTTAAACTAGAAACATGGACGTGTACAGACAAGTAGGTGAACGCCTCAGTTTGGAGGACAGTCTGGCGACAGAACATTCAAACTGAATCTGGCAGCCAGAGATGGAACAGGGACAACGTGTTTCATGAGAGCAGAAATGACAAGAATGACAAGGCCCAATATCACAGGGCTTCTGACTGCACACCAGAGGTCTCCTACCTTCACTGTCCTTGAACTTCTTAATGGCCACAATTTCATTCGTCTCCTGCAACACAAGTCAAACATGATAATTAGAGTCCAGCCCTGCAGCTCTTGAGGACTGCACACACACACAACACACACAAACACACACACAAACACACACAAACACACATTAAGAACCCCATCAGATCCCATGGTCTCCTCCCTCCAACAAAGGGGGACCAAAGACGTGAGCAGGTGTGCTGGCACGACCATGACCGTTCCCCACAACCACTGACCATCCGCATGGCTGGAATGTTAGAAACAACTGACAACATCGCCTCGCTGGTTCACTGGGGTCGTCTCTGGGGTCCCTGTAGGTGGTCCTTGAGACAGGATCATCCCTCTAGTGCTCTCTCTCTCTCTGCTGCTCCATACATGTCCTACTTAGACCTGCCTGCCAGCTATGCTCCACTTTCCCCCCTTCAGACAGGCAGACAGACAGGGGGACAGCCAGGCGGCAGCAGCCAGGCAGGCAGGCAGGCAGGTAGGTAGGGAAGGGCCTCGTCACAGCACCATGGAGCCCACCGAGCTCGTTTCCTCGCTAGCTAGCCTTCCTCTTGCTGCCCAGGGATCCGGCTGGGATGACTCACTGTGTATCACAGCCATGAACACACAGTAACCACAGCTGAACTGAGGGACTCGGAGTGTGTGGAGTGTGTGTGTGGTGTGTGTGTGGGGGGGGGAAGTTAACCTGTGACGTTCAAGGTTAAATCTTGTTTACAGACGCCTGCTTGTCGTGGGACCCAAATACACCGTGGGTGTGGGGAAACGTTTTTTTCTCTCTTCTTTTTCCCGTTTGCCAGAGTAGCAATCCGCCGTCGCTGCCAGAGAGGAAAAACATGTAGGTGTGTTTGATAGCAGGCTGGTGCCGAGCCCCTGCAGTGATGCTCTGAAGGAGGCTAATTTAGGAGCTAAACCACTGCAGCTCCACTGAAAACGGAAAGGCTTGCGCACACAAACAGGGGCTCCACTAATGATGAGCCCGTGCAACAGGCACTGTGCTTGATGTTTCTGGATGCCTGTTCAAAGGGCGTGAGGTCCACATGGCTGTCCTGGCTCACTGTTTGTCTGGGAGTTCTACTCTGCAACGCCCATTAAGAAACGACCGTAAACATGACCTCTGACGGGCCTTTAGCTGACAGGATCTCCATCATGTGGATGTGCCATCGGTCCTCATTAGAGAAGCAGAGGGCATGTCAGAGGTTCTACCGGCATCGTGCTTTATTTGAAGCCTTTCCGGAAGTCTCCCGCGGGGCTGCATTGGAAGGCTCGTTTATCTGGAAGCTGCTCCTCGCTCAGGCCGGGTAGCAGAGCTGTGAGGCTGCAGGGAGAGATTCATTACAGAGACTCATCGTTCATCATCGCCTCCTGAGGAGAGCCCAGTGAGGGGGCAGGACACACTATTCTGCACTGAGCTGGGTCTAGATCCTCCCTCTCCTGAGGTTGGGTCTAGCTCCTTTCCCTCCTGAGCTGGGTCTAGGTCCTCCCCCTCCTGAGGTTGGGTCTAGCTCCTCCCCCTCCTGAGCTGGGTCTAGCTCCTCCCCCTCCTGAGGTTGGGTCTAGCTCCTCCCCCTCCTGAGCTGGATCTAGCTCCTCCCCCTCCTGAGGTTGGGTATAGCTCCTACCCCTCCTGAGCTGGGTCTAGCCACTCCCCCTCCTGAGTTGGGTCTAGCTCCTCCCCCTCCTGAGCTGGGTCTAGCTCCTCCCCCTCCTGATCTGGGTCTAGTCCCATGAAGATGATTGGAATAACCCCTATATTGCTTTTTCCGAAACGAAACACTAAGCCGGCGAACATGCACTCTCTCGGCAGGCATGTACAAGACTGGCAGCAATTAAATCACAGAGATCAAATTAATCCAAAGGAGAACCCCAAATTAGCAGTGTCACGCAAGGCCTGTCGGCACAATCAATATGGATGTCGTTTGTGCCGAGTCAGGCTTTATTCTGTAAGTGAGAACATGAAACCTCCCGACGCTTACATAACAAGGAGTCTTGATGCGGTAGCGTGGGCGGTTAGCAACACAGAGCCTGGGTGGCCTGATGATCAACATGGCAGGATGATCACTATTTTAGGGAGAGCATTTTTCCATCGGTGGAAAACGACTCTGCAATGCCAGTTTAAACAGCCGTTTCACCACAGGCCTCAGATTAAACTTGCATGTTGCATGATGCACAAATGTATGCGCATGGTTTAGAAATGTTCATGGCGTGACACACATGAATGGAATTCCCTCTGCAGCATAGCAAGTCTTTTATTGCTTTTATTGAGATGCACAGAACAACACAGGGTCAGACTGGGCACTGAAATTCTTAGGACAAGACAACGCAAAGCAACCTGGCACCACATAACATATAAGTACACAGAACATAGATTACATCTATAATAAGCTAAAATATAGTAAACCTCCTAATATACAAATAATACACAACATTCGATACAGTATACTTGACCTCTAAATACAAATAATAACCTATACTAACCTTATAAACCTATACTAACCTAAGACAAGCGCAGTATAAATCAATATGACATTCAGAGGGGTGACGATGGCGGATGAATCCTGGCAGGACGAAGAGCTCTTCTTATTTCATTAGGAAGAGAAGCGGCGTAAACAAACCAAGTTCAATTTCATTAATCCTTCATCCAAACACCAGACAAGTCAAGCGTTTAGTCAGGATTAAACCATTCATCAAATGACACAAGCGAACGTGTCACCAGAAACAAGCCAACACGATCACGTTTGAGAACCTTATTAGTTGAATCCTTGTCTTGTTGTCTCACCCTGTACGATCATTCACACACACCTAGTCAAGGTGACAAACAGACAGAAAGGGAACCCACATAAACGGTGAAAGCGGGTGAACTACAGTCAGACTGTCTGTACCCAACAGGGAGCCAGTGACGAAACATCCCATAATAACAAATCTGTCGGGGGTACTATAGCGACCTAAACCTGGTGAGAGCAGCTCTTTGTCCCCTCCAGAAGGGCTCTCACTCCTCTCGACCGTTCTCCATGCTGATTGGTCCATGCAGTGCTTCGCTGAAGGACCTTCACTTCAGTGACCTATTTAACGCGATGTGGAAAAGTGACTTTTTCAGCCCTGTCCCAGTTTCTGTACTGGGGGGGTACGAAAATAACTGCTCCTTTCAAAAGGTGGCAGACGGCTTTTTCCCTATTTCTTTTTTTTTCTTTCTCTCACAGCAAAGTTTGTGGCCGTCTAGAGCTGATGTGTTGTACCTGGAGGGTGGGCTGTGCCTGTTAGGCTGCTCTCTCTCAGTCCAAATTGGTCTAAAGCATGAATGCGAAACCACTACTCCTCTCAGGAAACCACATTCTAAAAAACTCATTTAGACTGGTTGGCTGGCTGCTTCAATCGCGTGGCTGTGTGTAATACGTTACTTATTAGGATAGATTAGACTGATCTGTGATGAGAGGAATGTCGCCAGAAATCTCACCCAATTTGGAGCGCACTACAATGCAAACCGAGATAAACCCAGTCACTTAATCTGCACAACAATCTACAGATGAAAACAGGATTCTGGAAGCTTACTGTATCCATGTAAATATAGCAGAGTATAATCTGCAGAGTATATCAACTAACCTCATTCCACCAACTCAATAGACTGTGTACAATCAAATAGGCTCGTTCAGCATCCACACTGGGCATGAATATACTGTCCAATGTTGCGCGTCGACAGCTAGCTAGAGCTATATTTATATGTTGTGACTGGAACTACTTTTAACCTTGTAGGGTTAAGCCAAGGTCAGAGGTTAGCTTGTGCATCATGCAAACCTGGGTTGCCAGGGAAAAACCCATTGACAGCCTAACTGATTAGAGTGCCAGAGTGAATTCCTCAGAGTCGCTGCTGCGTGGCTAAGCAAATTCCCCACCGCCGCATTGCATTCTGTTACTTTTAGCCGCTTTCCCGCGTAGCGATGAAAATAGCCAGCCTGGTTTATTACAGCCCACACACACACACACGCACACGCACGCTCGCATAATGAAGTCTGGAACAATGGAAACGGTCACTGTCGGCAGTATCGGAGGACGGCCCTGAATGCGTTACTGTGTACGGAACGTACCGGGCCGTGCCCAGCCTTTTGTGCTGGGCCCGGACAGGCCACGAGGTCAGGGGCTCGCGTTTGACACGGAGGGCGCAGACACTAACAGAGACACTGAGATGGGTTTAGCGCCTGAACGGTGACATCAAAGCACATTAGGGACAGCAGTTTCTCCTGGGAGACGTGCCGTGTGCCCCGAGGGCAGAAGCTTGGCGGCGCTGAGACACAGGTGCAGGAGGAAGGGCGAGCGGCAGTTTGTGACAGTCAAATCGAGGAGAACGGTGTGGTACGGACTGCCGACTAAGCGGGACGCACAGAGGAATGCCAACGTCTAGTAAGGAATCGAGAGCACTGATCTGGACTCATGATATTAGCCTACTCTTTGGAAGTTTTTCCACACGTAGCCTCTTTCGTACTGCTCCACACAGTCATTTCAACCTAATCATTTTACTATAGATACGGTTACTAAGTACTATATAGAAAAACATCAAACGGTGAGAACGCTGAGAAAGATACACACAGGTTATCTATCCACCAGATTCAAATCAAACAGTAAATAAAGACCTTCAAACGTCCTTTCAAACAAAAAAGGTATAATTTGCCTCTGCCCTGTTTGGCCTCAGCAATTATTTACCCGAATGAGCTAGGTCACAGAGAAGCCCTCCCATCAGAGGTGTCACCGATTTGACGCCTCATTGACCACTCAGGTTGATTAATAAAAGATGAACCGGAGCCTTTCAGCTCAAAGCTTCTCTAGACTCCAGGAAGCAATCAGGTCCTACGACCGTGAGACCTGTCTTTCTCTCCAGTCTACAAGGATGGGATCTGCTCATCAGCTCACACTGCGTTGGAAACCTCAAACGAGTTGTTGCAACCAAAGTGGTCACTTCAGGACTATTAGCATGGTTGTGATGAAAGTATGCATGGGCGAGTCTGTTCACTGATACAGATCTTATTGGAAGGGGAAAAAGGAAGCCAGCACGGCCCTGCTCTCACACACACACTCTCACACACACACTCACACACACAGTCTAATTAGAGCAATCCAATCTGAAACGCTTCCAGTGGAAGACCAATAGAAAGTGGGTCTACATCCACTGGAAAAACCTTTGTATCCTATAGCCAGTGAAGCTCTTTGAGAGGGATGTTCTGAGCACCGGGCCAGCTGCAGAAGGCGGTGACGCACTGCTTTGACACGCACACAGCTGGCGTCCCCGGCTGAGGCCGTCCGCCTGCCTATTGTCAACATCCATTCTCACACCCTGCTTCCTTGTGGGGCTAGAGATTGCTCACATGCAGACACCAGGCACACCACAGACAGAGACGTGAGGTTCTGGATATGCGTGAGCATGTATGTGCTCGGGTATAACAATTGAAGGACTATTGTGTGAATGTGCGAAAAGCACAGTTAATACACTGGTACAAACAACAACAGAAGGACACAGTGAAAGCAGCCCTTTGTGCAGGCGATAATTGGGGCCTAATCACGCTGAGAGAACTGTGGTGGTTAAGTAAGACATCGCACTGGTATTAAGAGCTTCTAGTGACGGCTGGGGATCAATCAGTCTGGATGATAAAGCTCGGTAATTACAAGCTGTGATTACAACAGACTGACGGGCCTTTCTTTGGACATTCATCGTCCTCACTCTTGCTTACAATTCTTTCCTCTCCCTAACCATTCCTCGCTCGTCCATATGCTCCAATGTCGTCTTGTTGACACCTCACAAACCGACAGATGACACCTGGTTTCGTCGCAGACGCCGAGAAAAGTAGGTCGACACCACGCGCGTCTAACTAGGGCCTCCACTGGGTGGACTACCGAGGCCTTCTACTGGTCCCTCGTTGCCCTCGGACTCTCATCAGGCAGCAGACAACGCCTCTCGGCTCGCTGATTCTTCACGTCGGATTTGAACTCCTACTGCAGCGCACGGCCACTTCCAGAAATGGACCAGCGAAAAGAGGACAAGGGTATTAAATATAGAGCTTGTGTCTTGTCATGCTGGGCTCGAGTAAGCCGAACGCTTATTAATTCATTGCACTTGCCACGCTCGCGAGTGCCTCTCTGCACTCAAAGCGTATCTCTAGCCATTAAAACGAACACACTACCAAAACCTCAAGAGGTTCTGCTCAGCGTCTGGCTGTTTCAAAGTGTACCGAATTGAATTCTCAGGTTGTGCCACCCCAAAAAAAGAACCGAAAATGTCTCCACCTTCCCCGTTCCCTGGCTGTCGTTGGGCACATTGCCGGTTCTTATCGACGAGGGCTCTGTTTGGGAGAGAGGAGCGGCAGACACTGGCTTTCCATCTGCTCCAATCAGCAGGCGAGGAGAGGCCAGGCAGGCTCTTGGTCACTGTGCCCTGGCAGCTCACAGGATGCGGTTATAAATAAACGGAGATTCACTCGAGGCGGTGTGAATGAGGCTTAGGTGTAAGAGATGTTGGGGTGCGGGGGGTGGGGGGGGTGGGACCCGGGGCTGTTAAAACACCCAGGAATAACCAATTAGCCCTGGGTGACAAGATCACAAGCAAGACACACAACTCTCAACACTTTACTGAACAGATGCTCTGATAATTACAAATCTCCTTGGCACCAAATAGGCGACAACACTTAATATCAAAGACAGGAAAACAGAGCAACGATACTTGAAAGAGTTTCTTGATAACAATCAGCCAGGGTAAACCAGAACCAAAGGAAAACCAAACTCAAGCAGAACGCACCAGCTCGGGGCATCATCTAGATTATCTTGGTTGAGATTACAGCAAAACTAATCTGTATGGTTGACAAACCAGAGCAGAGATAACTGGATTTGCAGATTATCCCCGGGGAAGTCAAAAGTAGTAAGATGTTCGCCCTGAGAGGACCAGGTTAGTGTGATGAGAGCATAAACCAGACGCCCCGGGCCATCTGTTTTGCATAAATGGGTGACGTAGTCTAGAAAGCAAATCCTTGGGACGTCCACACACACGGTGCAGACGATGGAGGGGCAGGGCAAGGGGAGGAGCTTACCTTGTGTCTACACTTCAGGACCACGCCATAGGCACCTGGATGGAGAGGAGACAGAGAGAGTCGTCAACACGGAGTCACGTCAGCGCTCCTACTGCACTGTACAGCGAGGGAGAACGTGATGCTGGCTATGTAGGTGAACACCTGAGCCTCCCTAACAGCCAAGCACAATTTATCTTTGATCGTGATTTAAGAAGATAACAGCCTCAACACAAGATAAATGTAGCTAAAAATCACATGATTACCAAAAGTTCAAGAGTACAACAATAGTTGAGTGCGGAGCTGTCTTATCTGAGAAATCATTGATGCGTGCCCCCAAGCCTGAATTCCTGCTTCAGTAATTACATTCTCGATATTTTCCAATATCCCCAAAATCTCTGCCTATAATTCTCGGCAGGCAAAAAGGTCAAACCTTTGTCTAATTATTGAAATTAAAATCACACGGCCTGCATTCTCTCCAATCCCGTCAGTTATTAATGGGAGGGAATTACAGGCAGCACGGCGCTGGTATTAGTGGCAGCAGGGCTGGGTGGGTTGGTAACTGGGACACTCAGGGAGTGTTGGAGAGTCTCCATGGCTCTAATGCTATCAGCCCTGGCATCACAGCCCAGTCCCCAGGAACTGGAGCTCTGGCAAGGCAGACGAGGAGCTGTATCAAAGAGCATCTCCCGGTTCTCTCCGTGCGCAGATACTGCTGCAGTGAAGACACAAGACTCTGTTGTTTTCTTCTGATGCTAGGTCCAACTTTTTGTCCAATCAAAGTGCCAATTATACCGTGTGTTACAGCATCAATCCGAGTTCCCGGATATTGTCTACTGGGCCTTTAAGAAGATCGTTCTGGGGCCTGCTTTCTCTATATATGGAAAAGGAGGTCATGTTCACAGTGGAAAACTGCAGTAAATTTACATGAGGTTAAATGGGTTGGAAAAAACCCTGGAACTTAGTGTTGGAGTACAGATTGAAGGGGAAAAAGGGTTCATAATTTAGATGCATTATGTGATGTGTAGTCTTCAGGGGGATTTTCCTTTTACAAATAGCAATTGCACGTCCTCTCTGCTATCCAGCACGAAAAAACTACCAAAAACTACAACAAAAAAGGAAAAACAACGAACTGACAGAAAGCCCGCTGAAACTACCCCGAAATGACGGACACATTTCTAACGGCTACGATTTAACATCAATCCAGAATAATCAACATAATTGATTGACCTGGCAGTGCATGAAAACCAGAGCCCTTGTTGTGCCGCGGCTTCATTTCAAACGGAGTGTACGAAAACCAGTAGCCTTCATCATGACCGTGTATGCAGGGGGTGGGGGGGGGGTGAGGGAGGAGACGTTTGGGACCCTTCAACTTCTCCTTGGGGTGAAATGCAGCATGAAATACGATTATCGTTTGACTGTTAAACCGTATCAGAGGTCCACGGCCCATTATTTCCATTTGGGAAGTTAGCCTGAGTCTGTTTGGGATGGGGGGGCGGTGAGGGAGAGGGGGCAGTGGGGGGGGGGTGGTGGGATTGATAGCGAAGGAGACGAGGAAGCTGAGTGGGTGGCTCGCTTTTCGCTTCAGGGCCCCTGCTACTCCACATCCATCAGTCAGCTTAGGGGGAATGGCAAACTCATCTGAGAGAAAATATATATTAACGGGAAAGTGAAGAATGAATAATGGAGGGAAAGTTGGGAGATAAGTTTGGCCCCCTCAGTGCAGGCAGGGTGGTCCCCATTGTCAGCTACACACACACACACACACACACACACACACACACACACAAACTCAGGACAACATTAAAACTGCAATAGTGGTCTTACCTTCACCCACGATCCCAAGGACTTCAAATTTATTCATTACATCACCGATGTGAGGAATCTTCATGAAGTTAAAAGCCTGCCGGGGTTGGGTCTGAGGGGCTCAGAGGATGAAGTCTCCCAGACAGGAGGTGGTTTGTGGCGGCCAGCTGTGGGCTTCTGGAAGGGCTTCGCTGGCTGTGCAGCACTGCATGACACCACATGCTCCATTCAATGGTTCCCCCTCACCTGCACACAGAAGAGTGAAAAATCGAGTGAGACAACATCGTGGGCTAGGTAGTCACAAATGAATACAAACTAGGCTGTTGCAGTCTGGGTACTGTAGTCTCTCTCTTTAAATCTTCGGTGGAGACTCCACAAAGGGAATAATCTTCCTCTGAGGCAAACCATTACAGTGCATATGCTTGGCTCAAATTAAATGTGGAGGCTCCCACTCCTAAGGGGCTTGCACCGAAACAAAATATGCAAATCGCCCTGACCTATATGAAGATACCCTCGATCTCATCTTCTCTGTTCAGTAAAGTTTCCAGACACCACGTTTTAGCTACCGTCTCCTCCCTGCTGGTGAGCTCACAGGCATGGCTGGCTGGCTGGCTGGCTGGCTGGCTGGCTGTCTGCTCACCTCCACGCTCCCCCACATCGCTGTGGGCCTCGCAGGCTGCTGATCAGTATGCAAAACCCCATGCGCTAAAATAAACTCTGCCTCCCGGCAAACATCGCAGCGTCGCCGCCGCCGCTCTCGCTACGCACTGGCTTACCTGACACCAACGCAGACAAACATGGAAACCCAGGACACAGGAGGGGGAGAAGGAGGAGGAGGAGGGGGGGGGAAGAGGAGGAGGAAGAGGGGGGGGGGTTAGGTGACATACCGGACAGACCACCTCTCTTTAGCGTTGTATAGATCAGCAAAGGACTACATCCTATGGATCTTATTCCAGACCAAAGCACTGTGTCCACAGCGTGTCACTTCCTGGGTGTTGGGATACAGTTGTGTGCGTCTGAGTAATCCAGCATTTATCTACTGGAAGGCTTTCAATTTTCAATAATACTAATGCTGTGATAATAATGCAACAAGGCTATAATATTATTTGTTAAGGACTGAGTCACGGAAATTCGCTTGTTCAAATACATTGATAGAGTTGCTTGCCAGCATAGCAACCAGGGAATAGGCCTACATGTTTAGTGGAATACGTTGAGGGAAAAAAAGCATTTAAATGATAGTATTGCCCTATACGAGGTTCTGAAACAACCAGCAATTAGACCATTAAATAGACCAGATACGGTACATTTGATCCAGGCCAACTATTACCATTGACAGCTTTTATTTCCAGCACTATTCAACATTGAAAAGCTTGGATTATGTAAGAAATTGCAGTGTTGCCAATGAAAACAATCTTGGTGCTGTAACATATGCTGCTAAATCACATCAAGTGCACTTGTGATCATTAGAGCAGCCTACAGCAGATGGGAACTGCATCGCACAATACGAGATGGCAAAGCTGGGTGGCATCCCTACAACACCTCCTCGTCCCTTCTCCAAACAGCAAACATCCATCTTAGTTAAGCATGACATTTCCCTGGGCCGACACATTGGGAACGGCTGATGATTGGATGAGATAGAGATAGCAGAGACCTAATTATGTCTTACATAGCCTGTTTACCGCTCAGTCTACCAACATGTTACGTCATATTTTGAAGTGACAGGCTGTAAGGTCATTATATTCCTCCTCTTGTTTAAATTTGCGGACAACCATCAAACACCCTGTTGCTAACAGTGACAAATCCTCCCACTCCACTCCTTTATGAACACAACACACAGACTACTGCTCAGGGTAAGGATAGCTTCAGCAAAGCCTAAGCTTGCAGATCAATTTTCAAAAGGTGACATTTCTTAATTTCTCATGTATTTTCACAAGGAGTTACATTAAGGGGTGACATTGGTTTGGGTGAACAAATGTAACAGCACGTGTCGTTATGTCTAAAAACATCTACTGAAAAGTATGTCCACGTTTGTGTCTGTGTCTGTGTGTTAGGATGTTATGGTTATCTTGATATAGTATCCATCAGGCTGTTCATTGCGTCACAAGGCATGCAAGTCTGATGCAGGGAGCTACACACCACAGCCCATTTACTGTGTGGGAATGTAACATTTCTCGTTACTCCCGACACCAGGCACCAACATCGTAACCGTTGCACCACTATAATTTGCTACTCTGCTTGTCACAAACCAAAACACTGATGGGTACAACTATAGGCGTTGTGTTTATTGGCTTACTGCGAAAAAATCAGTGGCTGTGACACTGACGTTCACATTTTGCCCTTGGCTTGAGGTGTCAAGCTATCTAGCTAGCAATAAGCATTACAACAACACTACCGTTATGCTAGATACAGTACAGTACTAACGTTAGGTGTCGAGCATCAGCACTTGAGAGAGCCTACTACTAGATAGACTAGCTACGTTGTGCTTTACAACGACAAAGTACGAGAAAAAACAACAACAAAAAACAGAATGTTACTATGCGGTTAAGAAAGTATTTTCGGAATTTGGAAAAATAAGGTACTCACTTCGTGGTTGAAAACTGATAGAATTGGACCCAGTTACATCCACCACCATCAAGGATAGGTATTTGCATGGCAGCAGCAACAGTAACCAGACTCCTTTGGTCGACAACCCACTAGGCAAGAACGCCAAGCTTGAGTGGCATGACTGTGGCCAATCAAACTGGAAAAAAGGTTCCAACGCCTTCTTTCGTAAAACCAATGAAAGTCTACAAAAATAATTTTAATCTGCATAATTTTGTTTTTATGTATTGATTTTTGTTATTATTGTAAACAGTTTGTCTATATCCGTAATTCTTACACATTCGTGCAAAAGAAAATAAATGCATTCGTAATCATGCAATAGAGAGTAAACTAATATAATTGTATATGAAACAGGATAGGCTGTGTGAAAAAATGCATTTAATGTATCAGGCTCAGTTTTCGTTGTTGATAAACAAATTACATCACATCGTTGTTGATAAAACAAATTACATCACATTGTCCCACATTATACGGTTCACCGTAAAGTTATTTCATTGCAGGGTAAAGAAAGTTAAGGATTTTGTCTGGTTTCAGTTAAAGACTAATTGATTAAGTTAATTATGGCGTTAATACCCAATTATGGACCTGTATCCTCGCAAGGTCTTTGAAGTTGATTCCTAATGCCATCTACTGGACATTACATATTAAGTGTATTTTGATGCAAATTATTTCGAATTAGGAACATAAGAAAACTACATTCATTTAGTGTTATTTTTCCCAGATGTCCATCAACTCTCTTGATGTTTGACGTATGAAAGGAATCAGTTGCCTAAGTAATGTTTACCATGATCCCAATTTTGCAGCACTACATGACCTTGATCATGAAAAGTCGGTTTATCGACTAAACGCAACGAATTCAAATATGTTAATACTTTAATGGCTTTGTTATTGTATTTGTAAATAGCTTTTTGTTTTATTTATGTAAATGCATAATTGATTCAAGTCTATGTTCTTATTATGCAATAGCAATTAATTCCATCAATAATATAGTTTCACCATCACCATAATAATTATTTGAGGATATAAGTAATGTCCACACACGCACAGGCCTCTTGGCACAGCCAACTTGAGTCTTCACATAACTTTGTTATGCATCTTGCTACACATTTTTCATAGCATGTGACTGAATTTGTACAGCAATGCTAGCTGCTTCCAAAAAGTGGGTTCAGTAGCGATCATGCGCATTGGCTCATGAACGAAAAATATGGCAGCTGACGAATAGAGAAAACTGTTGGGACCTGACTCAATTCGATAGAAAACGGCAACAGTAAGTCGATTCTTCACCCAGCACGTGGGTATTTTATACAAACACTACTCAAAACTATACAAAAGATACAAGTGGTGTGAAATTAATGTTTAATTGGGAAGGTCGCTTGAGAACAGTGTTGCTCTTACTTCAATGTTAGCCGTGAGGGACAGCTAGCGAGCTATTTGTTATCTACATGACATTCGTTAAACTGGTCAATGCCACCCCGCGGTGAGTGTAGTGGGTGCGTTGCCGTGGTGTCACGGGGATTGCTTGTTTAGCCGTTATTATCCTGACAGTTCTACATTATGTGAAGGAGTATTCAAATTTTCTTCGAAAACAAGGACAGCTCGCCAAAGTTGTGTAACACAAAGACCTATGATATTGTTTACAAATCCGTTGCCTTTTGCTAACGTTATGTTTCGACCATGTGATGCGTTGTTGGGAAAATGAAAACAAAACGAATATACCTAGTTAGCTAAGGAAGGCTGACCTAAGCCAGAGTCTTTGGCTGAGCAATAGAATTAACCAAATATCAGAAGTCAATAAGTTCACGAGTGCTTATAGCTACTATCCTCTCCCCTACCGCTAGCCTACTACGTTGTTACATGTTGGGTTATTAATGTATTTAAGGCATACATTCTGACAATTAAATAGCTTCTTTAGATAGCTAGCAGTCATTATTAAGTGTATTTCGCTTTCATGTTAATAGGTAGTTAGCTCTAGCTGCGTTAGCATAGCTTATTAATGTTATAAAACCAGTTCTGTCTGTTGGCCACACGAAAAGAGGTTTTAGAATATGAAGCCAAATGTGTTAACCTCCAAAGTGACAAATCACGATTTACATTATATTCAGCCAGTAATCATACTTGCACTCAGCTTCATACTGAAAATACCAATAGTCTTTTATGGGGATTAAAAACTGAAGACAACTTAACACCAAGGTATTCAAACCCTGAACACAGTATCATAGTTGTCTAGCTATGGCAATGAACTGATGCCTAGCTACAGCACTAACAAAACGCAATTCATTGTTCCATTAATGCTAAAGTTCTCTCTCTTTCTCTCTTTCTCTCTCTCTCACACACACACACTCTCTGTCTCACACACACTCTCTGTCTCTGTCTCTCTTTCTCCCCCTCTCCCCACTTCTCTCTCTTTTCTCAGATCAGAACAAAAAGGGGGTTGCTGGTGGGGGGGGGGAGAAAAACGTGCACTTGTCTACCCCGACACCTTGTTGTGCCACAATAGTTAACATGGGCAGGACCTCACTAAAAGGTAAAGCATAACAGGTATTGTTTTCTCTCTTCGTTTGTAAAATAACATTCAACATAACATTCAAATAGTCAACTGTGTGTATCTCTGTGTGAATATTTTCAGACACGAAAGATAGCAAAAAAGAGAAGCCTGGAAAGAGTATGGCACCTCCTGCCCCTGCGTCTGTATGCTCTAAAGGTAATTTATTGTGCCATAATGTATCTTTAAGGAAACAAAATAATGAAACACTTTGTTCCCGCCAGTATCTAAAAGGGTCACGTCCCGGGTGAATTGTTACTGTGCCAAATGGATTTTCTAATGTTCTTGTTTTGTCAGAGACTAACGAGGACCAACAGTAGATGCTTTCCTTTACTTAGAGAGCCCTCTAGTGGTGTGAACCTGACAGTATAAACTATTACCTTATGTGGTACTGCAGTCATTTGATTTATGTGATTCCGTATCTCTGTTGTAAGTGAGATTAAAGGAGGGTTAAATGTAGGTCTACTAAGTCCTCACTCGCACCATATTATATTTCCCTTAGAGACGTTTAGTTGGGAGGAGTACCTGAAGGAAACGTCAGCCATTCCGGCCCCTCCAAGCTTTTTCAGACAGGTATGTTACGTGTTATGTCTAGACGTCCTGTTGAATCATTAAATTTTTGCATTACATTTAGTCATTTAGCAGACACTCTTATCCAGAGCGGCTTACAGTAAGTACAGGGACATTCCCCCGAGGCAAGTAGGGTGAAGTCCCTTGCCCAAGGACACATCATTTCTACCGTCCGGGAATTGAACCGGCAACCTTCTGATTACTAGCCCGATTCCCTAACCGCTCAGCCACTCACTAATCATATTGTCAGACGTCTGTTACTGCCCTCAAAGTTGCTTCCACTGGTTACAAAACTGCACGTGGAGCTGTATGAAAGCCCCTGCTGACGTTACAAAACCGCACATCTGTAGTCAGTCTGGCACCGGTACGACACGGAGGGAGTCACGCTGCCCGTCGTGTGCTTGTCGTTGAAAGTCCAGGGTCCCGCCTAGCAACGACTTCAAGGTCGGCATGAAGCTGGAAGCTCACGACCCAAGGAACTCCACCTCGGTGTGCATCGCCACGGTGATGGGCATCACGGGCGTGCGCCTGCGTCTCCGCCTGGACGGCAGCGACAACACCAACGACTTCTGGAGGCTGGTGGACTCCTCGGACATCCAGCCCATCGGCACCTGTGAGAAGAAAGGAGACATGCTGCAGCCCCCGCTGGGTGGGTCGGCCTGGTCCGGGAGCTGGGGGTGGAGGGGTGTGGGGGTGGAGGGGTGTGGGGGTGGAGGGGCCTGGGGTGGGGGTGGAGGGATGTGGAGGTGGAGGGGCGTGTGGGTGGGGGTGGAGGGGTGTGGAGGGGCCTGGGAGTGGAGGGGGGGTGGGGGTGGAGGGGCCTGGGGGTGGGGGTGGAGGGGTATGTGGGTGGGGGTGGAGGGGCATGGGGGGTGGGAGAGAGGCAGGGTAGACTCACAAATGTCTCCCTTGAAAATAACTTCTGCTTGTCTCTTCTTAATTGCTGTCTGTCATGGTTAAGGATTCAGAATGAACGCTTCCTCGTGGCCCATGTTCCTTCTGAGAACACTAAATGGAGCAGAGATGGCCCCGGCGACCGCGTTCAAAAAAGTAATTAAAACTTTATTTCCACCGATCGCTCAGGACAGGATAATCCGAGTTGAGGTCACAGGTGTTTATGATTTGTTTGTGTTGTTCAGGAACCTCTAAGGCCCCCCCAGAACAACTTCAAGCCTGGAATGAAGCTGGAGGCTGTAGACAAGAAGAACCCGTACCTCATCTGCCCTGCCACCATAGGAGAGCTGAAGGGAGACGAGGTCTTTGTTATGTTTGACGGGTGGAGGGGCGCGTTTGATTACTGGTGCAAATACGACTCGAGGGACATCTTTCCTGTGGGCTGGTGCTCCATCACCAAACACTCCCTGCAGCCTCCAGGCAACAGTGGTGAGTGTTATCCAACAGGGGGTGGCAGAGAGCTATTTCAGATGTTTTTTTCGTTTTTTTTTACAGAAATGAGACAGTTAAACTTTTACTGTTGAAATCTGAAAAGGCGTTACTAAAGTAAAACATTTTTTTTACCAGGCTTGGAAACCGAGCCTTTTATCCACATTCATTAATATCCAACACATTTCTACTTTCTTCCTTCTTTCATATCCTTCAATGAAGGAATTGTATAATGCATTCAATACCTTTTTTTCCCTACATTTTCTAATGAA
Organism: Mallotus villosus; assembly: GCA_903064625.1. Classification (NCBI taxonomy): domain Eukaryota; kingdom Metazoa; phylum Chordata; class Actinopteri; order Osmeriformes; family Salangidae; genus Mallotus; species Mallotus villosus. Next base: position 283,589 of record CAEFZP010005862.1, on the reverse strand, counting down.
GGGAAATATTTCATAAAATGACCGCCTCTGGATATCATTTTGATGCCGACAGACAAGCTGGAAAGCCTAAAAATAGAATTAGGTTATTTCTTCTTCTAATTTCAGCTTGCTTTATAATCTTTTTTTCTTTTTTTTCTCTGCTCGAGGCGGTTCAATGAGTGTTGGAATCTCAGACTGTGATCCCATCTTTACGGCCTCCTCGTTGTGAAACGTTTATTTCCCTTTTTACATCACCCTGCCCACATTTAACATGGAAGAGCTTTGAATGTGGTTGAAGGAAACTCTCCCACCATATGTGATAGTTTTTCCAAACATAAAAAGGGGTGTGACTCCACTCTCATCTCCTGCTTTTGGGACCTATGTATTCCATTTACCATTGTTATATTTTGACCATATTGTATTCCATCTCTTTCTGAGGCTAACTCACATGGATTATCATAATATGATTGTAATTATTAACAATTGTATTATTATTATACCAAAAAATGGGTTGTCATAGGACATACAGAACACCACTGTGTAGTTCTTCCCGCTCTTTCTTTGTTGTGAAGACAACAGTAATCCATAAAGCTTTCAGTCAGATTGAATTCAGATTCTTTTGACTCCAGATTCATTAAGAAACTCCATGCATTTCCTGATATCGGTGAACTAAACATCAACATGACAGAGTGCCGAATATATATGTTCTTCCTCTTCCAAATAGCCTATTAAATGACTCTCAACTCTGAAATCTTTCCATCCCTCAGGCCTTCTCTGTTGTGTGTATGAGGGGCCTGTTGACGTGCTAGTCCTGACAGGGTAATGGTACAGATGGATGGGGCAGAGGGTGTCTGTTCTGCTGGCTCTTCTCCTGAAGCACCAGTGTGGTCATCATCATGTCTAGTGCCATCGTAACTGGAACAAACTGCTTGTTTTTACGGCTTGTCTTACGCTGCTAATTTAGCACGCCCCGTGCAAGTGGTATGTGACCCTCACTGGAGTAGAGGCTGAGCTAGGGCATAGCTTAACCGGTGCACATTTGATCACATTGTCCAGACCTTGTACATTTCTGAAACACCGTGAAACGTTCACATGTTTTGAACGGAAATAATTTCCGTTGTGCTGGATTTTTAATGAATGTCATTATTGACGCTGGCAGTGTGCAGCTTAAGGCCTGTTTGTCGAGGCGTGGTGTTATTGCGGTGTGTCTGCATCTGGGAGGACACTGATTATTCATGCTGGTTGTGCCTTGACCTCCCCCTGACCCCGAGCAGGACTCCCACGTCGAGCGCTCTGCCGTGGAGGGGAGCCCCTCTGCCCCCCCCGCCCCAGTGTAAGCCCCTAGCAGGGGGAGGGGACACAGAGAGGGGGAGGCAGATTGATGACCACGACGCACCACCTGTTTACATGGGGGGAAAGAACTCGTGTTTACACGAGCGGAACTCCCCAGCCCAGGGCTACCACGGCCTGGGGAGGGGAGCTGTGGATGAGGGCGGATGCTACGGAAGAAAAAACACCATAACTCTCCGTTGAAATATATAGCTTGGAGCTTGTTGATATTTCCGAGCAAGCGGCTCCCTGTTTTATGGCCGTGTGTGTGTGTGAGTCGGGCCCCGAGGGAAGCTTAGGTTACCACACGGCGTCCTCAGTGGGGTTGTCTGTGCTACAATGCCTCCTGAATAGAGCCTCCCACGGCTCGTCTATAGGGTCTCCTCGGCTGGTCTAACCTGCTCCATGTAGGAGCCCCCTCTGCCCCGCCCTCTCTCTTTCCAACGTAACCCTCCAAAGCCCGAGGGAGGGGCTTAGCGAGGAGAGCAGTCCCTGTTTGGTGGGCGTGTGCGCCCCTCCTCCCTCCTCTCTCCACTCCACCTCCCCTCTAATGGGGCTCAGCCCGCGGCCGGCCCCCTCTGTCAGCGTGAGCTTTTGTTATGGGCTTCGTCTCCGACTCGGGGAGAAGGAAACATTTCTCAGCTCCTGCTCGCGGACGCGGGGGAAGGTTTCCAGTCGAAGGAAGATCCTCGCGAGGAAGCTGATTTTCTGTCGGGGCTTTTCTTTTTGGAGGACTCGGGACGGCTTTTACGTAGGCGTCTATGAGAATTTAAAGCTTATTTTTGTGTGTTCCCCCCCTTCCTTCCTTCCTTCCCGGCACGGTGAGTTCCTCCGCTTTTGTTCTGTTTCTGTTTTTGGCTCTCAGTTGTCCTCGTGTGGCGGGGAACCCAAACACGTCTACACAGCCTCGCGTTAGGAAAGGGCTTTAACATCCTCCGCTATTGTCTGAAAGGTTCAGTCCTTCCTCTCACTCACTTTGGTCATATTGCGTGTTGACCCCCCCAAAAAACAGTTGAGTTTGTCGTTTTCTCAGACATTGGTGTACATCTAGCTATAAAGCCAGGAATCTCTGTCTGTGTTTGTGGCTTATCTAATGAATGAAACAGACCCGGTTGGTGTCATAAGAGTTTGCTGGACTGACTGGCATCAGTGGTGGTCTCTATTACTACTGTTGGTTCTGGCTGTTAGTGGCCCCAAGAAGCAGCCGGCAGATGTGTGTGGGTGGAGGAGTTCAGGATCAGGGGAGCTGTGGGGTACGGAGTGCCAGGGAGGGTGGACAGGGAGGTAGACAGGGAGACAGGGAGGAGGGTGGACCAGGGAGGTAGACAGGGAGGAGGTTGGACCAGACAGGTAGACAGGGGAGGGTGGACCAGACAGGGAGACAGGGAGGATGGACCAGACAGGGAGGGTGGACCAGACAGGGAGACAGGGAGGGTGGACCAGACAGGGAGACAGGGAGGGTGGACCAGACAGGGAGACAGGGAGGGAGGAGGGTGGACCAGACAGGGAGACAGGGAGGGTGAACCAGACAGGGAGACAGGGAGGGAGGAGGGTGACCAGACAGGGAGACAGGGAGGGTGAACCAGACAGGGAGACAGACAGAAGGAGACCAGACAGGAGCAGGGAGACCAGACAGGTAAGCAGGGAGGGTGGACCAGACAGGGAGACAGACAGGTAAGCAGGGAGGGTGGACCAGACAGGTAGACAGACGGGTAAGCAGGGAGGGTGGACCAGACAGGTAGACAGACAGGTAAGCAGGGAGGGTGGACCAGACAGGTAGATATTCACACAGCTTCCTGAGACCATTGGGTCCGTATCACAGTGCCATGCTCTGGCTTCAGCAGTTGTTGCTTTTGGCCAGATGGCATCGTTCCATGGCGGACTTCTCAGATATCCCCCCCCTTGTAACAGAGCCCTCCCTCCAGCAGCGTGGGCCTATCAGCTTGCTCCTTGTACTTGACAGTAAGCAGGCAGACTTGAGGTCTCAAACCTGGTGCTGGCTTATTAGCAGCGAGTACAGACTTGTTAGCCGGTTGCAGTTTCCCTATTATTCACCTCCCAGCCCCACCTCCCTCCCTCTGTAGTGGAGCCGTATTGACAGAGCCCTCAGTCTGCCCGCGACCCCCACCCCTTCCCCTCCTCCCAGGGGTCATTGGGTCATTGGGAAATGAAACCCCATATGCACCCTAATTTGCCAAGGGGGCGTGTGTGAGGGGGGGGGGACGGGGACTGAATGGAAATGGATACAAACGTCTGTGGTCTCTTTAATGTGGTTTCCTGAGGCTCTATTCCCCAGCTCTGAAACCCCGGGAGTGTAATAAGGAGCGGTGTGGAGGAAACACTGGGAGATGTTCATTGGATTACACCCCCAGCCCCTCCCCTCTCTCTCGCTCCCCCTTTCTCCCTCTCTTGGGCACTCTGACTCTCTTTCTCCCTCTTTCTTCCGCTCTCCTTTTCTCCCTTTCTCCCCCTCTTGAGCACTCCCCCTCCCCCTGTCTCCTGGGTGCTCTCTCAGACTCTCTGGCTCTCTCCTGGGCTCTTCATCAGGAGTGGGTTGTGTTTCTGGGGCCTTGGTGTCAGAGGGCAACCCAGGGGGGCCCCAGCTCTCTGTCAGCCCAAACCAGTGGAGGTCTGGACTCCCCTCATCCTCTGCAGTCCTCAGGATATGCCAGCCTGTCGAGGCTGCCGTCCCACTGTCCCCTCCTGTCTGTCTCAGGCTGTCTGCCGGTCCCCGTCTGTCTGTCCCCCCCCAGTTGACCCTGTGGTCTGTCTGTCTGTCTGTCTGTCCACCTCCTGTTGACCCTGTGGTCTGTCTGTCTGTGTCTGTCTGTCCACCTCCTGTTGACCCTGTGGTCTGTCTGTCTGTGTCTGTCTGTCCACCTCCTGTTGACCCTCTGGTCTGTCTGTCTCTGTCTGTCCGTCTGTCTGTCTCTCCCTGCCTGTCTGTTTGTCCACCTCCTGTTTGTCCCCCCACAAGTCATGGCAGCTGAGTGGCCAGGCCTGATCCCTCTGGAGGCCCCCTCCGTGTTGAGCCTTTGTCCCCAGGCTCGGGGCTGTGCGTGTGTGGCAGGGAGATGGCTATCTGCTCCTTGTTACTGGGGCAGGAGGATCCCCACACAAAGAAGGGGATTTTTCTATGAAGGAGTGTCAGGACAAACCCTTTTGAAAGGCCCCATTTTGTGCTCCCTTGCTTGGTGACACGGTTTGGAGATGGGGGGAAAAAAAGTTATTAAAAGGTTTTACTGTTACTGTACAATATCCACTTTCTAACCCTTAATCCTTCGTAAAAGTTCCTTAATTCATTAGAATTTGACCATGTTTAAAACCCCTTGGTTTGGGGAGGGAGTTCCCTCTGAGCGTAAGGCACGGCTGGTGTCTTTGTTGTGGGTCTCCGACATGACCGTCCTTGTGCGGATATGAGTGAATAGACCTCCTCCGCCACCCCCCCCTGTCCACCCCACCACCTTGCCCTCCGCGCTAACCACACCCCCTGCTGTCCTCTCTTCCAGTCACCCTGCCAAAGAACCTGCACATCCTCACGGCGTCGCCCTCCAAGCCCAGCAGGCGCTCCATGCAGTCCCCCTATCGGCTGCCCAACCCCCTGCCCCCCCTGCCCGTCAGGAAGGGCGTGCGGGGGCGCCGGCCCAAGAGCGAGACCATCGCCCTGCTGAAGGCGGTGGCCGAGGCGGCGGCGGCGGCGGCCCAGAATGGCCTGGGGCTCCAGGACGGGGGCCCTGACCTGCAGCTGGCCCCCCGGATCCACAAGAAGAGAGGCCCCAAGCCTGGAAGCAAGGTGGGAGCCCCCCCTCCAACCGCACCATGATGGACCTTAATGAAACTGGGTACTGTGGGTGGGTGTTAGTCCCAACGCTGACTGGTATTTGTGTGTGTTTCTGCTCCTGTGTGTGTTTCTGCTCTGGTGTGTGTGTGTGTGTGTGTGTGTCCAGAGGAAGCCACGTGTGGCCCAGGTCCCCACCCAGCTGACCAGCCTCCAGGTGCCTCATGACAACCTCAGCTCAGTGGTCTCTACAGGTAAGCCCCCTCCTCTCCCCCCACTGACAACCCCCCCCATCCCTACCACACACACTTTAGTGACTTGAAACGGTTAACACTTTGAAACTTGTTTCCTTTGTGTGTGTGTGTGTTCCTCGGGGTGTGTGTGCGCAGTGTGCGTGTACGTCAACAAACACGGGAGTTGCGGGCCGCACCTGGACAGGAAGCAGATGCAGCGTCTGCCCTGACCACTTTGGGCCGGGCCCGGTGAACGAGGTCCTGCAGCAGGCCGTGCAGACCTGTCTGGACTGTGCCTACCAGCCCAAGGTGCTGCTGGGAGCCCTGCAGACACACGCCGGAGGGGGAGAGCTGGTCCGAGGTAGCGGCCACCACACCGTGTCACAACATGCTGTCCCTCTCCACAACATACCTCACCACAACATACCTCACCACAACATACCTCACCTCACCACAACCTACCTCCCCTCCCCTGTCTGGCTCCTCCCCCACCCCCCCAGTGAGGATGGACGGCGGCGTGCGCCTGGTGAAGCTGCCCACGGCCTCCAGCGCCTCCTTCGTGCTGCGCTTCCTGGAGACCATCTGCCTCCACCTGCAGTGTGACAACCTGTTCAGCAGCCAGCCCTTCAGCCAGTACACCCCCTACGACAGGACCAAGTCAGGTGTGTGTGTCTGTGTGTGTGTGTGTGCGTAGGCCTGTTCCATACAGCCGCCTTTCCCTTCCACATGCTGACCCAGCGGCCGTCTGTTGTGTCGCAGTGAAAGAGGAGGCGTTCGAGACCCCGGCTCTGAGCCGAGGGGGGAAGCGGCCCTCCAGGGACTCTCCCCCCTACGCTGCCCCCCTGTCCCCCAAGCAGCAGCGCACGGAAGCCCACCCTTCAGAAGGTACCACACACACACCAGACCTCCACCACACCTCCATAACCCCCCCCCAGCCCTCACCCTGACTCCCAGTGTAACCCTCCTGCCCCGTCCCCCAGCAGAGACCCTGCCCCACGAGGAGAACGGCCTGCTGAAGGAGCAGCGCTTCATGGACTCTGCGTCCAACTCCATGACCCCGCGGCCTCAGACGCTGCGCGGCTCCTCCGAGTACCCCGTCCCAGGCGGGCAGCCCCTACTACCCCGGCCACGGCACGCCCCTGCGCCGCCTCGGCTCCAACCCAGCGGACCTCACGGCCACGGCGCACGCACACCGCCGCGTGGAAGGTAGGCATCAGCCGCCCCCATCCCCTCTCTCCCTCTCCCACTGGTGATGTCACGGACTCTGGAGGATAGATTAGGAATAGATTAGCCTAATGGCGGAGAGGGCGTGACGGTTTATTCCATTTATTTTAGCATAATAGTATAATAGATATGCTAATGTTTTCTCTTGGTGTGTGTGTAGCTGCAAGTTCCACCACGGGCCCCGAGGCCCCGGCTGCAGACAGGGACACCCCCAGGGGCCCCTGTAGAGGCCCGGCCTCCTGGTCCATCGAGGAGGTGATGCAGTTTGTGAGGGAGGCCGACCCCTCGGCGCTGGCCCCCCACGCTGAGCTCTTCAGGAAACACGTGAGCGAGCCTCACACCCAGACACCAGCTTGACACCACCGCTCACCCTCACCTCAACCACTGACAGACGCTCTCCCTCTTTCACCCTCTACGTCTTTCTGTCTTTCTCTACGTTTTTCTGTATGCCTTTCTTTCACTCTCTCTTTTGCTCTCTCTTTTAAATTCGACCTCTTTTACTCTCTTTCCCTTTGTTTTTTTTCTCTGTCTCCCTACATATTTCTGTATGCCTTTCTTCCTCTCTCGCTCTCTTTACCTATCTTCTCTCTCGCCCCTCTCTCTCTCTCTCTTCCCCCATCTTCTCTCTCTCCCCCTCCCTGCAGGAGATCGATGGTAAAGCCCTGATGCTGCTGCGGAGCGACATGGTCATGAAGTACATGGGCCTCAAACTGGGGCCCGCCCTCAAGCTGTGCCACCACATCGAGAGACTGAAGCAGGGCAAGCCTTAGGGGCCCGCCCCGCCCGGACCCCCCCCACCTGGAGACCACCCCCCCCTCCCCCCATGCAGCCTGGGCGCAGGCCAGTTAGAGGGTCCCTGCTCCCCCAATGCACACTGAAGGAAACACAAGAGAGACAGACAGGCCCTGGCATCTGCCTAGTGACACCTCTATGGGGTGTTACAGCCACAGCGTTGGGGCCCGGGCGGGGTGGGGGGGGAAGACGTGCGCCGGGCGTCGCCGACACATTACCTCATCTTCTGTCATCGGTGAACAGAGAGCCGTGGAGGTCCACAGGACCCGCAGCGGCCGGAATCCCAAAGGAAGATCATCTCTGTGGTGTTTACAGGACAACAGCACAAGCTCACGTTAGGAGGGTCGCTTTGTTTTTACTCAGAGGGAAAAATAAACACATAGTTTCGATCCTGGTTCTGGGATCTCCAAAGATGGAGAATGTTTTTTCTTTTTTGTTTTTTTTTCCTCATCCAACTTTTTTTAAGATGACCCATTGTTGAATAATTCCTGTTTAGTGGCGAGGGTTTGTGGATTTCAGGATTTCTTCCCCCCCCCGAAGAGCCTGTCCGTTTCCCGCGCTTTAAAGCTTTCGGCGTCGCTTTTCCAAGTCTGTCGGACGACCCGCCGGTCCCAGGGTGACCCGTGACCGTGTCCATTCCATTTCTGTCACACTTCTAGTGACCAGAACACGAGGTGTAACCCATCACTGTTTCCAGAGCATCGACACGCTCTTAACTCCTAGGACACTCTTTACTTTTAACACGCTCTACTACGACTTTACTTTTAACACGTTATACGACCCCCTCAAAAGTGTTTTGTTTGTGGCTTCTTCTTCTGCTCGTCTCGTCTTCTGTGTATCGCTAAGCATGCTGGACGGGATGGCATGCCGCGCTCTCGTGTCATTAAGGTTGTACCGCCCCCTACAGGCTCCAGGCTCCAACTCAACGCTATTTATTTCAGAGGACGGCGCCTTGTTGACGTGTGATTGGGTCTTTGTCAAGAGCCTTTTTTTTACGTTGGCTCGGTGTTGTGCTGTCTGCATACCAGTGTCAGAAACACTTAAGCGTGTGGATCCAGTTTGGATTTCATGAACTTCTTTCTCTTTTTTGTTGTCATTCAGACCGTTCCGATCACTGTTATTATGGAGAGCAGCTCTGGTGTATAGTTTTATGGGTTTAACCATGAATATCAGCGACAAGAATGTACATTTTTGTAGAAAACAAAATATTTTAATGAGATCCTATATGAGGTTGGGGGAGGTGGGGGGTTGTTGCAGACAATGTATTTCATACTGCCTTTTAATACTTCTCACAGTGCTTTTAGTCAAATGAAACTCTATATTACAATAGACATCGCCTTGCTTTTTTGAGATTTCTCAGGTTTAAGTGGTCTTTGTTAGTGCAAACTTTTGTAGCGTACAATTTTTGATGTTATTTACTAAACTTTACTTTATTCTTTTCTCGGTGACTTTACCCTGTTGTGCCATAAATGCAACACCAGATTGTTTAGTGCTGATAGATCCTCTTCTGCATCTTTTAAGTACTTGAAAAAAAAAGAAGAAAGTGTTCATCGAGTCACACGCAAAGACCGTTTTTTAAAAGACGTATTGTGTTTCATAATGTTGTGTTTTTCTACTTGATAAAGTGACCAGAACGAGCAGCCTCTGTGCATTCCTGTGGTTCTGGGGTTCTCCCAGGCCAAGAGCTAACGAGGATTTCACGGGTCGGGAGTTTAATCTCACTGGGGATTAACACACATAATCTGAAGTAGAGCCGGTAATACACAAAACTGCTCAATGCGTTTATTTATGTAATCATTCACCTGCATTGTTTACAAAACATCTCACCATCAGATGGTTCACAGTAGAAAAATTCTCATTCAGTACACGGATACCCAATACATACTCAATGAGGATGTGTGTGTGCAGAATGAATGGCTTTAAAAAAAAGATACAAAATAAATGGATACTTTAATCAATAAATGACTTTCATCTGCGTCCGTTTGTGACATGCACGAGGCCTTTTGCATTTGCAACATCAAATAAAAGCCCTTTAATGATTTAATGACATTCGTTCCTATTCTGAGAGTAGATGATAAATAGGAAAACAATGCCTTTCACCAGCAAAATAAGATGTCAAATCATGAGGGTGTGAATTCACTTTAGGCATCTTCCTCGAAGCTGAATATGAACAAAGCCCATTGTTTTCATACTGTCCAGGACTCTACACCAGTTTATCTGAGACTCCCCTTCTTCCAGAGGCAGGACAGTGAATCTGTCATGACTCACAGGCCTGGAGGCTTTTCATCTCAACACAAGAACAACACATAAAAGGAACACAAACACTGAACATTGGTGCCAACGTTTTTTTTTGTTGACGTCTTTCATCAAGATGGTAGTTGTGGTTCCATCGTCCCTCTAGAGAAGAACAAGATGATCTAGACTGACAGATTGAAATGTCTTTCCCCAGGGTAATGCCAACTCCTGCCAACATCTGCTCACATCATCATCATTATAAATTAAATGTCTGTCGAATAATAAATATCAACGAAGCACAACGTTTCTGATCAGACGTCAATCTTCTGGATTAGAAACGCACTTCATGGAGGAAGTCCAACTCCCTCCCATTGTTCCATCGCAGTGCACTTCACGGTGAATGTTCTGATGCAGGAACCAGCGGCAGCAGGATTCGGTCTCCTCGACTGAGCAGTTTCTAAAGCGGACATTTGGTTGAGTTCCAGGTTTTTTATGCTTTGATTGACATCTTCCTGCCACGGCGAGACAAAAAAGGCCACTCGTTTCTATCGGCCTCTCCAGAGCTCCACGGAACCCTCCTTCATCACAGGATGCAGAACCGTAGAAGGCAGGCCGAGTAGGGGCCAACACTCACAAACCTCGCCGGTACAGGCACCTTGTAACTTCACACGCAACGGAACCTCTAGGACAAAGTGCATCCGATAGGATCAATACTCACACAGCTACACTCACTGACACACTTCTAAGCACAAGTATGGGTTAAAGGATAGAAGAACGACATGATGTGTGCAAAGAAAACATTGAAGGTGACACGCTAAGATTAGGGTTTGTACACAGTGCACACATTAATAGAGAGAGGGGAAGCGAAATGTTCTTTCTGAGGAACTGTAGATACAGTTTATATGACCCAGCATAGGAGAACACATCTCTGAATACCAAACTGTATATTGTTACACTCCAATCAATCAAATCCAATCAAACTCCATTCAATCAAAAATGTTGAGATTATTATTTAGCTTTGGATGCTACATGTTTAACAACATGGCTGTACTGTAAATAAATAGAAATCATTTAAAAACATAAACAGTTACTTCCTGGAACCGTTTACATCTGATTTGTTACTCTTTTGACAACGATTTGATCATTTCAACATGAAGAGTGTAAAAAAAGTCCAAGAGTTAGAACCCTTTTTTTCTCCACCCATGAAACAAAATGATGAAAACTGTGCTTTGTTGCCTCTGACAGCCGTTTCCGACATTCATTAAAGTTAATGAAAGTGGAGGCTGAACCCAGCCAAGTCATTATCAGCCTGCCATGCTCACCCCCTCCTCATCAAAGAAGACGCTTCGCTTCAGTGGCCCACTGATGAATATGGCCATTTTCAAGGATGGGACAGGTTTAAACAGCCACAGACAGCCTCTGACATTATATACAGCTCCACTACACGCTAATAATGTAACCCGAAGACCTCAGAGACTCCGGTTTCATGGCCTATAGTCTGCTCACATAGGTATTAAAACAAGTGAAAACCATAAACCCAGAAGATGGAAACCACTGGTAGTCCAGAGTTCATGGTCAGAGAGCAGTGTTGCACCACTGTCATATGGACAGCTCATTCCCCTTCGATCCCCAGAAAGTGTTCATCTCATGAAATCAAATGAAATTCGCAAAAAGGTACAGGTGTTCATAAATATGCCACGGCTACCTTTTGAAACAGTGCGCCTGCGTCATGCTGTACCTTAAACCTGCATTCCATGCCTTCCATCGGAAACTATTTCAGCCTGCATGTGGTTTCTATTGTGGTGTTTGGTGCTGGCTGGGAGGACGCAAGACGTTAACCCCACCCCCCTCCCACCCCCCCACTCCCTCTCAAGCACTCTCACTTCCTGGGGAGGAATGCAGCGAGACGCTGCTTCTTGATGGGAAGAATGTGGATCTCCTGCGAGCTGACCTTCTTCAGTTTGATGGCTCGGCTTTTCGGGACCTTCTTCATGGGGTCGTTGGGGTCCCGCTGCTCGCCCTGGCCCCGGGACGGGGCTCCGTAGAGCTGCTGGAGGGCCACCCCCTGGGGGCCGTCTCGCTTGATGGAGAAGTTCTTGGTGGACACCCCCGAGAGGCTCTTGATTTTCCCGCAGAGGATGGCGGGGATGGCGTCCTTCACCGACACGATGACCTTGGCGGTCTGCGAGGTGCTGACGATCTCGAGGTTCCCCGCCCCGCTCAGAGAGGCCTCCCGGCCCAGGGAGCTTCCCCCGCCGCTGCTGTCCACGACCCACTTGTGCTGCCGGCTGAACTCCAGAGAGGCCAGGCCGCTCAGCAGCTTGGAGTCCAGCCTCTGGGTGCACTCCAGGGGCCGTAGCACCCCCAGAGACAGGGCCCCTGGGTGGGCCTTCGGACCAGACAGGCACGGACCATCTCTCTCCCCCTTCAGGGAACCGCCGGAGCCGCAGGACTGGATGCAGGTCCTCCGTACGCCAGCCACGGATAGGTCGAGCACGTTCTCCTGCGGGGAGGGCACTTCCTGCTTGGGCTCTATGGGACAGGATTTGATGGACAGGTCCAACACTTCTCCCTCGGCCAACAGGAGAGCGGACGAGGAGGCGTGTCGCAGCCGACTGGACGACAGGAAGCTCCTGGGCGACGGAGGGGGAGAGGTAGAGTACGTCTGGGTGCTCACAGTACATGCTGCTTTCGGCAGGTTCCCCTTGGTGTCCTCGCTCTGAGGGACGGGGATGGGGATAGGCAGAGGGATGGGCAGAGGCACAGGGAGGGGGATGACCACGGGATAGGGGACCAGGAGGGTGGCTGGAGGGACTAGCGGGGCCAGGGGAGAGCTGTAGGGATGTGGGAGAGGAGGGGGTGAGAGAAAGGCCGAGGCAAAGGGGTCCGACTGGACGGATCCTGGTGACTGACAGGTAGCGGAGTTCCCCGCCGTGGGGAAGAGGTCCTGAAGAAGGGCGGTGAAGGCCGGGTTCTGGAGGAGAGACAGCAGGCCTGAGTCCAGGGCCTGCCCGGGCTTCTGCTCCAGCGCTGGGGGGGGTGGCGCAAACGTCAGAGAGGCGTTCTGACATAGGATGTTGTTCTGCAGGGGGATGGCTCCCTGGGGGATCACGGAGGGACCCAGGTGCTGGAAGAGCTGCTGTTCCAGGACCAGGGGCAGAGACATCGGGCCTTGGTTGGTCATGAAGTAGGGCGCTGCCCCCATCTGGCCAACCTGAGGCGCAGCAGACCCAGCCATCTGGAGGTGGATGGGCAGCATCACAGGGTTTTCCCCCAGGCAGAGAGGCTGCAGGACGGCCGCGGCCACCTTCAGAGCCACGGTCCCCGGGGCCTCCGAGGCTGGGTTCAGCGCCGGGGGGCCCGAAGCGTCGACCAAGGGGGCGAGCCCCGCCTTCGTCAGGCCCTGTCCACTGACGTCCCAGGGGTCCGCAGGGAGGGCCGCGTTGACGTCGTTCTCCATTTTGCCGATAACGTTCCCACCTCCCGCTTCGCGGTCACGCACATCGGCCTGGGAGCCGGACACGGGCGGGGAAACTTCGTCCTTAAAGGTGTCCTCCATCTTCTGGTCTGTTAGTCTGAAGAAAGCGTTCCTCACAAGCTAGTGTCGGGTTTCGTGGTTATCCCATTGGTGTATGCAGTCCTACGGGGGAGAGAGAAACACCATTAGCGTCATACAATAAAATACTGTGGTCTCTTGGTTTCCGTCTTTGAAGCGTGGGCAAATGGGGCAGACTCGAGGTTATCGCTTTCTTCAAACCCAGATTTAATCCACCAACACATGGTGGTGGGGTTCTGCCGAGCAGTCAAATCGCTCCATTACCCTGCCTGGTTCCCCCTGATTACAGACACACTGTAGGGGGAGGCTACCACCACTCCCACCCCCCATTGCCCCCCACCACCCCACTCCCCTCCTCTCCTGTGGTTTAAGACTTGCGCTGAAGAGGTTAAGCCTGGGGTAATAGGCCATATGCAGCTGGATGGAAGAAAGCTTCCCATTTGAGGGTCCAAGAAGCCCCTGGTAGAAATGTACTAAACGTATGCTCCTGGGCTCCCATGGAGTGGGTTCATCCAAACTGTGCATCAGTAAAAACTACAGGCACCAAACTAGGATTGCTTGGTTCACTAAGATTTCTTCTCATGAATTCCCCCCAAATTGTAATATAGGATCTATTAAAGGGTTTGTCACCCCAATGTTCGATATGATCATTTACACACCGTACATCAAAGAGTAAAACATGATGCAGTCAACTATTTACAAGACTCAATGCATTCATGTGTTTATTTGGCAAACAAACACACATACTTTGAACGCTACCAGGACCATAAATCTAACTTTATTGGTTTAAGATGCATTAAATAGCCTGCCAAAACGCTGAAATAAATACTAATTGCGCAAAAAAATGTATAAATCACAGACCAGATCTGGAAGTACAACAAGGTGGGCCACAACGTCTGGTGATGATTCAGTCTAGTAAATATCACCTTACAGGAAAGACTCATCGTAAAAAAGCATAACTACATTTGCAAGACAGGGCCAATAACAACAAACAGATCTAGACATACTGTACTCGCAGCTTTTAGACCACCTGTGGTTTGAGAAAGGGTGGATGTGTCTCGTCGAATCCATCCAGACTTTGGATCATACCTCCATCCCTAAACGACTCTAACGCAGACCTCCTCTCTCATCACTGCCTCTACTCTGTGGGTCCTGACTCCTGCCGTGTTGTGTTGCTGTCTCCAACACACCCATCCTGTCCTCGGTGTGGCAGCTGACATCACACCCTGACATCACACTTGGAGCTGCCAGTCCTCATCCATCTCCCATGATGCTCCATGGGATGGGGGGAGGAGAGGTGGGCGTGTGGGTCACTAGGTATTGTAAGCTTCTAAGGCATCAGCAAAGCTCCATTCTAGATGGATCAACACTCAGAGGAGGCATGTGTGTCCTTTAAACCATTGGAACCTCAAAGCTAGAAAGCATAACGAATAACTGTAACATTCTTCTTCTTGGTGATCGTACATTAAAACAATGACTAGAATCGCTTCAATATCCCAACAGAATGCCAACCAGCTGGCCACACCACAAAGGAAGGGCCCTATTTCAAATCTCTTTGACCAAATTGCCTCCATGTGGTGTTGGGTTGCCCCAGCGAGCGATTCAGAGGAGCTTTCTCCCCCTAGGGCAGCTTCTATATTGTTCTGCTGCACGGCCGAGACACAGCAACAGCATGGTAACAGCCTTCTGATGGATCACATGAAGATCCTGGGCTGGCCGCCCGCATGATCACTTGGTCGCCATTGGACACAAGGGACAGGTCTGGGGAGTGTGCGCTTTGGGAATAGAAACATGCTTAAACACACCCTGCAAGAATCCAATAAAAGCTTATGTGTATTTATAGCTCGTGGCCTCTGTGCTGAAAACACAGTCTTTTTCTGGCCCAGCCAGGCAGACACCCGTTATTTATAGATTGTAAAAGATGGCGTCTGTTTCACTGTGAATGATGTCCAGTGAGATCATGAAATTGTGGGAGAGTGGATACGACTATGGACCACACATTTGGCTTTTCCCTCTTTCGGTGGATAAGTCAACAAGGATGTCACACCAGTCATCCGTATCCTGCCGTTGCCATGGGGACCTGTCCACATGGACGCACTCCACTCGGGAAGCATGTTGATCAATCAATAACTATTACTTTAAATGAGAAAATGTTCCCCTATGACATGTCAGGTGAATAAGCTGTAAGCAGCATGGCCTTTCATATTCTCCCCTCTCTTTAACCATAATTGAATATATATATAAAATAATAACTCCACGTAGAGCAAACCTTTCTAATCGAAGGGAACCTGCATCCAGGTCTTGTGTGCAGCTACAGCCAATCGGAGAAGGCTGAGCGGTGTGTGAATCTGCCCTCAGGTCAGGTGGTCAGGTCTCGCAGACCTCTGCATCCATCCTGCCCTGCACACATCGTATCTCTCCGCTGAAGCTGCTGCAGGCATGTGAGTTCAGCACATCACAGGTGGTGACAGGCACAAGAAACAGCATCGCCGGGAAGAGTAGAAGGTGTTCCCATTCGTCTTCCTCTGTGTGTGTGTTTGTTGATTTAAACAAGGTGGAACCCATTGCTTAACGTATGGTCTTTCAGTACGTCTCTCCGAGTTGAAGTCAGAGTGATGTTGAAGTGGAGGTAGAATGTGTTAAACCTAGCTCATCTAAAACACACACACATACCAGTTTCCATTCAGAATACATTATCACTACGGTCACTCCTCGCTCCATGTGACTTGAATACTAATCGAGGATGACCTCTGGTCCTGTTTACCTCGAAGGGCTGGGACTCAGTTAGCCATGCAGGCCTTCCCAAGGTCCTCTGGTGCCATCATCTGACTTCCATCACTGCCCATGTCAGCGGAGGCTTGGAGGTCAGGGACAGTTATAAATATCACCAAAGCAACAGTGCTTTAATTAAATATGAGGTAATGCAAGACGGCAGGCGGTGGAAAGGAAACCAGAGCGCTTATTGATGATCATCCATTATCTTTACGGCAAAAGTAGGACGAGCTCTAAACACTTACTGTTTTGACAAGAGGGGCCACGGTGTCTGTTCAGTGCTGCTTAAAGCCATAAAACACAGTCCCTCAGTAAAATCTCTTGGTGCAGATTGGGTCAGCGCCTGTGCATTATGGGTAGACTGGGCAGACGGAGAGGGATAGCAGCCCGGGTGGAAATATCTCCCGCCTCCCGTAATGATTTCCACATTTACGTCTTGGGTCTCGCCTCGGCAAAGGAATGCGCTCCCGCACTCTACGGCAGAAGGACAATAACAACAACAACAACAACAGCGGACGGCACCTCAGCTCCACGCTGAGAAAATACTGTCGGATGGAAAAGGTCGACGTCGACGAACACTCGAGTTACGCACCCGTGGCGTTCTCTCCTTCCTTGTTTACTTTGGCTTCCCCTTTCTCTGACAAGGGGTGCACTTCGTTATGGCTTCCCGCAGGGGCGGCTGGCCCTGCTGCTACGCGGCGTGTACGCCACTTGAGGACAGTCAAGATGTGGGCCCACGTCCGTCAGAGCTGCCGGAGGGAGGAACACAGAAGGGGCGATGCAGGAGAACAAAGACCCAGAGAAGGGGCCTCGAAAGCCGCCTAGACCCAAAGGTCATCTGATAGAACCCCCCCCCTCTCTCTCTCTAATTAGCCCGTACTACAGACGTGCACAGAGACTAATCTCATGTTCCACACACCCACCCTCCTATACGAGCGAGGCTGAACTCAAATCAAATTACCATTATTATATTCAGAATACTGATGAGAGCAGAGGCTGTGTGGCTGACAGTGGAGACAACAATCTGGATGTAAATGTGCTGTTTTGGTTGAGCGGTCTGTTTTCTCTGTCTCTCTTCGAATAAGCCTGCTCTTTGGGTAGAGCACAGTACTTGATGTAACATAGCTTAAGTGTTAAACAGAGTGTTAAAGAAAACATTGCTATCTTACTATGTCGTAAACGACGCCTCTGAGATGTTGTAAAGATGATAACTGCCTTGTTTTAGTGTGGTTGAGTCTCGAAAACAGTTGATTGATGCTGTACACTTTCAAGTACACACATAAACAAATGTTTTAAACAGCGCACATCTAAGTGCAGAAACATTGATCAACCACAGTAGGGCCTTTCACAAGGACATAAATATGTTAAGAGATAAGATATATAACATAACCAGACTCCCAGCACCACTGTGCAGACAAAACAACAGGGGAATACATCATTGCTATGCTACGATTTCTTCTCAATGAATATATTTAAACATTAGCATGGGAATTTGTCAGGACAGATAACGTTCTTCTCTTTTTTTATTCTAATGCTGAGAGACCACACAGTGGGCTACATATGGTGAGATATCAGGCCAGGCAAACCGTAGGAGTGTCACAATGCTAGCATTGATTTATCTACTGTTCCCAGGCAGTGCTAAGGCCTTATCCTTCAATGCCAGGCTTTCTGCTTCTTTGGCTTCATCAGTGCTGCTTACAAACTGGCTGACTGTGTCTTCACTGAAGCTTCTCAGGCAACAACAGTCAAGTTAATTTGCAACCATGAACCAATATAAATGTGTTTTATTTAAAGCAGTGGTGTATCAGTGTATGTAGCCTATCTTTCTTTGCTAAACGCCTTGCATGACCGTGTGAAAGTAGAGCAGTAGACCTGAGGACCATTGTTTACATATTTACACTAGGTTTTTACTTGCTGCTTTGCTACATTACAGATCCCTCAAAGTCAAAAAGCACAAACCAGTTTATGAGCAACCTGCCTTATCTACTGAAAATATAGCCACTAGCTATTGTTCCTAATCGAGTTCGTTGGGAATCAATAGCAGAACATACATTGCCATTCGCAAGGTGAAACGCTGAATCTGCATATCGTATGTTTTTTTTATTTGATGTATCTTAGTATATCGAATCCTACATTAATGTGCGTGCATGTATGCTTCAGGCATTTTGCTTCCCTTTAAATAAGGACACAGTTTTGCCAAATGCATAAAGCACAGATCGGACATCCTGGTTGATATTGATGAATTAACATATCCAATTTGTGCATGGACAATAGCCTGCATTTAGAACCATTAAGTGGATTAATTTACATTTGCGCAAACTGTAGGAAAAGCGTATGCTCTCGGTTCCATGCTATTTCCTTATTAAAAGTATCACGCTTATTTGGGTAGACACAAAAAAATGTCGGCCACAAGGTA
Organism: Mallotus villosus; assembly: GCA_903064625.1. NCBI lineage: Eukaryota > Metazoa > Chordata > Actinopteri > Osmeriformes > Salangidae > Mallotus > Mallotus villosus. The sequence goes on along the minus strand of CAEFZP010005862.1, from coordinate 265,275 downwards.
AATAAAGAACCGAATAGCTTTGGTTCATCCCAAGTCCTCTTAATGCAATCCTTCTATAAAAAAAAATATCACACGAGAGATAGCCTAACAGAACAAGCCTACCTACCATTCCGGCAGAAGTTCTTTTCAAAACGGGGTTTTCAGGTGACGAAAGAAGTTTAATGGCAGAATTGGCAGATTATATTCTGTTATAAATAACGCTTTATATTCCCATCATAGTCCTGACGTTGCCAGCCTCGGTTAATACCCCCAGGAACGATGTAATCCTGTGACAGCAAAGCTGCGCGCGCAGCGGCATAGCGGGTCCTCCCTGGGCCCTCCCTCTCTCGGTTTTTGTCGGAAGCTGCATTTATTTAAAGGAAATAAACCTACTAACCTTCCAAATACATAAACCTAACACAGTTTTATAGTGACATAAACAAAACCTTTCAGGACCACATAAAATAACGTGTCAGCTACAACGGTGTCTCAGCAGAGAGAGCGAATAAAGATGCTGCACAGTTCAGATAAGGACAATGCATTGCAGTGTTGATGTTACATTGAGGTTTTGTTCGGTCAGCCTCCACTCCCATCTCTTTCGAACAATCACCAAGGGCCCTTTTTCCAGACATAAAGACGATACAAATGAATATGTTGCGTCTATACACTGGTTTTGGAAAGACGTACTAGTCCTGTTGATCTGAGAGGGCCAATGTGCTGTAGTATGATGAGGACAGGTTAATAGGTCTCCTATCAGTTCCTGTCAGAGCAGGACCTGGGCCTCCCATTGTTCCACTGGAAAGCTGTTTAATGCACATTAATGAGCCACGAGGCATACCTAAGTAACTCCACATTTCAGTGAATTCCTCCCAGTTTCCCCCCTGCTTTCTAAAATCAAGCCCAACAGATCATTCTGCTCCACAACATTGATTTATAACAGGAAGACGTGTTCTTTCTTATGATTACTATACAATAATATCATGTTGGACACACAGGAAAGGTCAGAATTAATTTTCTTACGGATGTGAATATAAAGTGATTGAGAACCTGTCAAGTATCCCCACGAGGAAGATGATATATTATTCACTCACTCCGATACATGATTTCCCTCTTGTTGTCATGAAAAAAAGAAGAAATAAGTTTTTTTCCGCTAATGACATTTTACAAATTCAATTAACTACTTGCCACTGGGACTACTTGCATGAGGGAAAGGGTCAGAGGGAATAATGAAAATGAGTGAAAGCCAGACAGAAGGGCCGCAAAATCAAGGGATATGATGAACGGGACGTAATGACATGAAAGGCAAACCCAGAAAGAGAGAGAGTGTTGGGGGGGGTCATTGTTGGTGTCTGAGCAGAGGTTGCAACGAAAGGTCAGGGATGAATGACTCTGAATTTAGGTCGCCCCCCACCACCGAAACTAGAATCAAACATCACACGAGAGTGAATGAGATTCTGCTTCCAAGCCCCCTGCAGTACGACATCTCCCCCTCACAAGCAGCATCCTGCAGCTTTACTCCGAGGCTAGTGACATGCTGCATCAGGGAGGTCAGCAACATCTGCAGTCAATGTGCTCTACTGTGACTGTGTGTCATTGCTCCCAGCAGCCCACTCTCTCTCTCTCTAATACGATTTTCCACACTACATTTCCCCTGTCCCTCAAAAGCCATTCGGTTAGGAAGAAAATGGAAATGCTGACATTTACTTTGAAGGCTAAGATTTAGGTTAGAATGATTCTCTTAGTGTCATATGATACTGTTTTTCAGGACAGAAGATGTGGGTGAACACTGTATATTTCAAAACACTCACACACGTAAAGAAAGAAAACGACTATAAGACTATTCCCAAACCTGCCACAAACAATCAATTTAGGGAACTATTAGATTCATTAAAATTACAACCTTGGGATCTGACACTGATTACAAGAGCATGGCACCAGTTTCTGGGTTTCTGAGTATTAGAAGCCTCTTGAGACATGTGACAACCAGATAAATGATTCATTGGACTACAACACAGTGGTGATGGGAAACAAAGTTGCTGTTGTCTTTCATCTGTCTTTTTTCTCTCTCTTAGACGAGGCCTGCTATCTACAGATACGCTGCTGGCCCAGCCAGTTTCCCCTCCCCTGTTAAGACTTGCAGAAAAGTTCATGGTCAGAACCCCTTTGATGAGTGCCCATGAGGTCGCCAAACAGTCAAGCGCTTTGTTTGCATTTTCTCTTCACTTCAAATTTCAATTCAGGAAACATGCAAGGGGAACAAAGCAGTCTTGTCCATATCAGCTTGGCAGACATTGACCAGGACTGACCAGAGCTCCCTGCCTCCCTTTAATGTGGAGAAATGCAATCCAAAGTCAAAAGACATACAGTAACAACTAGTCTTCGATGTGACATACAGATTCAAATAAATCAAGCAAAACTAACGACGCTATCGTGGTTTTGTCTTCAGAAGATAGAAGAAGCCGTCGATGCAAGCCTCTTTATTTTGACACATTACGCAACCTCCCTTCCACTTTGTTATCATTTCAGGTTTCCTGTGTTCAAAACAAGCACTCATAACTTCCCAAACACCCAAACCAAAGGCCAATGTTTTTTTTTGGTATGAGATAAAAGCAGCAATCCCTAAAATGGCATCCAAACTGTCTTTGCAGCTATAAATTTCACACATAAATTGGACAACAAATATCTGAAGCTCCCATAATGATAAATCTAATGTAGATCCCTATATGACTATCGAAACTGGAACATATGTGGAAAAACAATACTGTGTCCGTGGCAGCGATGCTGGGTGATGTTTAGAGTGTGAAGGTGTGCTTGGGCTGCCTGCAGAACTCTGCTGAGTGAGGGGGAGGGAAAACTGGCGCCCTGCTGTGAATATGATTGAGCTTTCTCCCCGAGAACATGGAATGGAGGAGGGGAAGGGATGAAAGTGGAGGAGAGGAGGAAGATGAAGGGAGAAGGGAGTGAATCTCAGCGATATGCTGTATATGCTAGAACACAGTGACGTGTTTGAGGGTAAAATTATGCACTTATTATTTGCACATAGCCTATATTTGTTGGATAAAGAGCTCTGACAGATTATTTCGGTGAAGTAACACAAATATCTAGCCAGTAGAATACAGTGCTGTAAAATTGTGCATTCTCTGACTGTAGCCTATATGTGTTTTTTCTTTCAGTTGATTTTGTTTTAATGGGTTTTATTCTTACCACTCCATTTATCGGACTTGACAGACTGCGGAATGAATGAAATACATTAAAGTGTGCGAGGGAGAAAAGGTGTACATCAGTATAAAAAAAACAAAAAAACACCAGTAGCTTTATGATCTCTGACCTCTGACACAATACCCAGCAGCGTTGAGGGCGCGTGGCTTCATAGAACCCAGAGGCTGTTACTGTTCGGGAGCTATAAGCATGCAAAGTATCGGGTGTCAAACTGGAATTAAATCTTTATTACATCTTGGTAAAGAAACGAGAACCATGGAAAATAAAACGACAGAAGTAGATTCTTTCCAAAGTGTCAAAGACGGCGATGCAACTTTACAGTACATAACAGTCAAACTCGAAGCGGACGATGTGGATCAGAGGTTTTCGAGCACTGACTGGGCCTCTGAAGGTGAAACGGAGACATTATCAGATGTCGAGATCGCATCTTTTGAATCTAGAGGTGAATCCCACAGCAGCGATTCAAAGATGTCTGGCTATTTTGCTGCATGTAAATATGATATAAATGTAGGCGAGCTTGTTTGCAGAAATGGACCTAGCCTAAACCTAACTACACATAGCCACGCTGGAGTGTTATGCTAGCAAGCACCAGGCCTATCGTTGCAAGACGGCAGTACGGATGCTGTATACATGGAATTGTGAATTAATCAAAACATGTATTAATGATTGCACGTTTGAGTTATTTAATCAATGATGTATTGTCTTTCAGAATGTAGTTCTCTGACTCTGTCCTCAATGTGTTTTCCGTGTTCAGCATCAACAGACAATGTTCAGCCATTCAAGACAGAAAACAGGCGCAAACGACGACAAAATACTCAAACAAACCCAAAACCCCATCTAAGAAGTATCAGAGATAATAAGCCCAAGGTAGGCCAGGCAATATTTAAATGGATAGTTAAAAACTAACAGATCAGAGAAATTAGCACTGGATCAGACATCTGCGTGATCCGCTAACAAGGAGGGGGCGGGACTGATGACATTCTGCAGCCAGCAACCAAGTGGCGCACAGATGTTTTGTCTTCACTTTTGAGCAGCTATCACGTGTCCATTCTTTTTACAGTCTCTCATTTGAAAAAATATTAGTAAGTGTATTTCTCTGCAGGAACGGACACATAGCAGCAGTGACAAGCAATATGCCATACTGATGAACATTTTACACCACTGTGAGGTACAGCTGCACCAGTGTGCTATTTAATAATCAAGCCCTTGCAGAGCCAAGACTTTGATGATAAAGCTTCAGCTATGCTATTGTTCCAGTTCTTGCACGTGGCAATAAATAGACTTGAGGAGAAGATTGACACCCTCCAGTCACATGTAGCAGCCCAATCACAGTCACAGGTTGGTTTACACAGCAGTGCTGATTATCTATTATTACAGGAGAATAGCAGCAAATATGGGGCTCACATTTATATCTAGGGAATATTTGCAGTTCATGATGTTGTTGTCTGGGTACACAAGGCAAATAGAATTGTAAAGCTCAAATACAGCTTCACAAAGGAACCCACATTTCTGTGTTCTGTATTCTCCTCACAGATGCTTGGGGGACTGTCAGAAGGTGAAATACACACCGCAGAGGTGAGAAACTCACACTTTCACCTGAATAACGAGTGTTGTATTGATTAACAAGTTGCATAATGAGGTTTGGCATTCAACCGTTTCAGAGGTCGGAGGATAAGATTGAGCATCTCCACACCAGGTTTCCTGGCGGGAGCCACATCCTCTCCCAGGTTGTAGCACATGTGTCACACAGCATCTCCAGGATTAGTGATGGAGTCTGATAACAAAAGCAAACACAAGTCATCTGTTTCATGTCTGCCTTCCAGGTGATGAGCCCTCAGGCATACTCAGCAGATAGCTGCGTAGGGCAGAGGAATCACATGTCCATCCCTCTTTGTCAGAATAGCCTCTCTCAGGCCCCCAAAGTCCCCCAGCTGGGCCCAGCACCCTGGAAGTCAGGTAGCCCCAAAATAAGCCCCTCTGTCAGCCAGCAAGGCCCTGAGCCTGCCCCAGCCAGAGCGAAACCCAGAGGGAGACCTCCAAAGAGAAAGTCCCAGGCTAAGGGGCCTGGAGCTGGGAGCCAGGAGACGGTGGATGAATGCAAATGGGTTTGTGGAGACTGTCGTTTGCAGGAGAATGCGGATGGGTTTGTGGAATTGGGGAAGAAGATCAAAACGTCATCGCTGGAAGCGATGGAGGCTGTTGAAAACGGGGCCGCTGTGGTAGTCCGGCCCGAAACCTCCACTCCAAAAGACGACAAATTAGGTAGCTTTCGGTCGGTAGATGGCGCACGTTCTCAGCTGAGAAACCCCCTGTGCCGGTCTGATGCAGGGTTGCTGTTTGGCCCGTCTGGCCTGTCTTCACAGTGCTCATCGGGAGCCCCATGCGGAAGGTGCACATCCCTGTCTCAGTCTACAGGAAGGTGTTCAGACAAGCCCTGCCCCAGGCAGCCGTGGGCCTGGTGCTGCCGGCAGTCTTCCCCCAGGCCCTGCTCACCTCCGGCGGGCTCCCAGGGGACCCCGTCCCAGGGGGTCAAGATGCTGGACCCCAATAAAATAGAGGCCATCAGAGGTAAGGTCTGCAGTAAGTAGCACCAGCCATGAGGGTCAGCGAATGAGCCAGAGCGGGACTGGGACTGATCAGAGGGCTGTCTTGTTTGGTAGAGTGGCTTGCTGAGATGTTTCCTTGCCAGGACATGAGGACCGGAGGAGCAGACTGGGCTAAGTGTTTAGGGGTCATCGACAGGACAGTGAGGGAGGCGTGGCCTGCAGAAGGTACATTGTGACACGAGGACTGGGTGTTTAAATGCAGCTGTGAGAAGGCCGTACTTCCATGAGCCCAGCTGCCCTTTCACTTAGATTATGTAATGTGCTATTGACAGTGCAGCGCTGTCACACATTATTTCAAAGCAGGAGAAATGACAACTGCGATTGGGTCAGATGGACAGCTTTCCATTTAATGACACAAGATTTCTGTTTTATTTGGGTGTTTATTGACCATCTCCTTCCTGATTCAGGACTTGGCTGTCTCTGCTTGTTACTCTGAGCGCTCTGAGTATGGCCACTAAGTGTTAGAACTTGACTGCTCTTGAGTATGGTCACCAGCAGTGTGTGAACCTTGCTAATGTAAGGGCTATTGTTCTACAAAGTTAAATAAAAGGGTTTATTCCGTGATTGAGGCCTCAAGTGGTTTATATCTTTCTGTGCCTCATTTCTGGTCATTTTGTTTAGAACAGAAACGTTTATTCATCTTACAGTAGCGTCAGTGCAGGGAGTGCAGGGAGTGGTAACTCAGAGAACATCGACGCTTGCTGGATTGTCCACCGAAGAGATGTGTTCTCTGCATTTATCCCATCCTTCATGTATGTCCTTTACCATCTCAACAATTGCTTTAAAACTATTTTCTTATTGGTCGCCCACCAGGAAATATGTCTCAACAACCTATCAGATGCCTCCCTCTTGTGGACAAAAGGGAGGAAGTAGGAAGTCTAGCAGTCTTTGGTGGTAGTTGAGTGATAACAATTTAAATCCACTCAAGTTTATTAGTTCAAACAAATCACACATAATATGTATGCAAAAGACAAATGTTTTTTAATATATATTTTTTACATTTAAATTGAGGTTCCTTCCAAATTCAAAGTAAATCCACACATTCGGCCGTGGGAATGTTTACAGCTTGCTCCGGATCGTAGGGAGAACTTGAGGTGAAAGTACAGTCGGTCCTTACAGACACTGCTCGGTTTGTCTGAGTTCCTGAGGCCTCGGAGTAGCGTTCTGAGAGCTGGGAGGAGGCTGGAGGGCCCATGGAGGCCTCCAGAGGAGGCAGCACCTCTCCTGTACAGTGGACCTGGTACTTGTACTCTACCCTGCTGCTGGGTCGGGACGCAAAGAAGTTAACTCCATACACACCCACGTTACTGATGTCATCATCCTGCGACATCATGGAGTTATTACACATCTGCCGTTGATCGATAAGCCGTTCCTTGAAGGGCCGTTGCTTGGGAACAAACCGGCTCGTGTTTGTGTTCCTAAGGGGCTTGGAGATGTATAGGAAGTCCTTTTTGTCTCTCTTTCCCTCCTGATCATGGTCTTTGTCTGGAGGCAGTCAGTGATGCGCACGATGGCAGAGAGGACTGTAGTCCTGCAGGGGGCGCTGTTTTCAGACGGGTCCAGGTGGTGGAGGCCGGGGGAACTGAACGGTTCATGTGGGAGAAGCTCAGAGGTGCACACCACTGGATACGTCTCGCTGACTATCTGTGGAAACACTTTTGTTACGTAACAACAACAAAAAACACACCAAAACAAAACCTATATGTAAAAATAGTAGGCCTTTACTTACCGGAAGGGGAACATAAACAGAAGGAGGCCGCGGTGAGAGCAGTTTAACACACCTTTCCAGCTCGTCGGCGAGGCTGAGAGGGACTGAGACTGCATCAGGCTCCGCCCCCCACGCAGACGGCTTCTCTCTCTGTGCGTCGTTCTCTGGATACTCTCTGCTCCTACGTAAAACACGATTGCGGTGACAGAGAACATCTTAGCGCATATTCACGAGAAGCCAACTTGATGGTTCTTAGCGAGCAAGCTGACTTGCCACCTGGGGGCTCGGTTGGTGGATACTCGGACGACATTCCCGCGCTGAAGCTGCTGGCAAACCACCTTCCCCACAGACTCTGACATGGAGAACTGGTCCTCCTCTTGCTCTGTCGAAAACAGAGGGAGACAACCTCAAATGAGTGAATGAGATAGAAAGAGAGAGAGAGAGAGAGCAGAACATTTGGTAGCACCATGACTTGTCAATACATTTGAGGGTTCTGAGAGATGCTTTGTGGGATGTCGTGAGAGGCTGAACCTCTGGAGGTTTATGATGTTAGCTATGAACCACCTACGAAGACCACGAAGGCTGTGAGTTACCTGTGAAGGCCGTGAGGGTGTCCTGGTGGGAGGGAGAGGTGCACCAGTGAGACGTGTCTGTGTATCCCAGAACTCCACCCACCATTGCCTTGCTGCCATCACTGTCCGCTTCCAAAGGAGGAACCTTTTCCACCTAGCCGGGAGACGAAACAAACACACCCCCCAGTCACACTAACCCTGTAAAACCTGTTTAAAACAAATATAACAGCGGCCGTAAAAGTTTAACACTCCTATGGAAACTGGGCTACACTGGTGAAATAGGAACTCTTTTGTACAGTATATTTACAGGTCACTGTACCTCTCTGGACCACTTAAGTCTCTGGGGTGGTTGGTTTGCAGACCTGTCTGCAGGAGTACTTCTTTTTTTCAAAGTAAGGATCATAAAGCTCTCAGAGTCCTGGTCTGAAGACCCACGTAGAGAGGATGGAAGGAGTACGAGCTGAATTAGTTGAAGTGTTCAAATAAGAATGGAAAAATTCAAGGCAGCTTGTGTCAACATTTGGTACTGAACCAGATCTTAAACAAACAAACCCACCCCCCAAAAAAACAACTAACAAAAAGAAAGCAGCAATGAATAATACATGACGGGAAAGAGAAGGGAAGAACGATATCACAGGTTAATTTACAAATGGAACCACCTGGAAATCTAAGCCGAGTTACTGTACCCTCTCCTTTAGTTACACACGCACTAGCGCCGCTGAGATAGACAGACGGAGAGAAAAAAATGACGTTAATATTTAAAACACCTCAAGGCAGGAAATCGGAAGAAGGAGTTAAAACCCCACCAACCAGTTCTCCAGGCCAGCTTTCATCTTCTCTAACTAACCCATGAACCCACCTCTCCTCAGCCCCTCTGTCCTCTGGTCATCCCTCATCCAGGACACATCCCCTGGGCAGGTGAAGGGCAGGACACTCACTCTGCCGTTGATGGCATTCTCCGGTCTGCAGCAGCAGTCTTCGGTGATGGACGGTGGGGGTACTGAAAACTTTGTTGATCTTGGAGTGACACGTCTGTGAGTCGCCACATATAACAAGGACAGATACATAAACAACGCTGCATTTATTGTGACAACATGGGGTTACACCAATTTTAGACCCCCCATCATTCCTCCACTCCACTAGATAAGTGCATGACATATGTCATAGTTGGTAACAATCTTTTATTAGCAATCACGTTGAGAGGTTATCAAGTTAAGGATCAACACTTAAATCAGACTGCCAGGCAAACCTAACAGTCTTAATACTGATTACTTGCAAGACCTTAGTTTACTATGCAGGAGTGCCTGCTCCTCGTTGATGATCTCAGTCTTAGTTTTAGGTTTGGAAATGGGGGTTCTCCTCGAGCTAGGGAAGTCGAAGTCTGAGTCATAGCTATGACAGAGTGGAAGGTCTGGCTCGTTGCGGGAGCCGTGCGATGGTCTGGGTGTATGACTAAACAGGCGATTCTTCTGGGGGAAAGAAGAAACGCAGAATACCCTTCAACAACGGATTGTGAATAACGAGAAACACATTAAAACATATTCGAAATAAATAAACACGCTAAAACTGTTCCAACGTTAGTTCATTTAATACCATCACTTACCCGTGCATGCTTAGCCAGGATCTTCTTAGAGTGTTCGTCCAACACATTGAATGAAGCAATAAGTCTAGTTGTCATTTTTCATGACATGTCGAAGAATATACCCAGAGTTGTTGATATCTAGCTAGAACGCTCCCTGGAAGGCCGTAAGATAAGGTAGCTACAGTAACGAATCGGTCATTCAAACTCCCCAACTACGCTTTGTTACAGTAGCTAGCTAAAGTCAAGACATTGAACTTGGGCTAAACTTGACGATCGACAAATTCCATTGTCTTTCGTCTATTTGAACAGTTCGGCAAGTCCACGGCTAGCTACTGTAAAACGAAAAAAATCCCGAATTACTGTAGTCTCTAGACTATATGCAGACAGTAGGCTACTAGACAGCTGCAGGCATGCCGTGGTGTCTACAGTAAATAGCTAGTTCGATTCCGTATAATAACACTGGTAAAAAAAACGACATTATTAGCTACCTGACCCTGCGACACGGCGTTATGCAAACTAGTTAGCTAGCTCTAAGTTAGATCTCCAATTTACAGTAGGTTCATTTATCCTGTCTCTTGATGCCAGACAAACAACTCGCGGTCTCGTCCCCATAGCAACAGGCCAAACGATCAAGGTGCGTTGATTCTGGGTACGATTGATTTGTATCACGAGTTGCGTAATATATTTTAAATAATCAGATATTTTTACCAATGTAATACACAGATAGACTTTCTATCAGTCTCAAAAATATCAGTTGTGACATTTTCAATGCTTTGCCTTCAGTAAAGTAAGCAAGGCTACTCTTGACCTGACCTTGAAAAAGGCAGTGTGTATTTTGGCAGGTGCTTGTGTGGGATGAAACGGTGGTGTATTTTAGATAAGAAATGTGTGTCTCCATGTGCCACGTAGCCCCAGACAAGACCCTCATGGCTAGCCTCACACAGGAGCAGAACCGGCAAGGGATAGCATCTCTAAAAGCATGTCTGGACTCAATGTTTCCCTCGGGTACTTTCTGGCTGTTACAACGTTTGGAGCCTCAGTCAGGGCCCTGTTCAGTAGATGGCCCCGCCTGAGTTTTGTTCTGGAGTTTGCGTCCTCATTCATGCTTGTAGCATGCTGTCTTGAAGTGCAAACCATCGTAGAAATCGGTCAGTGGGCAGGAGGACTTGGTCCAGATGTGACTCTGACCATACTGTTTGTAATGCTGCTGACCCATGGTATTGTCTGTGGTGGTGCCACTGGGAATCCCTCTCTGGTTCTGATGCGGTTCCTGCTGCTGGAGAGCTCCACCATGCCCACCGTTCTGGCTGTGGCGGCCCAATTCCTGGGTGCACACTTGGGCCTGCAGGTGGCTGTCTACTACTGGAATCTGGAGCTCACAGACATGCACATGATCAAAAACCTGATGTCAAGGGAGTGCAGTCCGGCGCTGAAGGTCTCCCTGCTTCAGGGGGTCTTCACAGAGGGAGTGTCTGCACTCATCTTTTACATCATCTACCTGTTCCTGCAAAGCAGGTCTGCGTTGCTCCGGGTTCCTGTCGTTGCGCTCACGCTCACATTCCTTTTCCACGTGGGTAAGTAGTCCTTAATGTTAAATGTACCTTATAGTCATTACATTGACAAATTGGCCTGATTCAGTACATTCAGTGTCAGCCTTGGCAAATGTTTCTTCTCTCGTCTGTGATTCTGATATCAGAGCACAGCTAATTCCTCTTGGAAACATAATCCGACTTCCTGAGGCTGCTCTCTGGCACTCGTGGTTTTGTATGCTGCTTCTCAACCCTTTCTTTCTTGTTTCTTTCAGCTAGTGAATATACCTCGGCCATCCTGAACCCTTCCCTGGCCTACGGACTTACCTTCTCATGTCCCGGGTTCACTTTCAGGGAGTATTCTGTCGTCTACTGGTTAGGACCCATCTTAGGTATGTCTGAACTGAAAAGCTAACACTCGATAATGAACTGAAATAGAAATAAAAAAAGATTATCAATTTAACTGGAACTTTCATGATCTAAATCCCATGTTTGCATATTGAGCTGGTAACATGTTGCTGTCTTTTCTTTAGGAATGGCCCTGGGCCTGGTATTGTATATGGGCCACATCCCCAGGATCTTTGCCAGGAACTTGTTTTATTCCCAGAAGACACGTTACAGACTGCCAAAGGGGGACCAAGGAGAGAAAAAGAAAAAGTGAAAGCATACACATGTATTGTATTTGCATTTTATTTAGCTGTGTATCAGGAACACTTAAAAAAAAACATATTGAAAACAAAAGTTGCACGCAATTCTTTTGTCAGTTTTGTCAAATATTTTAACATGTATTCGATTTGTTTTAATTCATGCAAAAATTGCCTTGCGTCCAGTCAATTCAGCACAGTTCACCATGTTAAATACAAGATCTAACGTGCCCATCGATACTTCATGAATCTGTCTCAAAGACACACAGAAGTATAAATGAGATGACGGATGGATTACCCTCATCCACACTTCTCCGTCTAGTGTAAAAATAACGATCATAACTGTCAGCAGTTAAAGTCTAAGCCATTTTATGACTATCTCTAATCATCCAGTACGGTGAGCTGCGGTGCGAGCGTCAACTGTTCATATGTTGTGGTTCAGTTGAGGCAGCTGTGACTGGGGCAGGGCCGACATCTGTCTTCTTGTTCACAGGTCTTTCACTTGTTTTTTGCTTCAGCGATTCTTGCAAAGACGGGTCCATTTCTACATCAGGAAAAGGAAAAATAACAAATAACAGGCCATTGTTTTACTATGATTTAGGTTATAGGCCAGTCTTTAAACTGTACTGTTCATATGCCAAACAGGTAGTTGAAACCAGATTTTTAGTTCACCCAATTGTGTCTGATTCTCCAGCTGGGCCTCAGGGCGGTCTGCCCAGAGACAGTGATTTGGATTGTTCAGAAAAGACTTGGTTTCACCACAGCTGAGGCATTGTATGACAGTCCTTCGAATCCTGCGCTTGTTCCCTTGAGTTAGGCATGGGCAAAGGCACACAAACCCAACATGGCATTCATGACTGCAAACCATACTTATTTTTATATTATGGAGGTAAAACTTCATAATGTCAAGTTTCACCCTTAGTTGAAAACGTACAGGATAATACAATTTAGCTTACTTCTTTGTCTTGCAGTGGCAGTTACTCCTGGCACCAGCAGAGAGCAGCACTTCTTACATAATGTTCTTTTCACTGACGGGTCCCTGCAAAGATGGACATTTTTAAAGATAATCTTAATAGGAAGACAAACATTAAACTAACGGCACCATCGAGCATTCAGCTATAATCAATACTCACTGTCTAAGTACCAAACGTCTGGCAATTGACTTTTGAGTAAAGCAATAAAAACGAGCCAGCTCCACGTTTTCCGGATTTTGAGACAAAACACAATGGGCAGCCTGTAGGGAACACATGTTTACAGTGCTGTTAGTATATACACGTTTTAGATCATGAACGAACGTAAACACAAGAAGCAACATGTAAATACCTGGTATAGGTAGTTTAACCTTAGATACGCTTCCTTGTCTTTTAAATTCCCTGTCATTACTTCGGAAGCGTGGGGGAACTGAAGCAGCCAGGAAATGTTGTCTAGTTAGCTAAAAAATACGTGTTTTTGATTTTTACACAACTTCGGTAGGAATGTGCAACACTCGCTAGTCAGCAACAATAACAAAAAAAACAGCCATAGCGATCACAAGTTAAAGCCCTATCACGGTACAGTTACACAATTTCAGGATATATTTCGCATGTAGCATGCTATTTTACTTAGGACCAATATATATTCAACGTTGTGTTCTATCCGGACATAAATAGTAATAACACCAGCTGCTGTACACGTCACACCAGGAACTTGGAACTTTTTCACCAGCTATCTAGCTTATCGTGAAAGCTGCCGACTAGAATCAACAGCAACCAGCCATCGAATACGTTGTGTTTTATGAGGATCCACATGGTCATTTGCTGATATATAGATTGAGACAACAAGTGTTGTGAAGCTGATATTAAAAATGACATTTCAATTCATCTTGAGGTTGGTCATACCATCGATGTGGGCTTTTTTGGTGATGGCTGAAACGACGGAACCCACATCTGCAGTTGTATCAACAATTACTACAATCTCCAACAAGCAACCTGTTACGAATTTTACCGCACCAAACTCCACTTCTCATCGTGAAATTTTTAACACCGGCATGAACGCGGATAGTAATATGATTCAACGGGCCTTATACGTTCTCATTGGGATCAGCGTGATAGGAGTGCTATATTTCCTTATCAGAGCTGTAAGGTAAGTCGCTAACAAAGTGGACTAACTAGCTGGCTTGTTTGCCAGAACTAACGAATAAATATGTCCATGCTCGCGGCTAACTCAATGTGTGTACTTAAGGCTAGTTCAACTGTTTAACTTAAAAAATCGACTGGGGTGAGTAAACAAGTTATTCACCAGCTGTGTAAAAACATTGCATAATTTAACTTGCCCCTGATTGACACAACAACGTTATCTGTAGACTGAAGAAGCCAACCCAGAGGAAGAAATATGGCTTGCTGTCTAACTATGATGAGAATGTGGAGATGGCTGATATGGAAAGCGATGAAGACGATACAGTGTATGACGCCCAGGACCCTGAGAAGGTGAGCCAGTATTAGGAAATGTCTAATGATGAGTCTGGCTTGTAGGAATATGGAGCGAACATATTGTGTTTTGTCCCAAAACTAACCAGTGGCATTGATCCATGTGTTATTCCTAGACTTTGAACTCTGTTTACTCTAATTTAATCAATTTATGCTTTGGTTTCTGGTTAGTGTCTCGAATCATTTCTTACTTGCCATCTCTCTTTGACTTTCTCTCTCAGATGAGTCCGGACTTTTCGCGGTGTACCTGCTGTGGTGCACATTGGACGAAATTAAACATTCCTTTGGTTTATCTTTCAACGTATGTTGCAAATCTATGTTTTCCATATTCTCATGGACCTGAAAATAAGAAAACTGGCTCTGAATCTGCGTTGTCTTGAGAAGAACATTGGAGCACCTGCTTGTATTGGGATGAGGAGATTGTGTGATTGTATCCAAATAAACAAGCGTAATTAGGATTAGTAAAAGGACCAAACCAGTTGGACAGATTTATATTGCCAAAGATACTTTCGAGAAAGCAAAAGTATAATTATTTTTCTAATCTACGTAAACGTACATTTTTATGAAATGGACCATCATTCCCGTTGCCATGACGAGCTCCATGAATGTTGTACCAAGTTCTGACTTCTAGATTACTTATTCAGTTACCTTAATGGATGTGGCCTTTCCAAGGTTTCTTTCTCTAGGTCACCTGAAATTATCCATAGTAATATCATGCTGTTCAATGCTATTTTATTCTACAATAGTAGTAATGGTACGAACAGTGATATAATTGTGCATGAACTACTGTAAACTGAACACCAAGAAGACTATTTTGTGAGCCAGCCAACGTCCTACCACCTGCTTGAACTATACACAAGCAGCTTTACAGTATGTACTACATCTGGTAAAAGAAAATGGTGTGAGCAATTAAGTGGCACATACTCATTGTGATAGTCTTGGAGCCAAAACTTATTGACAATCTTTGACAGTAAAGAATGTGCCCCTTACTGTTAATGTGTTAAACCACAAGCTTTTCCTTTTTTTTTACCAAACAGTTTAGCTACTTATTTCTCTACAGCGGTCACATTAATGTTATTTGTCTAATTTAAACTTAGAGTAAGATTAGTTTTGAGTACTATTCTTGTCAAATATTCAGGCTCACAAATCCTGTTGAAACTTATTGACATATCTTGTAAATCTCTTGTAATTCCCTTTGGTCCAAGGACAACGTTGTGCCTTGTTTGGACACTCATCAAGGTTATTATTATTATTTTTGTAATTGCTGCTTTTGGCCGAGCACTCAATTTTTCTGAATTTTAGTTGTTGCAAACACATATAAGCTTTAAGCTTTTGATTGACTTATTCTGTCTGTTTTATTTAAACTTAAAATGGTCAATTATTAATTGAGGCTATTTATTTTCTATATATTTTATGTTGTGTATACATTTTTGACTTGGTTTAAGCCTGTTATCATTGTGAATTTATTTTCCTGGAGGTTTATATCTAGATCCAACATTCTCAAAGCTGTTTAATTTTGTGAAATGAAGTCCGCTGATCAGAAACATTTTATAAAGTTTGTCTGGATGTCTATGCCAATACAGTTTACCCACTAATTCCCAGAGTCCAAGAGAATGACCAAACAGGTTCTCCTCTATATCTTGAAACATGGCTAATTGTTATTAATGGCATCAGGAGGCTAACCGTATTGATGAGAGAATGGGTTTTTCCTGTGGCGGTAAATCAAATGAGACACGTTAAGACGTATTACTTCATCACCCCTCTCCTTATTGGACCCAGTCCTGTGGAGAATATGCAAATCTCCTCCCACGAGTCTGTTCTGTATTTACGTCTATTGAACATTGATACTGCCCTTTAAATAATGTTAAACTCTCTGTCTCTGACATTTTACGTTCGTACAGTCAAGACTGCAGTAACAGCAGCATTAATCCTGGGACCTGCGACTGGGTGAATCAAGGACATGCAGGGCCCCACAGTTTTATTTTGGGTCCATTCAGCCTCGGCCTAAAGCAAGATGCAAAATACACTACCATGTTTATTTGTATTGGAACATGAAGCTAAATTTAGAGTGATGTTGATCGTATTCTGGATCTACCATCAGTGTCTGTGCCATAGTACCACTTTCTGAGTTTCCTTGAAAGCTTTAAAAGATGTAGTCTTTTAGTAGGGCAAGTCAGTTGCTCTGGTCTGGGGGTTGGGGACCCTAACTCCCAACTACCATTATACTTTCAAAGGATTTATTATGCAAATTAATAAGTATTCCACCCTGACTCTCAGAGGGTAGACTGCTATTCTTCCACTTTGCACGTTCCATGCATGTCAGTTGAATGTCAACCTGCCAAGAGAAAATGCTCTTATGCTCCAATGTCATCCATTACTATTCAAGTTGGAGTTCATCGATATTTTGGAGACTATAGAATAGATCATGTTACATCTGTGAGCCTGAGGTCGGTTTCAGAATGCAAGTTGTTCTTTTTTCCACATCCACTCTTGATTTGTTATGATGAATGTTCTTTATTCATTGTGATGCTTTAAAGAGTTGTATGAGCTTTTTGAAATCACCTAATATCCAC
This sequence comes from Mallotus villosus, assembly GCA_903064625.1. Taxonomy (NCBI): domain Eukaryota; kingdom Metazoa; phylum Chordata; class Actinopteri; order Osmeriformes; family Salangidae; genus Mallotus; species Mallotus villosus. Next base: position 248,398 of record CAEFZP010005862.1, on the reverse strand, counting down.
TACTAAAAGTTTAGCTTTTTTTTTCTTCTCCCCCCCCCCATAATCACCATGTGTCTTTCACCATGTTTTGCCTTTTGTATATAAACTGTATGTTTCAGCAATACAAATCCAGTTGTTGTGTATTATACAGGAGACTGTGGATCACAATGACATGTACTTAACTACAGTTCCATTATTATTTATTTCGCTCCTAATTCATACTCACTCATAGAAGGAATATAGTGTGAATAGGTGTAAGCACTAGCATGAGAAGAATGCAAGGGGCAAAACATTAAACCTATCAGAGGCTGTAGGGGGGGGGGTGAGGGTCAATTCGGGGGGGGTCAAATGTATTTTCTCTTTTTTGTGATCTGACTGTTGAAATGAAGGCTTGTGTGCAAATGTTGTGTGTGTTGAACTTCTGGTTTGGTGGTGGGACCTAGATTCACGAACCAGCTGCAATAGCTTCCTTTGTTTTCATTCTACTGTTTTCAAATAAAACAAATATGTTGTGAGACTTCTGGTTGATAATCGGCCCCAGGAGAGGCTTGTTGAAAGGCACATCCCATATGAGAATAATAAGACAAGTCTATTTTTAATGATTGGATTCAAAATATTGGTTCCATGTAGTAGGGTTCCATTCTGGTGCAAATTCGTAGCCTGGGTGCCAGCCAAACTTATCCCTGCCCGCAAAATAATTTGGTCTGGAAGTTGGGTCTGGGGGGGCTCGGTCGGCGAAATACCGATCAAATTGTCAGGGCGGGCTTCATACGATGATGGACAGATGATCAACAGTAACGTAATCATCCACAAAAGAGCGCTTGAGTTGAATTCGTTTTCAACAAACATGACTACCGCTGGAGAGCTGATATGTTATGATTCTGACATCGAGTATGTTTTAGAAGACATCGACAGCGCATTCATTTTGAAAGAGGAACAGAGAAACGCAATCAAGGTAATTTGTCGATGGAAAATATGTTTTTGCCGTCCTTCCTACGAGGTTTGGTAAAAGTTTAATTTCTCATGTCTATCCAATTGAGCGAAGAGGCATTTGTTTTCCGGGTTCGTTTTAAACACGCCCCGTAGTCACAGCCCAACGGAGAGTTATCAGACTCATATTCTGACCAGAATTATGAGTATGACAACGTCAGGCTAGCAAATTCGAGGACGGTTGTGAGTTTTCAGAAAGGGCATGATGCCCACCAGGTGGCGCCATAGGACTATCAATATTTCCACAATATACTCAACTATACAGTATTTCTGCCTGGCAACCTAGTTTGACTTATTGCCAGCTTTTAAAGATCCGAGAATGTTTATAGCTCAACTGGAAATAGGCAAATGCATTTGTATTTCTTAAACCTTTAATGGATAAATATTTTTATCGTGTTTAGATATCGTTTACTTAATTTCTGAATACGTTCGGTGTTGATCAGAATAGATACAATCATACAATCAATCAAAATAGTCTGATTACTATTTCAAATCAGACTTTTTTAAAGCATTGGATTGTAACTTTAACAAAAGAATATATAGGCCTACAGACGAGTTGAGTTGTGCCTTACTTTACCTTTGATAACTAAAGTATTCTAAGGGAGCTCTGCCTGGACAACAAATTGTCGAAGCACAGCCTAGGGCTGACGAACTAAAAAGTAAGTTTAGAATCAAATGGTGCATGAAACAGCCAATATGCCCCGTAGACACAAACAGTTCGTTTACAGCTCCTCTTGTCAGTCCCTAAGTGCATTCCTATTGCTCACTGCCGTCTGCAGACTGCTCCCTGTGCTTCGCCACGAGAGGTGTCTAGCATCTCCAGGTGCATATCCCAGTGTGTGTGTGTGTGTGTCACCAAAGCTAGTCTGCATATGCTTTTCCAATTACTTCTGTTAAACTCCGGTGTGACATCCTCGCTCAACGCAAACATCCGAGAACCGGCCCGGCCTATGAAAAGGACTTAGTATTAGGTAATTCCGGTTGACTCGTGTCAACGGCAATTTGCCGCACTCCAAAAAATGTGGAGAAGCAAGCCAACAAGGGGAACGAATGCCATTGAGTGGCACAGCTGGAGCCGAGAGAAATCGTCTCCAAGAAATTTCACTGGAAATCCAATGACTGGAGCATAGAAATCTGAAATTTAAAAGAGGAACGGGGGGGAAGAAAGAGCAAAGAGAGAAATGAATTTATTCCAAATGCAACTCAGTGGGACCGTGTGGCCTGCCTTGGATCCTTTCTGCATTTCAATGAAGAGAAAACTGCTCAAGTGATGTTGATAATTCTTGTTTTCTCTGGCACCATTCAGAACTCCGTCTCCTTTCATAGCCGTTAAATAGGTTGTCTATCTGCTTACTTTTCAGCAGGCAGCCCAACACACGTTCAAAATACCTTTTGACAGGTAGAGTACATGATATTACTATAAAACGTATGCACCTTGTCATGGTAGGTTTGCATTGATCCTTTTAAACATGATGTGGGCAGAGGAAGGTTTTCCCTGAATGGGATGTAATGAAATTATAGTGTTGGATATTCACTGTATGACTGGAAGCCTATTCAGGCATTTAGTGAAGGACTCTAAGTATAAGCTGTTGTTGTTGCGTGTCTCGTGAAAGTTCACCTGTTTCAAGCTGTGAGTCACGATGGCAGTATAACTAGCATGGCTTTGGAAGTCAAACCCAATAATGGGATTTAAGAATCGTATTATGACTTCTCCCTATAACAGGTTGCACATTCCTATGCAACTGAAATTTCCAGCTAAAAGCAGAGTATGGAAATTCACCCTTGACTTTTGACTGCAGTTTTCTACTTTTCTAATCCAGTTTGAATAAATCTATTCACACTGGTTGGGGATTTTACCTTCTGGCATCTTTAGCTAATAAATGCCTTGCCTTTTAGGTTATATTTTCAGTTGCTCTAGGCTTAAGGTGTGTGGGAAGGTGGGAGGTATGATTATGAGTGCACAGCGGTTCAAAAGAGCAGGAAAAGCATCCTTGAATGAAACATTTCCCTCAGAAGCACAGCCATCGCAGCCCTGCGCGGCTCCCATTGTGTGGCCGTAGGCCTGGTTCCACAAGCCTCCTCCACTGTTTGATGACACTAGATGTGAGGTGATAGTCTCCCGACAGTGGAAGGGGCTCTTTCTCCCTCACACACAGACACAGAGGTCAAACCCAGCCACAGGGAAAGCCCCGCGGAGGCCAGAGAGGCTGAGAGCCACTATCTCTTTCCTCTCCTTTATTTTCCCTCGCTCCCCCCCCTTATTTCCTCTCTCTCTCTCCCCCCCCCCACCCCACGACCCTCCTCTCCTCCTCTCCTCCTCTGCCTCTTTTTCGCACAGACTCCCCCTTCTAGCCTCTTGTTTTTTTCTTCTTCCTCGGAGGAGACGCTCACTCCTGACCTTGCTCGATGCTTGAGTGGTCGGGCTGCTCCTGGCTTCTGGAGCGCCACTGGGAGACATAATAAACGGCGCCCTTTTCATCCCCAACACAAAGACGGAGAGGAGAAGACTCCGAAGGCCTCAAAGGAAGTCGCGGAACAAAGGAGACCTGAACTGAATAGATCTGTGAGAGTGGCAGTAGTGGAGTTGAGGAGGTGGGGTATTGGGTGGTGGGGTGGGATCCTGAGCTAAGTTCACTTCTCTAAACACACACATATACACACGCTCCCTCACACACTCGATCTCTGCCTGTCTGTCTCCCTTCGAAAAAAGCGGGGGCATTGATTTTGATTTATTTTTATATTTCTGGGGGACGAAGATGCCATTTGTTCTTTGTTTTTTTAAGGGTCACGAGTTTGGCTGGTGAGAAGAGTGAGGCAAAATGTTTTCTGCATGGAAAATTCCTTCCTGTGAGCAGACAAATCTCCCTCATGGGGCAAGTCTTAGCTAAAATACAATAAGATCAAACTGATGATAGCTTTGTGGGAAAAGATAGGATAATGGTGTCTTGAGGACAGGGGACATCTACCTAAATGAGATGGTCTCAGACACTCACCCACCAGTAATGGTATCCTCAATTCAACGTCCCTCATGGATTCCATGGCAAATGCAGCCTTTCTTGTAATCAATGGGATTATTCATTTTCTGTTTCATAATTCAGGTTTATACTTTGATGCTGGTTTAGTTGTTCTGGACAAAAACACTTCACTTGTCAGTGTACATGCTTACAGCATGTGTACCATATCTCACTCTTCAACTTTCCACATGAGATGTTTTCGTGAACTGTCCTCTCCTAAACATTATTTACAATGGGATATATTTTCAACTTTTTGTTAGCCAAGTTTCTGTGTTGACAGAAGCCCAGGGATGGTAATGAAGGAAAGTTTTACCCACTAAGACCTTATGAACACATATTTGTCTGTCAGCTTCTCTATCACATGACGATTTGTCCATGCTCACTGACTCTTTATTGCTTCTGGCCTCCCCTGGCTACCATGAAAAGAGCCACTGTTGGATAAATAGTATGCACACAGACAGGGCCCACGACCTCACAGTCCGCTTGTAGCAGCGAGAGAGGAAATGTGGGCTAACATGCTAAACCACAAGTAGTGATAGTGACAGGAGCCATGTTGTAGCGTGGCCGCGCGGCCTTAAGCTCTGTTTGGTGAAGTTGTAAGTGTTGTCTTCAGACTCTCATCCCCAGAGATGAACCTCGTACCAGCCGCGAGGGGCGAGACCCTGAGAAGGACGTGTTTGGAGAGGGGACTTCAGAGGTTCGTCCCAGACGAGGGGGCCGGACGACATCAAAGTCTCCTCCCATGTACTCCTGCCCCTTCAAACACAATGAGAATGAAAGGCACCCGGAGTGACGGAGAGGGATAATGAAAAAGAAGAAGAAGAAGAAGAAGAGCAGCGTTCGGCTTTGAATTCAATCCCATGTAAATGAGATGGAGAGATTTGAGCCTTTTTTCCGGGGAGGGAGAAGGGTCCATATCCGCTCCCCTCCGCCGTGCCCTCTCGCTCCTCCTGGTGATCAGCGGTTCGTCTCCCTCTCCTCACATCGGGCCCGGGTGACACGCCAGCGAACAAAGAAGGATTGTGGGAGGGAAGAAAAAAAAGGCCGGCATGCTAGCTTGGTGTCACATGGTAGCCAAGCAGGGAACGTTCCACTTGAGTCATTTTTGGACAGATTTTTTTGCATAATCCCCCCTTTCCACCTACATGCAGACACACACACACACACACACACAACACACACACAGTCCTTTGCACTCTCACCCACCCCTCCCTAGTACCCACCCCCTGGTTCCCAGTCCACCACCAGACACACACCCTACCCCAAAACCCATCCCACAGTCGCGCCTGTCACCCCTCAGTGGCTACCCCCAAATTCCAGAGCGTAAGGCTGACGGACAGTTCAGAAGAGAGGGGAGACACAGCCCCACTCAGTAGTTCCTTTCAAGATTGTGATTAAAGATTTCTCCCTTTTTTTAGTCGCGCTTTGACGGTTGCCTTTTTTTCTCCCCTGTTGTAACGCGGGGGAACAAAAGCCGTAGTCGGAGGCTATGTTAGCGGGTCGGTCCAGCCTCCCTCCTCAGGGCTGGAGGCGGGAGTCTAGTTTCAGGGTGTGTTCTGCTAATACTCGTGACCTTTCAGTCCTCATCCTCCTATTTGGAGCCAAAGCTCCCCCCCCCTCCCTGCCAGGCCTCATTCTGTACGTTCTGACCCGACTCAAAGGGAGTTAAACTCATTGTTTGTTCACCCCACGGACCTTTCACCCTTCCAATATGCCAGCATTAATCTATTTTAGAAGGATCCGTGCGGGCGCCGCCATCTGGCTGTCGAATGTGACGGGCCTTTGTCTGACCTTGGCTATTGAGCGTCTCTCGGTGATCCTACTTCTAATGAGAAGGCTGCCTTCAGAGAATACAGTCACAGTTTTACTAGTGGAGCAAGGTCAAATGTCAGCGTTGATGGATACCACCTAGTTTGATACTGGGATGCTTTCCCTGTAGGATTTTAACTGGATGGGATTGGATTCCAGTTTTTATGTCTCTGTGTAGAGTTATGAAAGTAGCAAGTTATTCAATTAAACTGCTAATTTTCATTACAAAGTCATGAAGTAAAGAGTGCTGGAAGCGCTGAAAAGTATAGAAGAGTGATATGAAAACTCCTTCTGATTTAGCTATATAAAAATAATAGCTTTTGAAAAAAAAATGCAGAGATGGATATCATGCGTTCCGGCTTGTGCATATCGCATGGATTGCTGTGTCAGACATATATTTTCTCTGCCTTTTACGGGATACTTTGTGCAGCACATCCCAAACCAGCAAACAGAGATGCAACATTAGGGGAAATGAGAGGAATGTGATTGAGCAATGAGAGAGATGTGTTGCTGTGTGGAGCCTCACTAAGTAATGAGAAGGAAGCCATTTACCCATGCATTTACCAGTAAGTTGATTTTACTCTGAATTTGATTTGATCCTGTTATGATTGCTGCTCATTTGTCTGAGACCACACAATGCTTAGGAATGTGAGCGCAAGAAATAGGTGTGTAAGTGTGTGTGTGAGTGTGTGTGTGTGAGTGTGTGTGTGTGTGTAGCTGAATAGCATTCTGCGTTTCATGTTCTTTGTGTGAGAAGAGGGGGTGGCACAGGCAAATGAGCAGCATTGGAGAGAATGAGATTTTAGAGGTTACCCAGAGGATTCAGGGGCAGCAATGAGTGGATGACAATTACATTTTTTTCCATTTTCGTTTAATGAGGTGTATATTGCTTCTTGGGAGAGTAATGAATGAAAAAATGTAATTCTTTTCAAAATAAATCAGTGTGTTTCCCCCACTGGTTCATTTTCCCCCCGTCCTGCAGTCTTTGTATTGTATCATTTTATAATCAGTGTGTCAAGTGCCAAGACATAATAACATATAATTTCCTATTAGGGCTCATGAAAAACCCATTTGCGTAGCGAGCGGGGAATGTTAGATCCGATGCTGTTCTTTTTGTGATCTTTTCAAAATGTCATAAAAGGTATAAATAGGCAATTCAATCTCCTTAACCCATTCTTCACATGGCATTGTTCCTGAGAGATATTCAATATTAGAGAGGAAATGTTTTTTTTCATTTTTTTTTCCTGTATTTCTTTTTTTAACTTCTCCTCGAAAAGTTTATGCACAGTTTGGGTGAAAGTTAACTTTGAAGTGTCAGGAGTTGTCAGGAGAGTCAGGTTAAATCCCTGGAGTGTCTGGAGGGCTTTTTGGTCTTGTGATTCCAGTTCAGAGCGAGTTTCTCAAAGAGAAGGGTCAGGCGATCGTGTTCACGCTGAAAGGACCACACAATGAGCATTTCAAACGCCACAAACCTTGACCTGCTCTGAGGACCCTCGTCTGGGAGTGCACTCAGTCGCTCTCATAACAAACCCCGTGAAGCCTTGACTGGTTTCTGATTCTTGTTCAAATACCAGCCTGAGAAATATACTGTTATGTATATATTTATCTGTCTCGTCTCCTTTCTGTCTTTTGCCTGTTCCTCATAATCCTGACAAGACTCAGTTGACCCGACCTTTCACAGCACCTCTTGTGGCAGAGTAAAGCGACTGTTATGACAGCGTCATCGAGCGAGGCATGGCATCTTCCTGCCCCACCCAGCAGAAATACAAATTAATCCTGGCGCGCAATCCCGCTCTGCGTTTGACGGGGGGGGTCACTGTCGACGGCCGACTTGGAAGTAAGGCCAACTTAATTGAAAGAGAAATCTGTATTTCTCCGGCTAAACGATGGTGTCGCAGTGCAGTTCTGCCAAGAGGGCCGCTAGTAAAGAAAGCCGCTTGATGTGTAAACTTCTTCAGACAGGCGATGGACACGCACACAGATGCATGGTGGCAGGCCATTCGAACTTTGCTGGATTTGGGTTGTTTGCCGACTAGATGAGCCCGTTCCCCATCCACACAATACTATCGGCAGACACTATCACACCTCTTTATACTGGCGGACAAACAAGAAAGAAGCCAGGGTGAACAGCAAGGCCTCTTCAGCCCTGGGAGGTAATTACCTGGCGCTAACACCTGGTGTCACATTGGGATTGTAATTTCGCCTCGAGCTTCAAAAGCTACCGGCGGTGGCTACTTCATTCTGCACCCCCTCACCTCTCCTTGTAGCACTGTCTCTCTCTCTCTCTCTCTCTCTCTCTCTCTCCTCTCTCTCTCTCTCTCTCTCTCTCTCTCTCACTCACACACACACACAGTCCTACTGTACTTTTTCTCTCTGTATATGACACTACATTTGACAGTTCTTTTCTATCTTGTAAAACATGCCACTCACTCTCTCTCTCTGTCTCTCTCTCTCTCTCTCTCTCTCTCTCTCGGTCTCTCTCTCGGTCTCTCTCGGTCTCTCTCTCTCACACACACACACACACCCTCTTATTCAGGACACGCAGACTAAGCCTCTCTAGCAGCCGCTGAGCCTGTCTGGCAGTGCCTCAGAGAGAGGCTCCTTTCATGTGAGCTTCTATCTTTACACTCAGCACCTCCACAGAGTCCCACAGACCCACACACACACTCACAGACATGCACCGACACCCACACGGGCACAGACACACCCACACATGCACGGACACACCCATACATGCACAGACTCCCACAGACACACACACACACAGGCCCCACTTCACAGACCTCCTCTCGGCAAGCAGGACCCAATGACAGGGGCCTTTTCCTAGAAGGCCTGTTAAAAAGGATGGAGGGAGGGGAGGAGAGACACAGGGAGGGAGGGAGGGAAGGGAGGAAGGGATAGTTAAATGGATGGATAGAGTTAGTAGGGAGGGAAGGACAGATGGAAGAAGAAATTGAAAGAAAATAAAAATAGAATTAATTCATTAAATCTACCATGACACTATAGGATGATGTTGTTTTCCCCCATTGCACCTTTAAAACCTCTCTTCTCCTGTTCCCTCTGCTTTGAAGTTAATAGACCCCGCTCATTGGCATTGCATGCCAGCAGGCAGCCTACGGGGTAGTACCCCCGACAGAAAATAAGACACTGATTTGATTGTGCGTCTTACTCCGCCAGTCACAGAAACACGGATCCCGCATTACAGCGAGGGCATTGCAGCTGACCTCCCCGATGCGGAAAGCCGCATTCCGCATGTGCGCAGGGTGTGGGTATGAGAGCCGAGAGCGGAGGGCGTGCGTGTGCGAGATGCCGAGATATTATGATTGTAATTAGAAATCAACCCAGGACACCTCTCTGTGGAGATCCTGATTGAGGATGATGGCCTCCTGAGAGCTGACAGATAGGTGGCTCATTTGAATACCTAATGATCACCGGCGGCCATCTTGGCTGCACGGGAGGGGAAACAAAGAAGGATGAAAAAGATCTGTGTTTTGGACTTTTTAATCCGTTAGTCCTTCTTCTGTTCACATTATTTTGCGTTCGCACACATACACACACACACACACACGCGCGTACACACAGGCACACACAAGCAGACACGGAAAGCGATGGGAAGTGAGATAAACACGCTACTTAGGAACACATTTCCATGCCCCGTCGCGCCTAGCTGTGGCGCCAAACTGAGCCAATTCTGCCTGTGCCCCGAGAGCACGACATCCAATGTTTCCCTAATGTTGCCTTTCAAACCGCGGCGTGCTGCCGCATGCCGGGCCCTCTCCGACTCATCCGGACGCCGGCCCTTAAAAGCCATCGTGATTACGGCGAGAAGCCCCGCGCCGCCCGAGCAAGGAGGGACGGAGGTCACTGCCTCTGACATTCTCTCTTCTCCACCTCCGTGGGTAGTTTAATAATGTTATCACACGGGGGGGGTTGGTGTAATCCGGGAGAATTGAAAGCTTGTTTGTCGTACGTGAGCGCACATATGTAAACCCCGCGTCTGGTCGAGGGCGGGCGGGTCGGCCTCCTCCTGTGTTTGCGTGGATGCGTGGCGGCGGCGAGGGAGAGAGGGAGGGAGGGAGGGGATTACGAGGCGTGTATATGTGCCCGTGTTTGTTAATCGTTTCACTTGTGGGGGGATTTATCTGTTGTTGCGTGCGTCCGCGAACACCGTGTGTGCTTGTGTGTGTCAGTTTGTAATAGACCTTCCTCTTCACCTCCCCCCCCTCCCCCTCCCCCTCCCGCCTCCCCTCTAATTGATTTGTACACCGGCGTGATGTTTATGAAGACAGCCTGCCCTGCTGATTCTCCATATGTCCGTGTTAGCGAGCAACGACTGTCAATATCAGAGGCCTGCCTTCGCCGCGGGCCGGCACTCTGGAAAGCATCGACGTCGTCTGAGGGAAGCTCTCTGTCCTACTGTCAGACAGTGTGTGAGCTGTCATCCGGGCTAATGTTAGACGTTCGCCTAGCTGCCCCAAGGGCTACTTTCCCTCTTCCTTCCTCCTCTTCCTTCCTCCCGAGGGAGAGTTGTAGGCAGAGGGTAGTCTCAAGCGCAACGGTGTCTAGAAGGTGTCGATAGCTCGAGGTCGACAGTGTAAAAGTAGTCTTCGAAAGACGTTACTGTAAATATGCGGCAGAGACCATCTTTGGATTACCGAGGATTGGCGGTTTGAGTTACGTGTCGAGGAGCACGGTTGAATGTGTTCATTTGAAATCCACTTCACTTCAGGATTTAACCGTCAGAGGGAAGCTTTCAACGTGGCGGAATGCACGTCTTCCAGTGTTCATCAATGCAACCCTCTTTTCAATTCACATCACTATTCTGAGTTTCTTAGCAATTTAACCTGGATTGTCCCATTAGATAGCAGAGTATTCCACAGAGATCTTGTCACACAATGTTCCCACTAGGTAATGTTTTCAAGACCCAGTGTTCATTGAGGTCATGCAGTGGACTACCCAGTGAAAGAAACAAGCAGGCTGGTGTTGTTAGGACAATGCCTGTTCATTGCTAGGGTGGAGGGTTGTCACGCCAACTCAGGAAGCACTTCCCTTGTTTACGGAGGGACGCATTTTATGTTCGCGCCCTATCCTCGACCAACGCCAACACGCATAACTCCGCTCTCCTTACCACCGGCCCATCTCGTCTGGGGAAGGTTGACGCGAGACGACCCGGGCCGTAAACTATTCCGACAGCCGGCCTGTTGGAAGAACCGGTCAGGAGAGGTGCCGAGTGGATTAATCCAGTCAGTAGCTCTCTGACACGCCGTGTAACTTCCTGAAACGTCCGGGCGCCGTTTGACTGATGCCTCTCACAAGCCCTCCGACGTGCCAGGGCTCCTTGCTCCGTCTATCTATCCATCTTCCTCTCCCGTCTTCCCTCCCCCTCGGCAGCTGTCAGTGGAGGGTAGCGCAGGGTGTCTGGGCCCCTGCTCCGCTGACATCCTTAAGGAAGATTGGCTCGTCTGAATTGACCGGGCTGAACGCGGCTGACGGAGGGTGCTTCATCACAGAGATGGCCGACCGTGGGGAAGGGGAACGGCGTATTTCGTGGGCGTCCTCGTGTCTTGGTAGAGGGGAGTCCATTATTTACTTTGTCTTCTCCCCGACTGAGCGTGTATCTGACAGATTGGCGGTGATGTGACGCTCGATGATAAGGGGGGTGAAGGCACCATCACTCACCAGAGGACAGGGGCTCAGGTGGGTTAGAACGGAGTCCCAAACTCTCGTTAACTCTTTCAAAGTGACAATAGACCTTCCATTATGACAATGGGTGACCTTGCAGAGAACCCAAGCGCCCCTAAATACAATCCATTTGCATGCTAATATGAATTGGGGAATATGTTTTTTTTGTATATATAAGCCTTTCCATCATTCATAAGTCTTTCAGAGGGGTTGGTTACTAAGCGTTGGGAAACCTGTGGTGTTCTGGAAGGGACGGTTCGTCCGATCTAGCGAACTCTTTGAGCGGAGCACTGTGACTAAGCCCCGTCTTGTCCTCTTGCCGTTAGCTTGTTTGTCGTGTCATGTAATTAATCAGGAGACGTCCCCCTTGTTTAATTACTTCGTTGCCACCTTTTAGAGTGGCTCAGATGAGTGAATCAGTGGGGCCAATTAGGAATGAACACAACACGCTGTGAGGAGTCCGAAAAGACGCCGGGACAAGCCGTGTTGAGACTGAGAAGAGGCTCCACCTGTTTGAACAGGTTTCTGCAATCTGAAGGGGAAGTGATTTGCAGATTGAAAAATACATTTATAACGTTCTGTGACACGTCAATTGTGTACTCACTATCTGAGAGGTGTTGATTTTTTTTCTTTTTCATTTGTACCATGCTTCTTGTTTTGGGGTCGTCATGATTTGTGTCTCTCCATTTAGCTGGCACCCCTGGGAGACCACGAGGAGCAAATCAAGCATCCACCCTAAAAATAGTTCTAATTACACCAAAAAGTGCCCCATGAATTCGAATCAGCATGTTGCCCTGACGAAGAATAAACGTTGGCCATTCTTGTAATTACTGGGAGAATGGGCTCATTTTCTACCCAGCTACCTTGGTCCAAACACGGGGACACGGCCCACGGCTTCGAGTCAGTTCCAGAAGGTTCCAGAGGAGAGGAATCTGCTCTCTAGTTATCCACTGCTTATCTGGCATTGCTCTTGATTCCACACAGCTGGGGTGAGAACAACTCCAGGCCCCATCACATCAATTATGCACCACAGTATTGAGTCCATACATTAAACTCAGAGGGGGAATATGTATACATGGGAAGGCAAAACCGCAAGCACGCAATCCAGCAGCTGCATGATGAGATGGAGGGGTGATGGGAAAAACATGGATTGGTATGGATTGAGTTGTTTATTTATTTTGGATTGCTCTGGAGCAAATTAACATCTGCCAATGAGAGGAGAGAGGGGGCGGGAGGGTGCAGTTTCCTCTCATGGCGAGGGAAGGAGAACGGACACACCTGGCTAACTGACGCGCTGGCTAACTGCCCTGTTGTCTAACCTGAGGCTAACCTGAGCTAACTCTTGCTAGCTGCGTGCCTCATCTCAGTTTGTGACCAGTGCACACAGCCAGACTCGGTCTGAGAATGATCAACCAAAGTCATGCGCTGTAGCTGAGCACAATCACATCCCATGCTTTAACACATGGCCTCTACACAAACATAAACCATTGTCTTGCATGGTGCCCTGCAGATTAGTCACTAAATGGCTCTCTAGTCACATAACTGCCCACTCTAAAAGGAGTAGGTGACTGAATAGGGAGTAGGTGACATATATGGTGTTCTGGGTGATGAAGGAAGCTTCTTCTTCTACTGGGCTGTCACAGAGTTATTTAAAGCCAATAAAACAAGTTCAAATATGAGGCCCTAAACTGAATGTCAATCTCAGCTCATTTCCCCCCTAGTGTAATAATGCGTTTCAAAAGGTGCTCCTTTATATTCCAGTACAACCACTCATCACTTACTTGACCTGGTCACATGTCACTGAGGGGTTCTCTCCTCCAGGTTAGCTGCAGGCGATGATTTAAAGAGCCCAGTAAGGGCCCACTTGTTAGCACTTCTCAAGGGCCTAAGTTGGAAAATCCCCTGTTTATAGCAAATCCGTCATTCAGTGCTCCGTTTAAGGAAATAAATACAAGTAGATTAACATGTATGAACCCGGTCGTCATTTATATCCCTCAAGATCCTGGAAAATGCGAGACCTAAAAAAGGGGGGGGAAAATACACATGAAATCTAAGCAAACGGCTTTGGTGAGAAGTTTGTTGAAGTTGAAGTGATTTTTGGCGGGGCTTAGGCTGAAGTTTTAAAAGGCCAGCAGGGAACATATTGGCTGAGCGCGCAAGGTGAGGTAATGCCTGGTGGGCAAGTACAGTCGTATGCAAAAGTTTGGGCACCCCTGATAATCTCCATTACTTTCATCTATAAAATGTTGGGCGTTTGGATGAGGAACGTCTTTGTCATATATATACACATACGTCATGGACAGTGATATTTTAGCCGTGAAATAAGGTTTATTTGATAAACAGAAAATATGCCATACGCATCATAAGAGAATTAGACACTTGCATAAATTTGGGCACCCCAACAGAAAAATCACATTAATATTTAGTAGAGCCTCCTTTTGCAAAAATAACAGCTTCTAGACGCTTTTTATATCCTCTGATGAGTGTCTGGATTCTGGATTGAGGTAATTTGGACCATTCTTCCTTACAATACATCTCCAGTTGAGTAAGGTTTGATGGGTGCCTAGCGTGGACAGCCCGCTTCAAGTCACCCCATAGATTTTCAATTATATTCAAGTCTGGGGACTGGGATGGCCATTCCAAAACATTGTAGCTGTTCCTCTGCATAAATGCCTTAGTGGATTTGGAGCAATGTTTCGGGTCGTTGTCCTGCTGGAACACCCAACTGCGCCGTAACTTCAGCTTTGTTACAGATTCTTGAACATTATTGTCCAGAATTTGCTGGTACTGAGTTGAATCCATACGACCTTCAACTTTAACTAGATTCCCAGTTCCTGCACTAGCCACACAGCCCCACAGCATGACGGACCCCCCACCAAATTTTACTGTGGGCAGCAAGTGTTTTTCTAGGAATGCTGTGTTCTTTTGCCTCCATGCGTAACGCCTCTTGTTGTGACCGAATAACTCCATCTTTGTCTCATCAGTCCACAGTACTTTGTTCCAAAATGAGCCTGGCTTGTTCAAATGTAGTTTGGCAAACCTCAAGCGAGCCTTTTTGTGGCGCGTGTGCAGAAAAGGCTTCTTCCGCATCACTCTCCCATACAGCTGTTCTCTGTGCAATGTGCGCTGAATGGTCGAGCAATGCACAGTGACACCATCTGCAGCAAGATGACCTTGCAGCTCTTTGGAGGTGATCTGAGGGTTGTCCTTGACCATTCTGACCATTCTTCGCCTTTGCCTCTTTGTTATTTTTCCTGGCCTGCCACTTCTGGCCTTAACAAGAACTGTGCCTGTTGCCTTCCATTTCCTAATGACATTCCTCACAGTGGAAACTGATAGCTGAAACCTCCGGGATAACTTTTTGCAGCCTTCCCCTAAACCATACTGCTGAACAATCTTTGTTTTTAGATCATTTGATAGCTGTTTTGATGCCCCCATTTTGCCACTGTTCAGAGGAGAATCAAAGAGAAGCAAAACTTGCAATTGGCTAACTTAAATACCCTTTCTAATGATTGAATGCACCTTTTTATGTAATTGAAGGCTTAACGAGTTAATCAGACTAACTATGTGTTGCAGTTAATCAGCATTTAGTAGGCAGAGGTATTCAAATCAAATAAATGATAAGGGTGCCCAAACTTTTGCACAGCCTTTTTTTCACATTTGATTTAATTTCACACAACTAAATACTGCTACACCAAATATCTTTGTCTGGAAAACACCCCAGCACTCAGTGTTAACTAGAAAAGTAATATTACAATATTATATTGATCTTTTTTGGTGAAGACAGGAAATTATCATGCAGCCTCAGAGGGGTGCCTAAACTTTTGCATACGACTGTACTTTAAATGCTAATTCCTTCTGCCGTACTCCTCCCCACCTTTTACCCCCCACCCAAATATCGCCCCCCCTACGCTTTCCCCCAACTGCGCTAACTACTTATGAGCCAATCTCTTCCCCCATATTTCCACAAACACTAACAGTTCTCCCATCACTCCGCTATCCTGTTGAGTGACCACAAACACAAGATGGCTGTCAAAACAGCTAATCCAAATTGCCGTCCTCTGTCGTTAAAAGAGGAGGAAAGGGATGAGGAATTAAATGGTTTGGATATGTTTGTGTTGTAGGCAACCAGGAGTGGATGAGCAGTCACGCGTGTTTTGACATTTAGGGGGGAAAAAGAGAGGGGGGGGGGAAATAGTGCTGAGGAAAAAAATCTACCCAGCTAATGGCGGGGGCATTTCTGACAGGTGCATCATGTATTTAGCTAACCTGGTCCCGAGTTTCAGCATTCCACTGACAGCTCAGTGCTTTTGCCCTAAAAGGGATATTATGCAAAGGTATGGTTCAATGCTTCCCTTCACAAGTGCCTTTTTCTTGATGGTCAAACCCCCCCTTGCTTGGTGCCCCCTACCCCCCCATCCGCCCCTCACCTGCCAACTCACACCCATCCTGTTGTTTATTTTACCATACCCATCTTTCCCCGTGTTGTGCTGATAGGTAATTGCGTTGGCATGTGAGACGTAAATAATTGCCTATTTTCCTTGCACTCTTGCCCATCGCTAACCGCTTTTCACCGCTGCCTGCATTCTCCCTCTAACTATTAATTGGACACATCTTCTGTTTTCAATTACCCTAATTGGTTGCACTTGTAAGTTTTACAGGAAGGAGAAAGAGTGGTGCATTTCCATGTCCTAACCTGCTCTCTCCCAAAGTTGCCAAAATGGGTTGCCACTAGAATTTCTATCGCTGAGTCCTCAACTCAAATCTTGAAGGGCTTTGTGAACTGCTTAAAATGGACGCCAGAGCTTTTCACCCCCCCAACCACCCCCCCAACCACCCCCCCAACCACCCCCCCAACCACCCCCTACTGCACAAAAGCGAACGGGCCAATTAAAGTCTGATGGATCCTCAAGCGACCACTCCATTAAATCCAAGATGTTGGCCTGCTTGATTCCGACTAGGGGAAAAAATGGGAATGACTTTCAAAAACACCACACACACACACACACACACGCAAACTCTTTTTTTTGTTGCCTCAAACTGTTTTCTTGAGATGACACATCAAGGTTCTGGCGTCAAGGTCGGACTCCTAGTAACCCGAGTTACGCCTTTGGAGTCTCGCCGTCTGATGGAAGTGGTGAGTCTGTGTTTCACACGAGGGCCTGGGTGTCATGTCAAAGTTCATGAACATACAGAGAGGACTGAGGAGATAAGGACTGAGGAGATGAGGACCGAGGAGATGAGGACCGAGGAGATGAGGACCGAGGAGATGAGGACCGAGGAGATGAGGAGATGAGGACCGAGGAGATGATGGCTGTCGGTTGCTCCGTGATCTCCGAGCCCCCTACCCACCTGACGGTACCTCTCCGTTTTCCACCCCCACACGCCAACGACAACATCGATTCACAACGCAGGAAAACAGAGCGCACTCGCAGCGCAATCTGAAGTCTTGATAGACTTAGATGGATAGTATTGATTTGGAGGCGTAGTATTATTCGCCCGCGCCCGCGTGTGTGCGTGTGTGTGTGTGAGGGGAAAGGAAATGTAAACACCTCAGAGGCCGACTGAATGATTTCATATGTGCCTCAGTCTCTGTGGACTCCACCCAGCAGTGGGAGCCACGGTGGAGGTCTCTGGCCTCCAGAACGCAGCCCCCAAACAGCCCCACGGTGGAGGTCTCTGGCCTCCAGAACGCAGCGCCCAAACAGCCCCACGCACGCCAGGCTTCTGGTTTTCTTCCTCGGCCACGTCGCTCCCCGGGCCCTTTCTTCTCACCCACCGTCAACACCATTAGAAGGCTCTTAAACACGGAGCGCGGGGGGGGGGAGCGGCTGGACCGCAGCTCCTCCTGGAACCAGATGTTTGGATCTGGTTCGTGACGCTGTAAAAGGCAGCGGAGCGGAGCCGCTCGCCCTCCAGCTTGTTAGTCAACTGGCATCACGTGACTCCCCTGTCTTTGATTAAGGACGTCACCCTGTTAGTGATGCGAATGATTGACGGGCGTGAGCGACAACCTGCTGGAGGGTTTTGGGAATCCAGGTGAAAGTTGTGTGGAACATTCCCTCTGGAACAAAGACATCTGCCCTTCCTACATCGTCGATAAGCCGCAAACTCGACCAACCACTCCCAAAAGGTTTGGATCCTTACAAATTGGATACATGGAAATTCAATAATAATTTAATAATAATTCATTTCAATCTTGAATATTGTGGTTCTACTGGATGTATTGGAGCCCAGTGGGAACCTGAGTTGTCATGTGGTTCTGAGGCCAGGTCAGTTGTGACAAGCATAAGCTCAGCAAATATTCCAAAATACCCAATACACTTAACCTTTTGACATTCTCTCTGAAACTACAAAACTGTATAATCCAAGTCACAAGCAACTATGTATGTAACCAATCAAAGGAATAAGACGGAGAGACTCTTAATCCATGGCTTAAAACTGTGCTACTCGAAATCGAATGGTCATTGTAGGTGTGAAAGTATTTTCTTTTAATAGATCAGGCGTTAATCCTTTGATGAACTTGAAAAAATCATTTGAGAAAGAGATTTTACACTAAATCTTACTGGTGTGCCTGGGACGTCTTTACATGATTGTGTTTGTCAGAAGGTTTGTTAGGCCCGCTAAACCTCGGTTTGGGATTTAGCACAAGTTCTCAGATCTCGATGGTTCTCAGAATGCACAGCTCTCTAAACCACCCCACGCCTCCACGCAGCGACGCTTTCTACCTCTCTGCTACAGGCCAGAACATTGCTGTTTCCAATTAGTCTGTCTGTGGTCACCGTGACTTCTGGTAGCAATTGTGCGCCTTTTTAATTTATCCTACCCCGCCAAAAAAAAGCCCTGCCACCCAGACGCCCCACTGCCAAGCAGGGTGATGTCACTGCCTGAAAGCTTTCTTCCCCCTTGCACTTTTCCTTTAAAGCTTGAAAGTCCAGGCAGTCCATTAGTTTGTCTGTCTCCCACACAACATAAAATCTCTCTTTGTGAATGCATGAAATATGTATTGGCTCAGAGACACAGAGAGAGAGAGAGAAAGATAACTTTTATCCCTCTCTCTCTCTCTCTCTCTCTCCCACAAACACCCCACGCTCTCGCAGAGCGAGCGAGCTCCCACCCCACCAAAACACACCCCTCGATCGCTCTGAGTCGAGCGCTAGCGTCGTACTGGGCTCTCTCTAGAGCTAGGGTCTCTACTCACGCTATCTCGTCTCGATCTCTCTCTTTGCTTTCTATCTCTCTCCATCTCTCTCTCTCTCTATCTCTCTCTTTCTATCTCTCTCTCTCCCTCTCTCTCTCTCTCTCTCTCTCTCTATCTCTCTCTCTCTCTTTCTCTCTCTCACCCTCTCTCTCTTTCCCTCCCTCTGTACTCCACAACACTGATCAAAACGGGCAGGATTGATCTCTTTCTTCCTTACATTCAAATGAGAACAATTCATTTATTTTGCTTTGGATGTGCCTGTGTTGTGATGCCTGTCATTAGAAACCAGGAATTGGAAGAGAAAAAGCCCAGAGCAGCTTGACGTGGACTGAACCACCACATCCTCAGCATGGGGTCCAAACCCAGACAGCTCTTTGAATCAGAACTGAGACCCCCACCAATTCGACTTTCTGTCAATTACTCTGTTTGTTTCTCCGTGTTTTTTCCAGTGCCATTAACCCCGAAAGTGCAACTGTGCCGTCTAATGACCACTACACAGCGCAAACAGGATGATCGGATGTGTCTGTGTGTCGGTATGGCTGGCGAGGGACCAGAGCTATTTCACTTTACGAGGGGGAAAAAAGGCTTGTTTTCTCTTCTCCCACTTCCTCCCTCTCCCTCTTCCTCCCTCTCCCACTTCCTCCCGTCTCCTTCCTGATGTTCGATGGTCACATACGGAACAAACACAATTTGGTAACACAGCAGGGGCTTCTTCAGTTCATGCACCCGGCACAATTAGAGGAACCAGATTCAGACTCTTCTCGTTTTCGGGTGATACTACATCTTAATAGTTGGAGATGACATCCTGTCCAGGCCTCCACTGAGCGCTGCATGGGAGAGAGGCTATGAGGAGAGAAATCTGATGGAGACTATTGAGACCCAGCCCTGGGTCAGAACTAAAACGGCGCAAAACCTAACCTGAATGAAATAAAACGTTCTATATATTGCTCTCTTTTTCCACGTGCGACGACACGACGGCTTTAACAGACGTTTGACTCTGTAGATATGAACCCCCGGGGCCCCAACTCAGACCGTGTTTCCACAGAATCATCTCAGGAATCACGCGATCTGTTCTTCTCCACGCCTGGGTTCTCCCCTCCTGCTGACTCAGCAGTCTACGCCTGGCTCGCCTCGACCAGGCTGCCTCGTCCGTCCTGCCTCGTCTGTCCTGCCTTGCCCAGGCTGCTTCGTCCGTCCTGCCTCGTCCGTCCTGCCTCCCCCAGGCTGCCTCGTCCGTCCTGCCTCGTCCGTCCTGCCTCGTCCGAGTCTGGCAGCCACAAGACGAGCCGTGCACTGCGGATGATAATTTCCTGACCGGGAGATTCTGACAACCATCTCTAACAAGATGAATCCAGTATTAAAGAGAAGGAAATGGAAGCCATGTGGAAAGTGGACGACTATGTAGTAAGGGTCATTGTGATTACCGTACATGTCGGTGAATGTACAGCATAGTACACACACGCAAGCACACAGACACAAAAACATGCACGCACATAATAACATATATAACATGTATGACAGAAACCGATGTGGATCGTTAGTTTCATAATAGGGGCTGTACAACTGTCCAATCATAATTCCTTTAGTGTGTTCCTAATTTGCATAATTAACTAGAGAGTAAAAGAATACCTCTGACAGCCATTGATTCATTTGAACCTAATTATATTTTACATGGTTGCATAGCTCCTTACGCTTCTAAATAACAGCTTGTCCCCTCGGAGTAATATCACATCTTATTAAATCTTTTAAGTGTGAGGACAGCATCATCATGTTAATGGAGCATTTCTTTGGTGTTTTATATTAGCATAATTTTAGAAGATTTCTTAACTGACAATGGCCGGGTTTCCCAGATTTGTTAAGAAACTCTTAAGCGCTAGAGCTTTCATTGGCTTAGAGAGCTCCTAAGAAGCTCTTAGCACTTAAGAGCTGTAGACTTGGTGTATTACCAAAACATGTATCAATTCACTTGATTCTGTGACTTGATATAAAATACTACTTCAACAATGTAAAATGTTCCAACAACAAAGTGCCTCCAATTTAAATAACACATTTTGTAAGACTGTTCTAAAGACTTTATCATGGTTTTTAATGTGGTGTATAATTTTATACTCTGTAGTTTATTTGCAAATTCAAACATGCTGGAAATCTCACTGTGTTGAATCCTCCATACAAGGGCCTTGCCTCTGCTAGCAACATCTGGTTATCACAAAACCCCTAAAAAGATCCATTATCTGAGATATTACAGTTCCCAGCCATCTCTTTAAACCACATGCAGCCTCCACAAACGGACCTGCTCCAGACTGTATCAAAACTTTCATACCGCATTCACCGTTTACAGCTTTCTGGCTTAACTTATCACAATAATGTTAGAGTGAAGAATGAATTCAGCTCTTAAAAGAAATGTTGTCACAATGATAAACGCCTGGATGAGAGGCTTGCGTTCTCCTCCGACGTGATTCCCGCTTTGAAAGTTGACCTGTCGCTACGTAGCTGCCAGAAAGCTCTCAAGATGAAGTTTACAACCTCCAACTGTAAAAATATTTATCACTGCCAGTGAAAGGTGGATCTGAGGAGCAAACTGGGGGAAACCTTGAAACTGCTGAGGAACCCGAGTGTTCGAGATGAGGGGCCTGGAAACTGTCTGCTGGTCCTGAGGAGTCTCCGTGGAGGAAACCCAGGCCCACCTGGCGCCCAGCTACGGCCTGGTGCGACCGTAAATAAACCATGTAGAGCCTACTCTGTATCTCCTCCACATTCCCTGCCCTGCATCAACTCCCACATTGCCCATATTGCTCTTATGATAGTTCCAAAGCCACTCCCTCGCTCGCTCCCTCTGTCCGTCACCCGTTCACTCCCTTCCTCACTCTAATCCACCCGCCCGCTCCCTCACTCGCTCACCCACTCACTCAGTCACTCACTTACTCACTCTCTGTCCGTCTTCCATGTTTAATGTACGACCCAAAACCTCCAGATCAGATTGGCGTCTCGGTGGGATTTACAAACTGGAAACTGCTGTTTGGCAACAAGTCTGAGTCTAGCACTGCATGTGGAAGAAAGACAAGGGCAAATAGGCCAAGTGTTCAACTTTATAAGCAATCGCAGAACATTATGGAGTGGTGTCAAAGTTGCGAAGCGTCCATATCTTGAAACGGGTAACATGGACCAACTGCCCTTGAATAGATTGATTTCTCGATGTATGTGTGTATGAGTGGCGTGTGAGTCTGTGTACGTGCGTGTCTAATCCATGGCTCGCCTACATCCATGCAGGTCTCAAAAAGGAGGTTTGATAAAGCCCTTCAGTATTGTCTTGTTTCAAGCGAATGCTCAACTTCATATTGGTTTCTATTGTTTCCAGCCACATGGGTTTGAGTAGGGATTACTCTGTCCATCATCAACGGATTAGTGTACTGTGCGAGACAGTGAGATTCAGTGTCATTCTCTTTTTCTCAGTTCTCTCCTTCCTTTGCTGTCACTTCCTCCTCTATCATTCCTCCTGTCTCACTGCCTCCTGTCTCACTTCCTCCTGTCTCACTGCCTCCTGTCTCACTGCCTCCTGTCTCCTTCCACCTGTCTCACTGCCTCCTCTCTCCTTCCTCCTGTCTTACTTCCTCCTGTCTCACTGCCTCCTGTCTCCTTCCACCTCTCTCCTTCCTCCTGTCTCACTTCCTCCTGTCTCACTTCCTCCTGTCTCACTGCCTCCTGTCTCACTGCCTCCTCTCTCCTTCCTCCTGTCTTACTTCATCCTCTCTCCTTCCTCCTCTCTCTCACTCCCAAGACAGAGTGCTAACGAACCGATCTCTCCAAAAGAGATGTGTCGCAAACGTGAGCTACGGCTCAGTCACAGCCAAACGCTGTGAACAAGGAAACACAGGCATGACTTGTTGACGTACACAGACTGTCTGTCAAGCTCTAAGTGAAGGATGAACTCTGCTTGTGAAGGATAGAGGCGAGTCTTCCGTAGAGCGTCTGTGCTGATGGTGTAGAACTTTGGCCTTTTATGGATCACTCACGTTTTATGGTATCGTCGGGGAACAGGGGGACGGCTTCATCCATTACTGTATGAATGTGTTCATCTCCATTATCGTTTTCTCACAGGGGGCCAGTGGAAACATTGAATCTTGTTCAGCAGGGCTTGCGTTACAGGAACAGAGAGCCATAGGTTTGCGCTAATGGCCCCGCTGTTCCGCCATAAGAGCTTTCTCCCCGTCCATATCGTCTATCAGTCAGCTGATGGTAGCTGCCCCATAATTCACCGTGCTGCAGACAGGAGAGCCTCGCATCCATTTGGGCCCGTCTCCCGTTGTTTGTTGTTTTCCTCTCTTGCTCGGGGCCAGCAAGCCTCTGGTTTAATATGCCCGTTGTTCCAACAAATGAACTTTACGGCCGACTCATCTAACTCGTCGGCAGACCCTTGGAGGCTTTCAAAACAGAGATATTCTGGTCGACAGAGCGAACGCTCCGGGTGATTGTAGACCTATTCGAACTAACCGTTACAAGCAATAAGGTGGAAGGAATGGGTTTGTTCTCGCAAACACATTGCTCGTTGGCTTCAAACATCCGTGGAGGGAAAATGAAGACGAGGGGAAAAGAAGGACGCGAGTTAGAGTGGAAATAAGATAAACCTTCCCCACCGCCGCCATTATGGAGCAGTCGATGTCAATTTGAGAGACGAAAAATAAGAGACGGAAACTAAGAGACAAATTGAGACGTAATTGGCAGAGGCAATTTTCGAGTAAACTTACAATGAACTCTTGAAATATATATTTGTTTACCATCGTGGCCCTTCGACAGTAACACTCTTTTCTTAAACAACGTGTCATTTCCTCCTGGTTGGTGCATTGCAGGCCTGGTTTGGAAAATGGTGGGCGAACAAGCTGGAGAAGAGGAAACCACCTCCAAAACACAGACTTTCATCCTCCAACAGCCCTTGAAATATCAACAGATACCACAAGAAAACGATACCAAATCTTATTTCGTATCTCGTTTTTTCCCCCCCCACCCTGACGGCCTACCTCTGCAGCAGGGGGACAAACAAAGCAGATTACATTCCTATAAGCAAAAGCCCATAGGAGAGGGGGGGGGGAAACGTCCGGCATTTCTGCAGTGAAGCCTGAAGCTGTTGACCGTCTGTTTGGGAGTGGAGAGCACACAAGTCTGTGACAGAGGGCAGTCTAATCTAATGGTGTCACTATTGAGCCTCTATGTGAAGGAGATGGGGAAGGGGGGGGGATAATGTAATATGGGAGAACCCCCTGGAATCAGACAGTAATTAGATTGGCCTGTTTAGGATGCCCACAGCTCTCTGACTCATTCTCTGGAACTGAACTGTTCTGGAATGGGCCATGTTAACCCCCTGCTGTCTGAAGCCACGTGCGAGCGTCATGCGTGATGAGTATGGATGCTTTAATGACGCGGTGATGGCGGAGATCGAGACGGAGAGGGACGACAGACTGAATAGATTCATTTTCAAGAGTTCATTATAAACCAAGTAGGCCTACATTACATAGGCCTACGTATTGTTTGCATGTTGTTTAAGTACGTTGTATGGGCAACAGTGACATATTTATAGGCTAATTATATTGTATCCTACCTTTTCAGCAAAAAGACTGATGAATTTCTGCAAACCTTTCTTTCAGGTCTTAGTGGAGTCGGCACCTGCAGTTTTTTTTTCTTTTTCTCTGCAGTATTTAAAATCGCCAGCAGGTGCTGCACAATATCACAAATGCGCTCCATGACAGAGGAAAACGGGGGGCAGGTAGGCCTGACCTCACGTGAGGTGGAACACAATGATCCTTCACATCTGCAGACCTTAGACACCGGTGAAAGCGAACGCCGCGAGGACCGAATATGTTTTATGAATTGATGAGATAATTACGACCCTGCCGTATTACAACTTTTAGCTGCCTTAAATGCTTTAATTAGGTTAAATGAACGTCTAACAGATGGAATTGATTAGCGCGGTTCGCCGTTTTTGACCCATGAGAGAAATAAAAGACGCGCGCACACTGAGAGAGTGTTCTGTTGCTCTGAGTTCAGCGTACTATTTATGCCATTTAGCAAAAGAACTGTAATTATTGACTTAACTGTCATTTGCAGTTGATCCATGGTGTAGTTGTTTCCAATTCAAACAGAATGACACTTGTGCATTGTGTGAAAACTGACAGATGCTGTCTAGTAAAGATATATTAACCTTTAAAAAAAAAGTTGTGGCTTTAGTTGTCAGCAGCCCCATATGTCTTTAATTAATTGAACTTCATGACTTCCAGTGCCTTCACACACATTCAATACTTCACACATACTTCTGCCAATAAAAACGAGGTTAAGGGGATGAAAGTTTGGAAAATATAATTGATTTAAAGAGGTCATTATCATTTACCAACTCCATCCTCTGGATCAGCCCTTTTTTATATATTTCCCAGTGTCGCCGTGCCAACACGCAAGTGAGATTTACAACATGGCTTTACCAGTGACTTGATGACCTTACCACAGTGACAGGCTAGAGGCTAGCCTGAATTGTGTTGGAATGTTCAAGCGCAGGCATGGTCTGTATCACTGACACTCACTAGAGGCAACATGGTCCTGGCAGTTTCCTTAGCGACACGGCTACAGCTTTGAATAGCAACAGGGAGGAAAGCAGGACCACCATACAAAACAGGCTGGCCACATGGGAACTTCACCGTCGCATGTGGGTTTGACTGAATCCAGGTGTCTTTATGACATCACAGCTTGGCCTTTCATCACAGAATTTTCTCAGACTTAATGTGGAGACCACTGATAATGACGGCCATGCCTGCAATGGAACACTGATGTGTGTGGGGGTGAGCCCCAAAGCTATCCTTCAGTAACGTTCTATTTGCAGTGTGTGTGTGTGTGTTTGAGTGAGTCTTTGTGTGTAAGGTTAATGTGTCTATATATGTGTGTGTATGTTGTGTGTTTTTTTGTGTGTGTAGATACTGTACGTTTGTGTGTTGGTGAGTATGTGTGTGTGTGTGTCTTATTATAGAACACAGAGCATGCGTGCCATTGTCAAGTGTGCATTGCGTGTCTCACAATTTCTCATTTGAGTCGTAGAATGTCTATATCGAAGCTAAATATTCCAGCAGAATGTCCATGGCTGCTGCCTGCATTCAAAGACGACATTGTTTGAGTCTTTATTAAAGAGGTATGTACTCGCGCTCCAGTATAGTCTTACATGCTCAGTGGTTGCTTGCGTGTGCTGCACATCGTTTAGGGAAAGAAAAAACAGATGTGGCCTTTTGTCTCCTTCTCACTACCCACATCTCTCTTCAGGGCAATATTCATTTCCAACTGGCTGCTCTTGTGAAAGGAGTCTATTAAGCGCACACGTTTGTTTTGGGAGTTTTTTTGTTGTCAAAAGACATCTTTATTATGTCAAATGGATACTTAAACCCATGGCACTGACGGATGTATTCGAATGCACACGGCCCTTATGGAGGGGATAGTGCCTTCAGCGTTCAAAGCTTTGAGCGAGAGATTCCCAGCGTATGATTTTACATGCCCACTGAGTTAGGACAGAGCAACACAACAAAGCCGGCTATCATTCCGACAGGCGGAGATTCATCTGGGACTGATTTCCCCACAGTGCATCACAGGGCCCACAGTGCATCACAGGGCCCTCTGCTGGTCAGGGAGTCAGAAGTGGGGGAGGAGAAGAGGCCAACACACACCCCCCCCACGCCTGTTACCAGCCTACTGTCCACCCACTCTCAAAGCTATCAAACCTGTGCACTCATTCACCGGCCTTTGTGGACTCAGAGGAAATATAAAGCTTGTCAGTTGGTAATGAAAGGGAATGCTAATGTCAGAGAGAAGGGTGGTGGATAAGACCAGCCGTAGTACCTCTGTTTATGCTTATTGAAGGAACTGCTTCAGGGGATGCTGGGCTCAATAGACCTGCCTAGCCCCCTTTCAGACAGGTGGCATTGTGGGACTTATGGACCTGGTCAAATCCGAGTTTGTAAGGCCACATTTTACAAACAGACCCCGGGGCCGGAGAAAGGGTGAAGGTCTCCGACAATAATTTACCCAGCCACTGGCCTTCTAACGTCTGGTGTAACCCCAGAAGTGATGTAATTAGTGTCGTAAAGCCTTCAGGGTGCAGCCGAGAGCCGGGGAGAAATATGACCCTGGACCCAGACGCCTGGCCCCTTGGTCTGTGCTGTAGACTGCTGCTGACCCTGGAGCAAGGCAGGGCGTTTGCACTTGCAACACAGTCTGCTGTCGTGAGCGTGTGCTCCCTTGAACCCTTGAGCACATCCAGGGCTGATATACTTCTCTTTCCATTATCGATTTGTACCTAACAGGTATGGGCGAGGAGAGGGAAATCAATTCCGTCGGAGGGAATTGCAAGCTCAATGACAACGCAGACACCTTTTGTCAATTTCCAAGCCATCTTGATATTGTATTTGTACTCGAGATAGACTAAACAGATCTTTGCCAATCAGAAAACGGAATTGACTTGTTAATAAACTATCTGTCATTTACTATCTGGGGTTTAATGGCTAGGTTTGAACTACAGTGAATTTGCCAACTGTATCACACAGTCGATCTGATACCATTTTGCATCCAACAGATTTTTTTTCTTCTTCTAGCACGCCACGTCAACTCTGCAGATGGTCCTGTACAGTCCGAATACCATTTAGTTCCATCAGTAGAGGTACTAAAGGTTTTCCTTTATTCCGGTGGAGCTCTTTAGCTAACAGGAGAACCCTGTGAACATGCTAATGTGCTTTAGCGACTATGTAACAGGCCAACAAGTCTCCCTCCCCCCCTTTTCTTTCTTACAGTGGCAAAACGACCTGCCTGACTAGAGTCACTCCACCGAGCCCGGTCCACAAGTTGTCGAGCCACATGCATTTATGCATGGAAACCTCTGAAACTTTTATCACGGAGCGCCATTAATCTGCGTGCCATTTTTAAAAGCGGGAATTAAATTTTCATTGGTATTTGCTTTCCCCCCTTCTCCCTCTGTCTCTCTCTCTCCCCGGTTAGCCCCTGTCCGCCGGGCCGCCTACCCCAGGACGGTGAAATATTTATCAGTGCTGAATCACACGTTGGGAGGAGAAGCTCTGTCTGCTGTGGCTTCGCTGGGTCTCAGCGCTGCACACTGACTCCACTGAGAAGAGCCACCTGAGAGAGAACCAGAGTGAGAAGAATAACAGACAAACCGTGAGAGGATAGTTTAAGAGGATCACATGCTCAGTGACTAGGGGGACACCCTCTGTCAATATGAATGTAACACACACACACACTAATGTTTAAATATTTACTGGCACGTAAAGGAATAAATAGATACAAGCCTAGAGAAATAGGCCTATAGGTGCAAAACTATCAATTACTGCCAGGAAAGAGTATGTTATGATACCCAAAAAAAACATATGACACTTATCTTTTATACACCTCTGTAAATTGTAAATAAGTTATTGAACCGTGAGTACAAAAAGTTTACGGGGCCCGAAGCAGTCCCCCCTTCCTCGCAGCCCCGCCCCGCTATGTGAACCGGGGTGAATGGAGAGACCGCTGAGCGTAGCCAGAGGGAGCGAGCCATGTGCTGAAGGAGGGAGAGGGCGCGCGAGAGAAAACCACCGTGACTCTAAAAAAAGGAAAAAAAATAATGTCGGCTTCACCGGGGCTGTTCAACACACTGAGGAGAGTGAAGAGCGACGCTGGGCATGAAGCAGAATAATCTTTCTCTCCGAAGCAACCACAAACAACGCAGGTAGAAATCGCAGTGCAACTTTGCCTTATATGCTGGGTCCCTGTGAATGCTCTACATGCTTCGGTAGCGGAACGGCGAAACCACAAGAAGGACAAGAAGAGAACGTAATCAAGAAAGCAAGTTATTTGGGCAACTTTTGTCTTAAATGGAAATTGAAGTGCATACAGAAAATGACTTTGGTTTCAATGTCGGCTTGTGAGCGACTGAAAAGGAAAATTGGACATTTCGCATGCACCTAGATCTTCATGGATTGGTATGCAATTGCAGGATCGTGTCATTTTAAGTGTCGTTCGAAGGAGCGGGGGCTACGTATGCTTCACTGAATTATAGGCTACTGGCAATTAGAAATTAAGTGAACGTCAAAGACCTGTACACGTTGAGTTGAATGGACAGAATTTTCTTGCAAATATTTGCAATAGAGGACTATAATTAACTACGATTATGCTTCTACCATGCTGAAAGAAACATTGCAGACTGGATAGAATTGACTGATTTACGCCAAGGAAAGTTTTCAAAAGTATGCTGGAGAGGAATGGATATAAAGGACAAACATCAGTTTTGGCTCACCGAGTAGCCTACTCAACTTGATTTGATGAATGTCTTATTCTGAGGGTATAGAATATACCTCATTTGTCAATCACATCAACTGAAGAAAATGGATTGTAATAGTTATAGGAAAAGTTTACCGTTCATGAGTAGCAGAGCAAGCTGAGCACACAGCATGCGCAAACATCGAATTAGTAATGAAACGTTAATGGATGATAATCAAGTTTAACTCACTGCTCCATCTGATTAGACTTTTTCATGTTCTCACAAATGGGAATGTACAGTCTGAAATCACGTTGTGTATTTTCAATTTGAGTGGACAAAACAACTTGGAATTTGAACGTGAACTGGAACTAACCATATACGACTTGGAGAACATCATGCCTATAGCCTGTCTGAAAAGCAGTATCAATAAGTAATCGTATTGATATACAATTACTCATCATTTCATTGATAAGGACGCAGCTTTTTCATCGCATTTTGCCCACAATGGACAAGAAGTATATAACTTATCAAATGGAGTTGACGCTTCTGCTTGTTGCCCTCTTATCTTGGGTCGCTGTATTGGCGGACGATAGCAAGCTGATATCCGACAGATATGCTGTATACTGGAACAGTACCAATCCCAGGTAAGGAACAGTAGTTTATTTACAAACATCTTCGGTCACATATCCTTGCCTCACAGAGACCGATCCTCCCGTCATGTTTTAGTGGGCTATTAAGTGAATGTAGGCCTTCAAAACACAGTCCCCCGAAATGTTCAGAAACAACCGACAAACCGTTGCTTTCTCCTTCATATACTGGATGGTTATACTTACATTTTGGTACTACTTGGAATTCTCATTATTTTCAGTCCTGTGACCTGTATTTTGCGTAGTAGCCTATAAAGTGAAAACAAGACACGAAAATAAACATTTTAAATGCCACATTTGATCAAGCATTAGCCTACTCTCCTATAAGGAAATGGAGCAGTAGGTTAGTCATCCATTGACACATGTAGTCCTGACATCTGGTTTCAGCTAAAGGGACAACTCTGAACTGAACATCAACCAATTTAGTCTCAAATGATTGCCTTACTTTGGGTGCATGCAACCGACCAGTTACAAGATGGATCGTTTCTCATATTTATTCATATGATTTACAACCTAGGTTAGGTACACCTTGTTTTTAACCTAGGTTCACCTTACACCTTGTTTTTAAGTGAAGCGATTTTCAGAAAAGGCTGTGATGTTGAAATAAGAATAATTGTGTTTTGTTTTTTAGTTGTTTTGTTTTTTGTTTGTTGTTGTTTAGTCAAATACAAAGTATCAACACCTAATCATAATGCTTTATGACCCTATTTATGCTGGAAAAGTATTTCAATACATTCTTTCAAACACAGTGTAAGCATCTCCTGTACCAACCACCAATTTCTCTGACAGCCATGTCTGTATTCGACTTTAACACAACCAGTTTTGCTCAATAGCATATCTTTTTTTAAAACAAAATAATACAAGGAGTTTCATTGAGCTGCCTCTGGGGGTCTTTGACATGTAAGGTCAAATGTTTAATTTTGATATGTATTCTGAGTTTAATGTCCCCTTTCATACTTTAATTAGATTTGTAGGGATGCAAAATGTAGTTTTCAACTGAATCAAGTTTCTTCTACATCTCTGTGTTGGTGACTTAGTCCACATTTGAATGTACAGAATATCCCCCAAAATAAGTGATTTTTTTGGGGAGCAGAAGATAGCCCAACAAAGTATATTCTTCTTGCTCTAAAGGGGTGTTGAACAAAAGAAGGCAATTCAACAAAACAGTTTAGAATGTGTGTTACTAGAATGTTCCAGGTCTCTAGCGTAGGAAAATGAATATGGGTTTCATACTACAATTCTGACTTGATGACTAAACTTTAGTTGGGAATTAATAGTGGCTATAGAGAAAGTGTTCAGACAGTTATCTATCCAGTGCTGAGATGAGCTCTCCGGATAGGTTTTTCAGAAGTGTCCTTTAGCAGGCCGTGGAGATTAAAGGTGACCCCCATATTACAAACTGCAACATGCTTGTGTAGTGATTCGATGAGGTGTATCCACTGTATTGCTTGCTGCGCCAGCCT
The DNA here is from genome assembly GCA_903064625.1 of Mallotus villosus. NCBI lineage: Eukaryota > Metazoa > Chordata > Actinopteri > Osmeriformes > Salangidae > Mallotus > Mallotus villosus. The sequence goes on along the minus strand of CAEFZP010005862.1, from coordinate 217,343 downwards.
TCAGTGACTACATATCGGGGAAAGTGTAATTTGAAAACCAATCCTGAATATTTTTAGATATTCACGTTTCTCAGAGATGCACAGATGCAAACGTAATGCCATGCAAAGACGTGAAGTATATTTTTTTTGTACAAGGCGACCATTGCTGTAGATTACTGCAGTTTAAAGGAGTTCTTTGAAAGCTGAAAATGTTTTAGTTCACATCATTCCTGTTCAAAACCATCTCCTATGGTGTACGTTATATGATAATTATCGCTCAAACTAAACCTAAGCATTGACTGTGTATCCAAATATAAGATATTTCTAGATATAAATGAAATGCCGCCACAGAATTGAATAGTTCTACTTGTATCTTGGTTGAATGGTCATCTAACTTTTGGAATCCCATCGTTTTTGTAGGGTTCCTATCTTTTAGAATTTGGTTCTACGTGTTCTAGAATTCATACTGTTAAAACTAACAATGCAGTTTGCTGTTTCACGGTGTAAATGACTTACAATTGACAATGATGCAGTGATTTGCTGGATGTTTACCCAATAAATGACAAGGTATTCTTTCCTCACATGGTATCTTGAGCCCTCTCCCCCCTGACCTACATTTGCTGAGGTTATTGGAAAACATGGAGATGAGTGTGAAGACTAGCTGGCTAGTGAGGACTGTCCATATTATAATGTACATGGTGGTTATAGTTTTTAGGGCAAACTTTGACGCGAGTGAGCGAGAGGCCGTTTCCCCAAATCATGAAGTACGTTGATCTTCGAAGTTTGACCTTGGAAGTTAGCCGTTAGTTTGAAGTCGCTGATTTCACCGTGGTTCCCTCTAGGTGGCGTTGCATCGTTTTTGCTCTAGTGATATTGCTGCTCCGCCATTTTCTCATTCATTGATGGGAGACATTTTCGGTATGTCGACAGCCGAAACAATAGCTTGAGATAGACTATCCTTAAAGTTGGCCACAAATAATGTTTGAACAGGTCAAAATCACCTTGACGTAGAGTTGAATTGCAAACAAGAGGTTGTTGGGTATCGACAGATGTTATTGGCTTGGTCGAAAAAGCGAATCAATTTGGAAATTTCTTAAACTGAACTACTGGTTTTGAAATACTTTAAAATGGTGGCATAACCTGCCAGTACACTGCAAATAACTGCCACCATTGAAGGGTTTAAAATCGCACGTTTGTCGCTTCTATGTGTATATTACATATATGTAGTTGCACTGTATTTGCAGTGTTGCAAAACACAACGTTTGAGATTATAGCACATTCACAGATGGATATATTACACTGTGAATGTAGAGAGGTTAAATAAGGAAACAGTCTGCATGTGGCTGTCTTCACTGTTCACTCTCCACACACTGTTTGCAGTGTAATGTGGTAAAGCTCCACATGAGATGGTCTCTGTGATATATTTTAATGGCTGGTTGTGTTTGTGATTCATGCATTAGTACCATAGGTGTAGCAAAGTAGTCATATTTTAAGGCGTTGTAACACAATACTATGTTTAGTGTTTCTCAAGTAGGATTTTTAGCCCGTTCCCTCCTGTAGATTGAAACATAGCGTTGTTAAATCTAACCCCGTTCCAGATGAAGACTCGTTTTTTCTGTTCCCAGTGACTAGTACTTTGGGGGTCAGTCCACGGTTGTGCGCTCACCAGATGTGCTCGTTATTAATTTGAGGTATTTTGGGATATAGCGATTTTCCCTTCCCCGTGTTTTGATATTGACCTTTTTGTAGAGCGACACATGGAGTTAATTTAGTAAGTTGATGTTTCCATCTCCTCATAAACATGACTTGGGTTCAAAACCAGGTGAAAAACAAAACAGGCTTTATGTACTCGTACAGATACATGACAAGGGGGTGAACCACTCCGGCGAACACTGCTGAGATCCCTAAAACTATGACTGATCCCGTGATGGTGCAGCGTTATTGTAGCTGGGCCGGGACAAGAGTTCTTTCTCAGTGACTTAATTGAGTGATGGTTGTGGATTACACTGTGGAGAAAGTACATAGAATTATCTGTGTCCCGATAAAAGTTAATCTGGCTCTCTGGAATGGGAAATAAGCAGTTTTCCATGACGGAGAGCATAATTACTCGTTATTTGGAGAATTCGATTAAATGAAAAGATTGTCTGCAGCGATCACTAACATAAAACACTGCTTCCTTTTAGGCAGCCGTTACGTGGTGCCATGCAGACTAGAGCTTCAATTAATTTAGTTCTTGAATTCATTTAGTTTCAAGTCTTATGACTGTAGCGCTAAGCAGAGGTTTAGGATAGTGGGCGGAGGAGGTTATAAATATTTTATTTATTTTTAAGAATGTGAATATCAACGACTATATTAATTTCATAATAAAAATGCAAAACTCTCACACAGTGGGATCCATCTTTTAGCTCAGAGTAGGCCATTAATGGCTTGACACAATGTTACATCTAAGGGCTCCAACATCTCATTAAAGATTAAAGTTGGTGCATAATATCTATAAAAGCAATTGATATGAAAGAGGAATTGACTAATCAGTAATCTAGGTTCAAAGCTTCATTAAATAAAATGACCCTGAAAGTGTGAAAGCCCAGAGTCTGACTCATTTGCTAGAACACAACCATCCATTTCCAGTGTTAATCAAAGTTGTGCAAATGTGAGACGCAATGAAATTGGGATCGTTTATATTCTTTGTCCCAATGTTCCGACACTTGCACAGTAGTAACTGCTAGCTTGACCTTACAGAGTAAATTACCTTTACTAATATTTCATCTGTAGATGTCCCACACAGCAACTGTATTTGAAAGTGCTCTAGGCTGAGTCCGGCAAAGGTTTTGTCTTCTCTAGGGCGAGCTCTTTCAGACTAGGAACATTGCATTTGTTGTCCATGTATCCTGTCTGAAATGTGAGTCGCGAACAAATAAAGCGAGTTTCTTGTAACTCCGGTGTCTTTCTTCCAAATCAGTCTGTCACCAACCTCTTGTGACCTCCCCCCACCTCATTATTCTCACCTAGCGGGACGGAAAAACACCGTACCTGTCGCACAGGCGGTAGGCAGAGCACTGAGGAGATCCGGTCTATGTAACTTGTTCTCTCTGCCATGGTCTCATAAGGTCATGGGTGACAACCAATGGTTCCTTGTTTGATTTATGTATTTGGAATCAATAGGTAAATAGCCCTCTAACAGAGTATCAACACTGCATCAATCCTTATTTGACACTCATGCATTTTAATGCTTGACCCACATTCAAGCCTTGAATACAAGACAGTCTTGTGTACCAAGAGAACTGAGAAACAGTGAAGTTTGTAAGGTGCTCTGGAGATACAGTGACACAGTTGGAAAACGAGGACAAAAGGGAAACAGTTTAGTAATCTTGTGAATCAAGTTAGTGAATTATTGAATTAGAATCAGGCTACATAACCTTGATGGATAAAACCGATCCTGTGTCCCGAACAAAAACTCTTATTCTGAATACCTCTCCGTAAATGTCTTTTTGATATTTGTCTTTTTTTGCATACTTTTGAATAATTTTACATGGTCGAAAGATTGACTTCCAGTTTGCTGATCAAGGATCACTTCTTGGGATTATAATAACAAGGAAAACTATTACAGAAATGTTTTAGATATTGATGGTTAAACCGTTTACAGCCTACATGTTTTTCTTTAGGCTTTCCAATAAACAATAACATTAATGGGATTTGCGTGCAATGTATATAAATGTATCTTTATTTCTGTTTTACATCTCTACCAAACACTATAAAGTACCAGCAGTTAATTGCTTAAATGTCCTAATAGCTCCTTGCTTGTAAAAGCATTGCAGAGCATTTGACAAATATAAATGTTGATAAATTTGTATGGACCCTCGTAAAAGAACGAAAAAAAGAACCCACAACGCTTCCCCTAATTAATCCTCAGTAATAGTTTACGTTTATTGACGCAAATGTACATGGACACAGCATATTAAAACTCTGCTCTTCCTTCTCTCTCCCTCTCCACTACCCTTTTATTTGGTTCTCGTTCGGTCTTTCTCTCCAAATGAACCTTAATTAAATCACTGTAATGGACAGATGCTTCTTCAGAGAGTAAAAAGCTATTTTAGCCTGTTTCCGGTAAATGTCTCATTGCTCTCTCATTTATGAAGTTTTATAATGCTGTTTTTTTACCCAGTACTTGGGAAAAGTACGAGGGGCACTTTTGTGTCTTTTGTGTGGCTCCGCTGTATTCAATCATGAAGAGACATGCTGTACTAATGGGGAACCTTCATGGTTGAATGAGAATGGAAAGTGTATGGAAAGGTAACGCAGTACAGTAATAACAGCGTGCATGGGAGCACATTAAAATGGAGCCGGTCAAGGAGATGGTGTCTTCGGCACTGCCTTGCATTTTGCTTGTAAGAATTTTACGACTTCTCTCGGAAAGTGCTTTCCCATCTAAATCCATTCCTCTCACCGGACCAAAAAGGATATCTTAGTAATAAGCTTTGATAAGAGCATCCCCTGTTCTTGGAACTATAATATGAAGAACTTCATCTAACAGGCCATGACCTGTACACTCTTTACTGTGTTCTCGCACTCTATAGAGATACAGGTAAACATTGGGCGCAGTTCTAGAGTCTGCACCATCTCACCATCTCACCGTGTCACGCTAGGCTTGATACTGTTTTGATTGAAACAATATGACGCTGTGGAAATGAATTAACATTCCTACCAAGGGATGAAGTCCAGTGTTTGTTGGTGCAGAACCGAAGAAGAAACGGATGCTCTGCAAAGCAAAAAGGTATCTGTGCGCAGGCCACTTAGAGTAGTCCTGTTTCACATCAACTTTAATGGAAAGAATTCTATACAAAGCTTCGTGTGGACGGGAACCAAAGAGAGATGGCTGGACTTGAGCCTGGCAGTGAGATTAACCTCTGTTTAGACAATCTTCTGGGGATCGCACGTTTTTAAATGATCTGTGTGGTACCTTTCAGATAACATTGGCTTTCAATTATAATGTGTTCATAAAAAGGACATTGAAGAATGATATTGAGAATCATCTAACTGTTAAGGTCACAATTTAGAAAATGGTACTAATTAAAAATACACGTCAGCAACAAATTATTCCTAATATGCACCGCCTTTTTAGCTACAATTATACCATCATTAAAATATATTTGCGTGCCAGTTATACTTGTTCTTCTATTGTCTACTACTGACTGATAAAGATTTCTAAATGACAGTTCTTCTGGCAATTTACATTTTAGGTTGTTGGAAAATATATACAGTAAAATAATATATATAAAAATTACGGGAGTGCGAACCAAAATGCTACTTTTCTTCCTCAATAAAAATAATATAAAATCAATAATATTTTACAGAAAATTATTTTACATAAATGATAGCGTTGAAAGTTATTTTGCTTGGCATATTGTCAATCCTTGTATCAAATGATTGGGATCCCAAAATGTCTTAAAGTAGAAGTAGTAGTAGTAGTGAAAGAATGTGGCAAATCTGGCAGTGATGGTGGAAGTTCTGATGGTTTATCAAATGCAAGTTCGGAGTGAAGGAATATTTGGGTTGTCCGATAGAGAACCATTAATTTAGAAGAGAACTTCAACCCTCTTGAGATGAAACAGGCCTAAAAGGTCCTTGTATTTACCCATATAGTAAATGTTTAGAACAAGACTAAAGCACTTAATAGCACTCAGCTTAGAGATTTGCAAAAATGCTAGTCGCTAGTTCAACGGACACTGTATTTCTATGCTTTCCACCAGTTTCCAATAGGCTGCTTGTATACTCCCTACGTGCTTTTATCTAACGGCACCAACAACATGACATTATAGTTCAATTAGCAGTTTCCACTGCATTTTGTGTTACTACCACAAAACCCTATCACTGGTTTGTTCCACTGTAAAGCTAATGAATGGCTTGTTTTACTGTTCTTGCCTGCTATTAGGGGCTTTCCATCGTATAAATCTAATTTTACAAAGTGCATTACATTGACATTCCAAGTCGCTGGCAACTTCTGGGCTTGCACGTGGCATATAGGTTACAGAACATTTTTTCCGATGACTCGCATACGTTTTTGAGGTTTATTTGTTTAGTTCTCTTTAAAAATCCTGCCCCGCATTTGACTGGTTCTGCTCATGGATTGGAGCAGGCCGGGTCTTATTTGTCCTCCACCTGTTTCTTTTTAGCGAGGCTCGGCCGCGTGATGGGGTGGAGCGAGTGATGTCTCAGGGCCGCATGGCGCGCTCTCTCTCCAGTCGAGAGTTGGGGTGGGGGGGGATTTGCTGTACCACCAGTGCGCAGTAAGCTTTGACCTTCAAACAACTGGAGATTTGGGACGATGGAAATGGAATGAAAAGAATGGAAAGGGGGGTAAAAGAGGGGGGAGGGGGGGGGGAAGGAGTGAAGAAGTGTAGCGTTGCGCCCAGGCCATCCGGGAGCTCCCTCTCCTGAATAGCAGACATGTCAAGCCTGTCATTCACGTGGGTCCAAAGAAAGCCCTTTGTCTGTGGGGTCTTGGGATTGGGAGAGGGAGGCGGATGGCCGAGGAGAGTCCCGAACACAAAGTACAGTTAGGCAAGAATGTCCAAACCTTGTGCCAGATGGAACCTACATACTGCTCCCTACAGTAGTGTGATTACAACGAGCGCACATAGAAAAGGCCCGTATTAAGGTTCTTGAACATTTTTGTGGTTTTACCCAAGCTGCATGCTGTAAGTGAATCTGCTTTTACACCCTTCTAAAACAACGTCTCAGACCTAGTTGGTGTTCTGTGTTAATTCCTTAAGATAGCAATTTCTTCTCTTAAAGATTGATAATAATGATTGAATAATGATAGATTATGGTTTCCCATCATTCAGATTTCCTGGCACAGGACACCCAAGGTGTCTCGGTCTTCAAGTCTCTGTAAAAAACTTTGCGATGTAAATTTAATCATTCAACCATTACAATAAATGGAATGAAATTAGAATCTAGTTTACAAGATTTTTTTTATTAGGACACTAAAGTTTTATTAATAATTTAATCATGCGGGTAAGCTGAATGTGAACTGAAATGAGTGAACAATTTTTTGAAGGGATGGTAAGGCGCTTCAAGCTGCTCAAAAGGATAGTTTTTCACTTGGCTGACTGTGTAGGTTTACAATTCCCTTAGAACCGTGATGCAGTCTCGTGTGTGAAGTGACGTCAGCCTTGCACGGGTCTTTGATATCAACGAGCTGATTTTATTTCTGAGCATTACACGAAGCCAATCTGTGCTCTATTTTGCACTCTTCCGGCCTTACCCCCGGTCACCGCCGAAGAATAGGGCGGCAGGACTCCCGTAATGTCTCTCGCACAAAGGCAATCAAACACGGTTTGCCAGAACCTGACATTTCAGAGTTTTCCAGCGACACCTTAAAGTCTTGAATCACAGAGAAACTAATGGAGGTGACCTCCTGACTGAGGACTTTGTGTTAGCAGGCCGGCTGCTTCAGAGGGAGACGGAGAGAAAAGGAGAGGGGAGAGTAGCAGGGGGGGAAGGTTGTGGAGAGCTGAAGACTGTTTGAAGACGAGGACAGTGGCGGTAACTGGAGAGGGAACATGACTGGTGTGACAATAGAAACTAGGAACAAGCGGTGTTGCGCATGCGCCAGAATCCTATGACTAGGGGCAAGGAGTTCTGAAAGTGGGTTACAGAGCTCGCAAAGGGAATTGCCATAATTTAAGGCTTGGGATAGGGCTGCTTGGGATGCATTTTCTCACTTTTTAGGACGGGGCGAGGTTGGAAAAACCCCTCTTAATTGTATAGAATTGTGTCGGTGAATGGAACATAAACACGTCGAGTGCTCACGGACGGAGTTTGCAGTCGCTAATTGCGAGAACTGCGAAACACACTTGCACTGTCCTCCAAGATGACTCTTACTCAATGTCACGAGACACTGAAATTCCACACAAAAGTATTTCTAGTCCAGAAGAAAAAGCAGCCACTTCTCCGTCCTCTCAACAAATCAACATGCACACCCAGCACAGTATGGGACTGTGAATACCTCACAGTTTAGGCTTTTTAGGGGTCCGTGTGCATGTGTGTGATAGACTTGGTGCGAAACCACTGCATCCAGCGGTAATCCAGGTAGGCGATGGGATTTTGCTGTGCGGACTTGGCTACTGTGTGATGATAAGTTGCAGTCTCACCTCGGGGCTGCAGTGAAGCCAGCTGAACATCAGGATACGGGAGGAGATTACAGAGTCTGTGTAGTCACTTTAAACAGGATTAGCCATTCTAGCTCAGGTGCAACGCTAATAGGATTAGGGACTCCCTTTTCTTGTTCATCCCACCGTTAAGCCGAATTATGGGCCCCTCAAAACAAAGGTGTGTTTTTGGACACCGCAAGGACATGAGAGGATAGGCGGTGCTCCTTGAGGGAGGGCACCTTTTCTTAATGCGCCCACACATAGTTGTCGAGTGACCTCCATCTTGAATGTCATAGAACACTTGGGGGTCTCCATTGTTTGATTCAGTCTGGCTCTTTAATTAGTCAATGTGATTTAAGGAGTTGGCAGTGAGAAGGGTATTAGGGATTTTTGCTTGAGGTTTGTCTTCTTATTTTTATTAGGATCAGAACCACTTTAAAAACGAGCACACTCAAAAGGATAAAAGAAGCAATATTTTCAGAGTCATATCTGGTGGAATTAAGTAAGTTTCCCTTAAATGTAGAATATATATTTTGTTCTTGGTTGATCAACACCTTCAGCAGTGAAGTCCCCCACCAACCTTTGATATATTCATAAAGTATTGAAGCGCGCGCCCTCATAAAGCGTTTTCCACTCTCATCGTAAGGTTTGATGGTTCACCTTAACACAGTAGTATTCATAGCCTCTATCCATTAAGACGAGGAGCGATTCAGTCCCTCCTTATCATGATTTCCATTATCGGTCCAATTCCATCGGAATGATCCGGTACTCCCCCCCTCGCCTCTACTTTAGATCTAATCTGGCTAGGGGGCGGTTACTGTGATGAGCTGTGAAAAGAGGGGCTGATATCCTCCTTTGTGCCAGTTTTGTGGGGGCCCACAGGAGAAACCTAAAGGGATCTACGTCCTAATCCCGGGGTTTATCCTTCAAAAGCCACTCTCCTCTGGAAGGCTTTGAGCTTCTTCACACAAGTCTCCGCTCTGCGGCCGCCGTCCTAATGGAGAAGGTGGAACAGGAGGAGGAGGAGGAGGAGGAGGTGGGTGGTTAAAGTTGGCTGGAGTGGGGAGGGAAGCTTCATTGTGGGGGCAGAGGAAGAATCGCCGTGTTTGAGAAGATATCTCTTTGGAAGATCCTGAGGAGGGAAGGGGGGGTGGGGACGACACCCCATTGAGAATGTAGTGGTTGAAGCAGCCCCTGTAAGGTTCTTAAGGGTTGCTGTTCCCCGGTTAAACAAGGCTCTCGAGGTCTCCCAGAAAGCTTTGGGGGGAGGGGGGGGGGAGAAGGTGCTCAAATAAAAGCATGGTCTACATCTGTCCCTCCATGGCTGGTCAGTTTCTTTCTCCTCTGAAGGAGGCCAACCAGGACTATGTCTAAACGCAGTGCTTCTAAAAGCCATAAGTTCAGCTTTACAATGATGCTAGTCAGCGTGATTTTCTTAAGGCGTGGAGATGACTCATCCTAGATGGCTGAATCGTCAACAACCGTATTTCCCCACAGTTCTGCCACACGCTTTTCTGTCGAATATTGTCAAACAGAATGATTACCCCCCCCCCAAACGGTTTCATAAAAAGAGTAGAGACCACATAAGTGGGCCCTTGTCTCCTGACTGTTTCACTATATCTTTGCTTTAAAGGAGAAGGCATTTGGCATCATTCCTGGTGAACGCCACCACAACAAGCCTAGAGATCTTGAAATACTATCTGGGCTCCACCTCTTTAAGAGTGATGGTCCATGTGTTTCAGCTTTGTGAGTCCTGAAAAGGCTGTATCGCTTCCCCCCTCTCTCCTAACTTCAGGGGTTATGAACCTCTGTCAGTTCAGCAGTCAACACAGCGGCCACCCATCTGACAGCAATCTGGTCAGGCCCACAAAAACGAATTATCCCGGGGAAATGGCTTTTCATTTTATTGACTGATTAGTAAGTGCACTGATCAGCAGTATGCAATCTAATGACCTTAATTTGGTTACATTTATATCGCTGGATGATGTGCAGCTGAAAGCTGAGTACGGTATTGATTATCACAAAAGCAAGGCCATTGGCTGGCCAGAGCACTATTCACAGACCACAGCTGTCAATATGTACTCCATCGAGGCTCATTCAGCCAACTATCAATGACGTTTTATGACGGTCACGTTTTCAAACGAGTCACGCGTGTCCATAGAGAAGTTATATGAAGCCTGTAGATGAAGATAACGATGTGAAATGCTTTGTTTGTCCTGTGTATCCAGAACACCAAGCAATTTCATTTAATTCTCACTCAGTATTCTGTCCTGATTTTGATTCTTTTTAATCAAATATTTTTGCCTCTGGTTCAAAAAGTGCCATTGACCACCCCCCTGACATGAGAAGCAGAGTGTACGAAGCACGTTCTCGCCCGGTACGAAACAGCTGGGATGGCGGTCGCTTCACGTTCAGGGGGCTGGCCTGTAGAGCAGGATGTGCGTGTCTTTTGAAGCAAGCTTCATCTGCCGCGTGACCCGGCCCGTCCCCTGACACTTAATTACGACACGGATCCCTCGGAAACGATCCGAGAGCTCGTTAGGAGGTCAGGTGTGGGCATCCTCTTCCCCCTCTCGTGCCAGCCAGATGCTCGGGGGTTCACAAAGGATGCCAGCAAACGAGAGGGGACCTCCTCGCTGTTGGCATCCACCCTTCATTTAACCCCTTCGCAAACCGTCCACGCAGCTGGAAACGTCACGAACCGTGGCCCAATCCGATCCTCGCCCACGCTGTTCTCCAATAGTGTTTTCAATGCCCTGCGGCGGGTGGAAAAATTACAATTTGTTTGGCTGCTTTGCGGCACGAGCGGTAAAATAAATACTTTTCTCCCTCGCACCTTTTTAATGGATCTTGCTCGGAACTAATCTGTTTATTCTGTCCACTTCTTTGTTCAGGGTCGTAAATGACTGGAAGTCATTATTAAGATGCAGCCATGCGTAGATTCATAAGTGAGTCTGGGCTGGTTTTCATCATTGTCCGCTGGCAGTATAGGACCTGAGTGTGATTTTGTACCACCTATTGGTAATGAAACTAAACAGACTCCTTCAAAATTAGAGGGTATTAACTGGTCATCAAAGAATAACCGTATGTAATTCACAGAGGTTACCAACCTGTGCGCTTATTTAATAGCTATAAACTCATCCATTTATGAAGTGCATTTCATGAATCCTTTCCTTTTGAAAATATGTATCTGATTGGAACAATGTTGAATAGAAATATCCTGTTTTCCTCATGTCCTGAGGTGTTGACAGGAGGAATCTTTATCCTGTCACGACACTAAACACTACACTAAGCACTTTGAGCTGCAATTCTTGTATGAAAAGTGCTATATAAATAAAGTCTTACTTACTTACTTACTAAACAGTAGATGCTTGACATCTTTTTGTGGCCACAAGGGTAACAAAAACTTTTTTTCTTTAGCGATGCAAAAACAATTTGTGTTATTGAACATGAAAATCTCATTGTGCACTCATACACATTTGAAAAAAGAAATTAGCTTTTTTTTCGCCTGTGTTATTCTGTATGCTGGTATTGTCAAACACAATAATCACATTTCTAGCCATTTAAGTGTAATGTTTTTTTTTGTTGTAAAGATGTAAGATTTGTAGCAAATACATGTTTAGAAGAACACCACCTACTTCAAGAAAAAATGGAAGGAACGATATTGTGTAAGTGTTCATTATTGTGTATCATTGAAAGAACTGCAGGAACCATTTGCTACTAGCGCGGCGCCATCTTGTATAACAGTCGGTTTGTTTCTCCATCGCTGTCCCGAGTTAACCTCTTAATGTATTCATACTTCTGTTCCTGTCGCCTAAACCTCGCTGAATGTGCCGTCGTTCCACTCACCCAGCCACAGGGTCTAAAGAGCTAACACTGTGCTTGTTTACGCCACAGAAAACCCCTCTGATTGCAGCTTCGCCATGTCAGCACCTGGTGACATCGTTAGCGTAAATCACCCTCCGTCTCAAGACCTTACACCTTTTAAATAGATTTGTGACTTTTTTTCTTTCCTTCATCTCACCACTCCAAAAGATAGTATTGGCGGTTTTAAAGAACTGCCCGCTCAGGCGTAGTCCAAATAACTAGTGTTTTTGAATTGCCTCTTTGTGTTGCCGGCACACATTAGTGAGGCCCGGGAGAGGGAGAGCTTCACGGGTCATTACTGCTGCTCATAACCACACCTAGTGAAAAGGGTTTTGCAAGATGTTGGCCATGGCGGGGACACAGTCTGAGACCAGAGCCATTTTGAAGCTCCGCCGCCTGCCCCCTCACACACACACACACACACACACACACACACACACCCAAGCCATTCCCCACAGGGGGGCTAAACATTGTCTCCAGAACAGCTTGCCGACGTGGAGAAATATGGCTAGCTTATGGCGGAATCTTGGTGGCAAAGTGCATGGCCTTTGAGCTTTCTCTCCAAGACACGAGGAGACCGAACTCTTTCCTCCTCTCCAAGATCTCGGAAGTAGTAGCGGGAGCCACTGTCAAATCTGTGTTGGGCACGAAGAGTTCAGGGCTGGAACACCTGCCAGGTAGGAGGGCTCCAGGCCCAGAAAGCACCGGAAGGAGTTGCTTAAGGTTCTATGAAGACAGACCAGGCGCTGATGCAGTCCAAAACCCCTTCTTCTTTAGACCCTCACTAAACCCTAACTTGCTGGCCTAAACAAACTGTTTTCTGCGGGTCTGATAGGGTTTCCGTGAAGAAAGATGCCTTGGGTTACAGTGCATGTTTTTACCCGTGAGGGTGACGCTTCAGAGCACGAGTGATGAGATTGGGAAGAAGGAGGCATTACACGGTATTCTGCGGACTGTTTTAATCTGGGTCTGGAACGGCGTAATTGGAGAATCCTCAGAAGCAGCGGGCCGAGGAACCCTTAGTGCCCGCTGCACACACACACACACACACACACACACACACACACCGGGATTAACCCGGGCCGAGAGGGACTGCGCTCGGAGGGTCTTTTCTGCCACATTAGCTTTAACAAAAAGGATTACTGTGGTCGAGTAATGTCCCCCCCACCCTTCCAAACACACACACACACACACACACTTATGTTACATACACACACATACAGTTAACGGACAGCTACACCCCCCTCCTCCACCCAAACACATGCATACTATATTACATACATGCATACTATATTACGTACAGTAAACACACCCCTCTACCACCCTTTCACCCCAAAACACTGAAACACACACACATGCTATCGAACAAACACAGACACATATATATATATATATATATATATATAGTAAACGCACATTTGCTGTACCTCATCCCACTGCCCAAGGTGCAATTAACTGGAGTTTCTCATTGAAAGTAAATGGCTGGGGTCAGACGGTATGATCACGCCGCCCCCCCCCCATCCCACCCACACCCCCGCTAGTGTAATTAGAGAGATGAGGACTGAAGTGTGGGGGGGTGGGGGGATGAGGGGTGGGTGGTGAAGGGAAGGAGAGAGCGCACACAGACAGCGTAGCTTAGAAGGCTTTGTTCAAGTGGAGGGTTTTTGTTGAGGAAACTAAGGCTTGTCAGTTGAACCAGGTCGCTTGGCTGGTCATCCCGAACCATCCATGGAGTTGGGGAATAGTGGCTTATGTGGGGAGGGTTACAGTGAGGGTGGGGCGGGGTGTGGAAGTGTTTTCTGGTGTGTGTGTATGGAAAGGGTTTTCTGGTATGTGTGTTGAAAGTGTTTTCTGGTGTGTGTGTGTGTGTTGGAGGGGCAATAAGATTCTGCTGTATTGAATTACATGGCCAAGTGCTCTTGTGATCATCCTAGGCAATTGAAAAAGGGATTTATCCAGGTCATGTTTCGGGCATTGAAATAACCTTCTTGAAACTTTTCACTGTATAAACAGCGTGATCCGAATAACACCCAACACTCAACACTGGGAAGGCTCGACCAAGACATTGAAAATACGTTCCCAGATTGTTTTCACATTTTTTTGTAAATGTTATTATAGATTTCAAGGAAACCAGCATGTTGTTTCTTGGTGCTGGGGTTGTGTTCGGGAAAGGTCATTGAAAAGTCTTTCTGCTATCCTTAGCCCGTCCCCTCCTGGGTTTGAGTGGGAGACATGTTAAACTGTCTCTGTGGAGAGAGAGTGTGTGTGTGTGTGTGTGTCGGGGGGGTGCGCCCACAGTGGCTCGGAGCAGAGGCCAGAGCTGCTCCAGCTCTTAATCCGGAGCCCCGTGTCGGGCCCTCAACACACACACACACACACACACAGAGAGACACACTCATACTTTCGGTCTGTCTTGCATTCACAAAGACACACACAACACAAACAAAGCAGTAGGAAAGCATGGGTATGGTTGTGCTTCCCCCCTCTCCCCCCCCCACCCCTCCCAGCAGGCCTGCGTCCCGGCCAAGGTCAAGGCCCCGACCGGGGACGCCGACACAGCTGGCACAGTCCGAGGTCGCTCGGCGGTTCGCTCGGGCGAGCACAGCCCCAACACCAGTCTCTTTGGGTTAGCCCTGAGGAGAGGGCTGCCTCCTTCACAGCTTCCCTCAGCCCCCCCCTCTACCCCCCCCCGCCTGTCATTCTCTGTAACTGTCATTGGACGAGTGAACCCGCCACGGCCGCGTTGTATGTTCTTAGCCTGCGTCTGGCTTTTGACCGTTGTGTGCACTCGGCGCACAGAAAGAGCATGTTTTGATGACTGCTTATTAATCTTGAAGCCTTCTGTCTTCTGGGAACCATGTGACCTCGAAGGATGGCTTTGGCTGATTTTCATATAGTCGGACTAAAGGAAGAGATTTTCTTCGTAATGAAAAACAAACAAACTCATTATTATTTTGACTTCGTTTGTTGCCGTTCCTGGGGTCTGGTTATTTGATATCCTTCGTTTTTTTTTAAACATGCATACAATTGAGCACGGACTACATTTAAGAAAAGGAACATGTTTTATGTCTTGGACCATTCATTATTGATGACCTGAAATGACAGTGTGTTGCCTTATCATGAATCATTGAAAACAGGAGAATAACATTGGTTCATATCTCACTTTATCCTCGGGGGACAAAGGCTTACGTGTTTTATACGAGCCATACACTGTGCATCACACTAACAAACGAGTGTCTGAACACACACTGGTGTTTTCAGAGCACACCCTTAAAGGCTCATTATGTCTTTGGAGAGAACTTATAGTGTAATCTTTCCTCTCTGCCTGCCTCCTCGACCCCCCCCACCCCATTAAGTCAATTATCTGGGGGTGCTTGGACCGCATTTGAGTGATTGATGAGTATTGATCCATAGGAAAGACTTGTGCATCACCCGGCAGTGTATCATCCCAACACCCAACACATTCATCATAAACACAGGGGAGGAAGGCGGAAGGCGGAGGAGGGAAGAAAGGAAGAAAAAAAACAAACGAGTAACGGGATATTAACGTTTGTTCCCGAGCGCGCGCGCCGCGCACTTCCAGGCAAACGTCCGCCGTCGCTCCCCAAAAAGCCCCTCGCCAGGAACCGGCCGGGAGCCGGCGCTGAATTCCTCGTCTCGGTAACCCGACGCGCGGACAGAATTCCTGGCCGGGTCTCACCCAGGTTAGCGGTGGGGCCCGGCCCGGGCTCCGGCTCCTGTTGTTCCTCGTGTTTCTGTGCAGTGATCGGCCGTGCCCGCAGGGAGTCTTTATTAGGAACATTTTCACAGAATAAAACCTTAACAGATTGCTTATTGATCGCAACTGGACCCAAGCGGTAAAAAAAAGAAAAGGGAAAGAGTCAGTGAAGCCTCGCTTCCCATCCCCTCCCTCATCGATGCAGCTATGGTCCGGTCTGCCTCTCGCCACCTCCCACATCCCTGCGATATCCACAGCCCGACGTGCCCCTTCATCCCCTCTCGCGCCCGCATGCAGCCTTACAGAGTGGCACTCTCATATATCACCGCCCCCAACTGGGGGGGGATTTCTGCACAGAACCACAGATAGTGTGTGTGTGTGAGGTCTGTGTGCTGTGTGTCTTGGTTGGATCTACTTTTTGCACCCTGTGTTGTGATGCTCGAATGCCATTGACCTGCTACCTCACAGTCATGTAACCTTACCTCTGAGATTGGGGGTTGAGCTGCGGTGGTCTTGAAGCAGAATACAGTATATCTTTTCCGTATTGTACAACTTCACTCTCAACGCGTCATCAGAAAAATACTTGAACGTTTGTTTTTTGTGGGAGTGTGTTAAATGTTTTTCTTTTGAGTACGATGTCTCGCTTAACTCTCACCAGATGTGTCCTTGTTTGTTCGTCACATTAACATAACATTCCAGAAAATAAAAAGGTACTTTCTAGAGTTTATATTCATATTAGAGAACATTTAGTCCATTGTAATCTGCCAAGTGCATTCTGGAAAAGGTTGACCCTGGGTGGAAAAATGTTTTTGGCTGAGAATTCACTGGTTGTATCCCGTTTCTCTTGTTAAATGCGCCTTTGGTCCAATATATGTTCTCAAGATCTCAGGTTGTTGCTCTCTACAAAATAGTTTAGTCTTTGTCTTCTGGCAAAACAACTACTTCAGTCCACAGCCTTTGTTTTTCTTTGCCTACAGTTTCTCACTGTTTGATGATCCCACAGTTTTTGTAAATGTGATATTATTTCACAACTGACTCAGTGCTAGGGTTGTAGGTTGTATTATTTCAACATTAACATTATCTGTTTACATCTATATTGACCGTGGATGCATCCTTAGGCAGTATTCCATCTATTGTTTACTCAACATAACTAAGTATTTTATGTTTTGGCTTTTTGGACCTGTCTGCCCTCCTCTCTCTCTCTCTCTCTCTTTCTCTCTCTCTCACTCTCACTCTCTCTCTCTGACTCCTTCTCCCTCTCTCTGAATCTTCTCTCTCTCTCTCTGTTTTCTTCTCTCTCTCTCTCTCTCTCTCTCTCTCTCTTCTCTCTCTCTCTCTCTCTGAATCCTTCTCCCTCTCTCTGTTTTTCTATATCTTTCTCTGTCTCTCTCTTTCTCTCTGTCTGTCTGTCTCTCTCTCTCTCTCTCTCTCTCTCGTTAACAAGACTCCTCCAGTGGAACAGGTAATTCATTAGTCTACTCCTCAGGGATCTGAGAAACATTAATGACCTAAAAGAATCCATCATGTATCGCTGGTTTGATATGTGATTGATGGTTTCATTTCCTTTCTGTGTTATTGATAAGTTAGCAGCTGTGTGATAAGTTGGCATTCGTGTGACGCATGGGTAGCCAATCCGGTGATTGTAATTGTCGCAAGTTTTTTATAAATTTAACTGAGAGCTTGGGTTATCTTGGAATTGTTCATAAATGAATGATAATTGTATGTAAATGGGATTGACTGCTCTGGAAAAGAAAAGTAACCATGAAAAGACATTACGGGCTGTTGACTTTCAGGAAAGTGCTTTCATCCTTCAGCTGGAAATGTATTTTATGAATAAGTGTGTTTTTTCATTGACTAATGCAGAGTTTTATTATTTACAGCATTTGGGCTGTGGAAATGTTTGGTTTTTGTGAAGTACAGATTTGACCTACTTTCTGCGTCATCAAGATGCATGAATCACTTTGTCTGGACAGAGAATTTGCAAACACCAAAAGGCCTCTTTATTCCCCCCCAAGACTCAAAAAGCATGAAATCCACTAATCACATTCACACAAGAACTTGGACTATTGCAGTCAAACTAGAAATAATTTTCTACACTAAATCCATTGAGATTTCGACAATTGACCAAAAAAATAAGAAAATGTCTAGAAAGCATCGTATTCAAATCATTGATGTGGTAATTACTTCATTTTCTATTTATAAAATGACTTCACAGAAAAGGAAGTCTCTCTCCACTGTCTGACAATGTATTTTACCTTGGCCGAGTCCCTACCTAGACCTCTCTTCCTATCCTTTTCCCTGGGTGTACGGAGCATAGGATTGTAGTAAAGGCAGCGCAATATCTGGAGAGTTAATGGGATTATGCAAATAGAAGCGCTCTTAAAGGGCCCATTTGAAGTGGTTAATGGAGATTATGGAAATGGTCTGCTGGCTAAAATGCTCTGGCTGAAAATGAAAGGGTATGGAAGGGTACCAGGCCAGCTGGGAGAAAAGAAAAAAAAATATACAAACAAAAAGAACTCGGAAGTAAATAGAAAAATAGATATGATGGGTTTGACTCTGCCGCGATGACAAAGAGGTTAGGGTCATGAGACTGTTGGGTTGGGGGTTGGGTAGAGGTGGGGGTTGGGGGTGGGGTAGAGGATAGAGGTTGGAGTGGTGGGGGAGGGGACATTGTCCTTGAGAGGTGGCAGTGTTTCATGGGGACTTGATCAGGTAAATGTAACCCCCTACTACACCAAAAGGCTGACATTTCACCCCAGAAGTGTTAGAGAGTAGAAAGACATCCGCCAAACTCGAAGCAGCAAAGCACTCGTCATTAAACCAGCGAGACGCTACTTCTAAAACCATCCGTCCGGTCCGGGGTCGCTGATTGCTCACCGCTCCCAAAGTAAGCTCCTCCTGACGACGTTTACATTTGGAAAAGTTGACTTTGCAGTTCTAAAGCGGGTCACTCTCTCCGCCCTGCCTCTAACAGTGTCTGTGTGCCTCGGGTTCAGCCCCAGATGGATAGATCATTAGGGACGGGGCGGCTGGCCTCACCTTTATAGGCTGGTTGATTGGCTATTGGACTGAGAGAGCACAAACCATTTAACTTGCAGCCCAGTTTAAAAAAGCTCTCCCCTTCTTTAATTACAGAGAATACGCAGGGCTCTCAACAGTTTTACAGCGTCTAGGCAATTTGGCAGGGCTTTAAAGAAAGAGAATGGACAAATGTAAAAAATGAAAAGAAAAGACAGCTCGTGTTTTTTCCTCTTCTTCCTGTTGGTAATTAGTAAATGCTGTTATTTCAAGAAGGGGAAGTTATTTTTTAAGTCTAAATATGCGTGCCAACGGTTTCTTGTTTTGTCTCTATCTGGTTTGAGGGCTCAGTGCAGTGAAACTGCTGTATCTGTTCATGGCAACATCTACAAGTTGATGAACAACTTGAAAGCGTAGGACGTGTGTATTGACCTGTAAATCCAAGCTAGTTGTGTGTGTCTGTGTGTGGGGGGGGCTATTTACAACCTCGAGCAAGAAAACAAGAAAAACAATCAAGCAGATTTGCAAGTTAGACCTCTGTGAAACGGCAAGATATCAAGATGTCTCCAGCCTTTCCCTTGGTGGTCTGGTGCCTCACAGCCCCACTATCAGTGTCTTCAGCCAGGACAAATGCCAGGTGTCTCTCTCCGCATCACATTCATGCAGTCCATAATTTAACCCCGCAGACATAAACACAGACAGAGCCCCCAACGGACACTTAAATACGGATGACAGACGAGTTTTACACCGCTTTTTACGTCTTTCGATTCAAGCTGTAATATATATAATATGGCAGCGCTACGAACGTAAACATTGTGACCTGTTCTACTGCCAGACGCTTGTCCTCCTCCCTGATGAGCCTCCGCTGCTGGTGAGAAAAGGACCGTGTCTTATGATGTACTGGATTTGGCGTCGTCAACGCGAGCAGGGCGACGTACACGCGCCGATATGAAGGAATGGGGTTCGTTTGGAGGCGGCCATGTTTGGCGGACGGAAGGAGACCTGTATTGCGGAAGGAAACGAGCCAATGAGATGAATCTTTGGAGACGGAAAGTCGATCGACGTAGGATGGTTCCTCGTCCTTGTCAATCATTCATTTGTTCAAAATTACCCTCTAATGATGTGAATTACAATGGGACTGTTCCCCACCCTTATGTAATTCAATAGAAAAGATACTCCCACACAATTCTGTAACAATATTATATGGCAGGCGGGAACTCATTATAAGCCATTATCAGTGTTTACTATGATGTCGGTTCAAAGTGATGAATTATTTAGGTTCATGCATTATTAAATTGCATGCTGGTAGTGTACGGCTATGTTAAAACGTGTTGTTATGCAATCAATGGGCACATTCTCCTACACAGGAGTGTTGAATGAAGCCAGGCCACTTTGCTGCAGGGAAATTGTACCGTATTGTTTGGGAAAAATTGAATTTGATCAATGAAAGCTTGACTTACAGTTGGCCTGCTTCTGTGCGGCCTCGCGGAGGGCTAGAACATGACGTTGCAGCTGGACTTATACCTCAACAATACCTCAACAATAAAACTGAAACAGTTTGAAGTTACAGCAGAGCTTTGGCATAGCCCACTGGCTACTGCAGTCCCAGCCATGTGATTGGCTGTGTGCTTTTCTGAGCAGCCAGTAATAATTCATGGAGAGGGAGCAAGCAATAGCAACTGTACTGTGTGCGTGAGTGTGTGCGTGCGCACAGCATGTAAGTATTCATGATCTATGTGTATATACGAGTGTGTTTCACAGCTTCTCCTCTCCAGTTATCCACACATTCCCTACTCCGAGCCTCCTGCTCTCTAAATGAAAACTAATCTGTGTAAAGAAAGCATCGACTGGTCCTACTAAAGAATGAGGCTGTTCCACTCCGAACGTCACTGTGCTTTAAATATCCGACAGTCCCCGACACCTTGTTCTGTCAGCTTCACTTCAAAGTCAACGGTTGTGTCAACACATGCACACACACACACACACACACACACACACACACACGCGCACATACACACGAGAGGTGAACTGCATTGACTCGCTTGAGATTTCCAGCAGCCTCTCTACACATAAAAAATCCCTATTTCTTGCCTCGTCTGTAAAAGGAAAGAAAAGAAAGCTGGAAGACTGCGCTGTTACACTTGTATCTTTGTGTGTTCTCCGTACGCCACCTGTAGCTCGCAGGATTGATGGCTGTGTGGCAAAGAAAATCGTGGAATAACTGGAAAAATCTGTCAATGGTAACTGCCTCTGCTGTCAATCATGTGACTGTCAAATGGTGAAGGGGGGGTGGGGGGTATTTAAATAAATAAGAGAATCAAAGAAAACCTCCATAGAGCTTTCACTAGCTGAGGAACTGGCTAGCTCAGTTTGACTGTCAGAAGAACTAGCCAGTTCCTTGGCTCTCCAGAAGCAGAAGAGAGATGGCGGGTTGACCAGATAACAACTGGGGGCTTTGTGTACTTTGTGTAGCTTTTAAGTTTCTATTCTGGTGAAGGTCATACACGTTCGGTATTTTTTTTTAAAATTATGGGGGGTTTTATGATTTGTGCTTAGTGAGACTTGATTTGCATCGTATCCTTAAATGGAATGTGCAGCGAAGTCGAATTTATCACAGTATTATTTAGTGGATGGTTTCCTGTTAGCAAACTGTGTTCTGGGGACATAATTGGGAATGCATAGTATGCTTTGCTGGTCGTTTTGGACTGTATTTATTATTATTGCTTTACAAGAAGTCAGCCTAAACCACTAACTCTCCTGCACTCTCAGCAGTCCACTGACGTCACAACTCTGATGTGTTTAAGAGTTTCAGAGTAGGAGAAGATGGCGTCGACCATTTTCAAAAGGGGATTCCTGTCAGCTTTACAAAATGGTGACTGTTTGTCCAACCTTCTGGAACCCCTCAAATCCCACTGCATCTGTGCCTGTGACCTACAACCTTCTGGGGAGCAGGGCTTCATGAGGAAAGCAGGCCTGCTGATGACTACAGGAGATTAGCTTTCTTTACCTCAGATTGATGGTGGTTTCCTGTGTGTCATTTTGTATTTTATTTTTTTACCTGTCTCTCCATCTTTCCGACCCTCCTCAAACCTGTTGAAATGATAGCTTAAATCCCTTCCTCACCACACCGCCCCCCCTTCCCTCCACCGTCCCTGACACCCCCCACACCACACTTCGTCTTCATGTTAACAAGTGCTCCCAGGTGGATGTTGCCATGGCAATTTCCCCCTGCCTGCCGTGGCGATGAGCTTTGGGGGGTTGACTGGGGAGCAGGTTTGTGGCAGACAGCTGAAGCCCCTTTGTTGCCCTCCGCTTTCCTCTCCCGCTCTCTCTCCTTCTGTCCTTCTCTCTCCTTTACCCTCGTTTTTACCAGCAAAGACCGATGCTCGCAAGTACTGGAGTTTAGCCTGTTGTTGTGTGAAAAATACAGAGCCTATGACTGGCTGATGAACGGGGGGCACTTTCAATTTACCTGCTTATCCCCCTAAGGCACCGTGGAGCTGTGCTTACATTGTGTAAATGACTCAAAGTCCCAGTTTCCTACTGTGCAGCTTCCAGATGTCAAGGGAAAAGGCACAGACCTTAGTTTTGTCTTATTACTATGTGCAGCTACATACTTTTCTTAAAAGATTTGTAGTCAACATTTCTCAGGGTACAGTGTATGTGCTGATGTCGGCTGCTGGCGTCAGGTGGCTGAGCGGTTAGGGAATTGGGGCTAGTAATCAGAAGGTTGCCGGTTCGATTCCTGGCTGTGATAAATGGCGTTGTGTCCTTGGTCAAGGCACTTCACCGTACTTGCCTCGGGGGGAATATCCCTGTACTTACTGTAAGTCGCCCTGTATAAGAGTGTCTGCTAAATGACTAAATGTAAAATCTAAAAGCTGTAAAATGAAAGCTCAGAAATAATCTTCTCAAATTCAGTAGATCCATGATTCATAACCAACCACATCCTGTCCTATTAACCAAAGAGCAAATAGAGACAGCATTACACCTCCCTCTCTCCATTGTTGTCGGTTTAACAACTCGGCCTACAGTTCGCTAGCCGAGTGTGTATATTTCACTGCTCCTTAGACAGTAGCTCTGCCAAATCAAAGTCATGCCCCCTGTGGGTTATCTGCCCTGTGGTTAGATAATCGCCTAACACCAGTCCTGTGTGAAACTGCTCTTCCTGCTCCCTATGAACCAAAGCTACTGTATAACTACTATCTCTTTCTATTTCCCTTCCTTGTTTTTTGGCTTTCTGTCTCTCACCCTCTCGATGTGTCTCTCCATCGCTCTCCCTCTCAGTCTTTTTCGGTCTCTCATTCTCTCTGGGTCTCTCAATGTATGTCTCTCTGTCTCTCACTCTCACATGCCAACTGTCCTTACAGGGCTCTGCTTAGGGGAGAGAAGTAGACTGTGAAAGAATTGGTGGGGACGAGTAGAAGGAATAGCGGGGACTCGGGGGAGAGAAAGAGAGGGTGAGGTGAGGAAGAAGAGAGGCGACAAACATGGACGTGACGGCGAGAGACACGGGGGACGGACATTCTCAGTATTCATTGACACGTTTCACAGGATGGTGTCCAAACAGGGCCCGGGATATCCACCAGAGATGATGGCCAGAGACTGTAAAGGTTGTCCAGTCAGAGAAGGGCATCGATTCTTCTTTCATTTTTTCCCATTACCCCGCCTGATTCTTTGATTGACCCTTCATTCCTGGAAGTAAAGACGCACGTTACCAGACACATAAGATCCCTTTCGCGACCATAGCGGACATCCCCGAAGATCAATCCAGAGATGAAACGGTTCGGACAGGACCTGTAGCGTTTGTACTCATCCAAGAGGTAGTATTGATCGTCCAGACAGTGTAGCATTAGACCTGTAGGTAGGAGTTCTGTTAACTCTTACACTGTATGGAGGCATGTTGGAACCACCGTTGGAAGGGGATTTCAGACAATGCCATGAATGGATCAGAATGTCTATTTTTTGGGGCTGACTTGCTCTTCGCAGTGTTTGAAGTGTGTGTGCGACTGTTTAAAACACATGGAACCGTTTCCAGGCTTTGACTGTCTCGTCTCAATCCTCCGCGGAGAGATCGGTCCTGGCGTTACGCGGAACGCCGAGGATTTTGACGTTAACGCCGCTAAGCGCCGACAGCATGGCGCCAGTCCGTTTTGGACTTTTTCATGAATAAGAAATTAACCCACGTGAATATCAATAGGACAATACTTGTCGTGTTTCATTCACACACGTGTGGTAGTGGGTTCATCCTATTTCCTCTGCGGTGTTGTGTGGGAGCGTACGGACACGGGCGCCCGCCGTTTATCCCAGCAGTCTCTCTGGCGAGACGGCAGACAATCCTCCCCTGAGGCATTGTGGGTAGAGAGAGCAGCAGGGGTGTCATGTGATGGGAGTCCCACTTTCCCCCTCACTATCGCCACTGCTGCCGCCTGAAAGTTTGAGTGATGCCACCCAATCTCCCCCCGCCCACCCACCGCCCCATTCTCTCCAACCCCTACCGATTAAGATTTACAGTAATGGTTCCGTGTGTTTACCTTGCTGATATAGCCCCCCCCCTTCTCTTGGTTGCCAGCTTCCGCCTGTCATCCCTCACTTCAGGACGTGAAGGCAGATGCGGAGGGGTAAGCCTGCTGGCCAAGGGAAATCGTTTTTTTATTCAATGCATAGATAAGCAGGCCCCCTGTCCTTCTCACCCAGTGCTCCTCCTCCACACACTCTCTCTCAGCCTGGCTCTCTCTCCTCCACACACTCTCTCTCAGCCTGGCTCTCTCCTCCACACACTCTCTCTTCAGCCTGACTCTCTCCTCCACACACTCTCTCTCTCAGCCTGACTCTCCTCCACACACTCTCTCTCTCAGCCTGGCTCTCTCCTCCACACACTCTCTCTCAGCCTGGCTCTCTCTCCTCCACACACTCTCTCTCAGCCTGGCTCTCTCCTCCACACTCTCTCTCTCAGCCTGGCTCTCTCTCCTCCACACACTCTCTCTCCCCCTCCCTCCTCCGTGGAGACAAGCTGACACGACGTGACACGCCACGCAGAGTGTCGTCCTGGAAACACAGAATCATACACTGCCACCCGCGCCACGCGCACACAAACGCACGCACAGATCGAACCGCTATGCAAATTCCGTACACAGTAACACGGGAAGGTAACGCACATTTGCATGTCAGATGCGAACACATGCCCGGAGGTCGAGTAGCCCCCGCAGGATTAGTGTCTGACCTCCTTCCCCAACGTCAGTCCTCGCATTTCGCCTCTCGCCACGACCGCCTTCCCAGGATGCTTTGGGTTCTGTATTCTCTGCGATGTTCCCTCTGAAAAGGGTCGCGTTCAATTGAGTGGGCGCCCGTGGTGCCCATTTTCCCGCCCAAAAGTAGCATTTCACTTTTCGACTCCCGCTCCTGCCGCATCACGGAATCACAGCATTCATTTTTTATTCATTTGTCACCCTTCGACGCTTCAAAAGGAGAAAGAGTCTTCTCATCCCCCCTCCGCCCCCCCCCCACCCCACCCCTTCAAATCTTGTCGTCTTTTGTTCTCTTTGTGGTGTTTTCGACTTTGATGAGGGGGTTCATTGGTTTTGAAGGATTTACAGTTCCTTATTGGGGCCCGTCGTCGATTTCATTGAGGCCTGATACAACTCTGCCTATTGTTTTTCCCTGCCGTCTACATACTGTTGAAATGAATTTCCTTTGAGCGTAAGACGAGGTCAGAAACGGGCTAATTGAAAAATATGGTCTTGCCGTATGTTCAGTTTAATTAAATAGCCTATCACCGAGCATCCAAACCATTCTGTCTGTTTAAGACATTCCGAAGCAAAGCTGAAATATCCAGGTGCATGATAATTAAAACACTTCTTCGTGGCGAGCATCTTACAGACTACAGTTGATGAATTTAGCTTTGCGAGGAGACGTGTTCTTGTCTAGAAGTAGGCTAATTTACTTGTCAGCCATAGCAAAGATGGCAGCTTTGAGGAAGCTAATTTAGTTCAAGAGGACTGTCTATAAAAGGGGTTAGACTGACACTTTATTCTGCGTAGTGGAACATAGTCAAATGGACGAGCATTTCCTGGAGTCATGTACCTTCAATGTTGACCTGCAAAGTGTACTAATATACATCATGAACAGACGAGGTGGAGGGACATCTGAAATCTCAGATGACGATTTAGTCTTTCCTTCTAGCATGAAGAGACGTTCTCTGTCAAGCGCCAAACATCTGGACCTCTGTGGACCGCCTGCCAGTATTATATTCCTTATTGTAATACCATGCAACGATCCAAGACTTCTGTTACGTCTTCATCAGCGAGGACGAGTGAGCCTTTAGAAGCGCTTGGCCCTTGTGGGTGCTGTGGACAGCGCTGTGCTGTGTCATGGCCAGGTGTTGACACCTGTACCTGGGTAAATCCCCCCTCCCCGGCACCCTCTCTTCCAAGACCAAGACCATGTTACACTTGCTCCCGTATCTACTTCATCGAACCCCTCCCTAGGTTTTTTGGCTCAACTCCTGACCCGATTGCCCCCCCCCCAACCCCAACCACCCCATCACCGTGTTTACTCGGGACAATGCGAGGCCTTCTCAGCCTTCATGCTTTAATGCTGGGAGACAGGCATCCATGAATCATTCATGGCCTCTTGGCTGGGGTCGTCTCTTTGCATACGCTATAGGAGGGTTTAGTGACGGTCCGGAGTGGGGAGGTGTGTGTGTGTGTGAGGGAGTGTTGTAGAGAAAGGGAATCGAGGCAGGCTACAAAGGCAAAAGCTAACGAAAAAGAGCTGGGCTTGAGCTATAGGCAAGCTGCTTAGCATCGTACAGAACCAACTCTGGAGGGACCGTTCCCTCTCCCTCCCTCGCTCTTCCCCTGTTTCTCAGCCTCTCTCTCCCTCGCTCTTCCCCTGTTTCTCAGCCTCTCCTCCTGCCCATCTTTCTCCATCTCTCTTTTTCCTGTCTTTCAACATTGTAAGCTTCGCCGTGTGAAAAGGCATCGTTTTAACTTGTAAATATAATACATATGAAATACAATCTGCGTTCCTCTGATCTACAGGAGGAGAAACGAGAGTGAGCACAGTCCGAGTTTAAAACGTCTTCAGAGCAAACAGTGAAATTAGCCTGGACTCATTTACGCGACCAGCTTGTGGCCTCAGATGATCCCTCAATGCCTCGATGCTGTGGCAATTATTTTTCAGTCAGTTTGACCCAGATTGATATTCACCACCAGCCACTGTAGCAGCAGTGTTCCTTAGAATGCCGATTCACTTTCATCTTAATGTAACTCGTGTGCAACACTGGGACTGTATAAATCAAATATGGTGCCTGTGTATTCGCTGTTTACCTTTGAAAAGGTAAACGAAATACAAATATTTTATTCACTGTTTATTATAAGTCAGTAATTAAGAATAGCATTGTACCTTTGCCAGTCGCCTACACAAATGATGGTATTCCTTAACATACTCGAGTCACCCAAATATGTTATATAAATTGAACATTTGTTGTATTGGTGTTAAAATGTTGTATCCATTCAGAAGCGACAGGTGGAGGACATTCGTTGATGGATAGATTTTTCTACATCCTTAAAATGTGGCACTAGTAGCAGCCAGGATGCGAACAGTTAGCCTAATTAATCCTTAGAAAATGTGAAAGTTGTCACTCCACTTTCCTTTGGCTTTATTGAATTAACAACTGGCCCCATAATTGGATAAAGTTCATTAGTTATCCCAATTCAAGCGATGGTCTATTCCGTGAAACACGTTGGTGGTCTGAGTGCATGGCAATGATTTGCAGTCTAAAAATAGAAGAAGGGATTGTTGAGTTCACCTCGCTTGAGGAAAACTGCAAACCCCTGTAGACCTGGAGAAATAGGGACGTTTACTCTCCCGGATGAGAAACATGCCACTGACGGAAGAGAATTTGTCACGTTACACGGCACCGCACGGCTAGGTTTTGTCCGTTTCTTGTACATTTCGTCGTGATTTGTGGAGAACGTGTTCACGGCAAAGACACGGGTTGGGAAATAGATATTTACCTCAGACTATTCCCCCATTTGTTTTCTCCGTTCCCGAATGGAGACGACCTGAATGTGGACCCTCGTACTGCCGTGCAGACAGGAGCTTGCGGTGTGTACGGCGCCCAGCCCCAGAAGTCTGCCACCCTCACCTCTCCTCCACACTGGGCCCACATTAAACCTCAGTGATTAGGAGTGCATTAGAGCCCTCCCTAGAGAAACATTACATCGCTGGGTCTAATTGGGCCCTATTCACTGGCCATGTCCTACAGTAAGGGGAAAGAAATGCTGTTTTGGAACACAGACGTAAGTTCCTGCAATTACAATTACAGGGTCTGGGTCCGCCGTGCCAAGAAAAGAAACAGGACAGGGAAGATTTTTTTTTGTTCTTGTTGTGTGTGTGTGTGTGTGCTGTTTTAGAAATGACTCGTTGCTAAGACTTCAAGGGCATTGCAAATGGAGTCCCCGGGTGTCTGGTTCCCGACCTCCCCCTCTCTGTCTCATTTCCTGGCCTAACCACAGCTGGGCGGGTTCGAAAGTGGCGTGGCCGGGTCACGAGGGGCGTATAGGAGAATGCACAGGAAGGTGTGTGTGTGTGCGTCCTCAGTGCCCCAGTTGCTTGGTGGTCAGGTGGTGCCCCACAGAGCCAGTCTGGTGGCAGTAATTGCTTTCATAAGGCTACTGTCACAAACTCAATCCCAGAAGGCCTTACTCCCACCTTTGGCGCCCTCCCCCCCCCCACACCCCCACCGTGTACTCCCTTCTCGACGGACATGCAAAGAATATGGACACAGACCTCAAACCTCGCCACACAAACTGTACTCATTAGCTGCCCCCCCCCACCCCTCCTCCGGGAGATCCTCCCTTGCGAGGTTGTGCTTCGTTAATTAGCTCCATATTAATCAGCGAGCCCCCCCATCCCTTTCTTTTTTCCCTTGATTAAACAGAGTGTTTAAGTAATGGTTTTGATGACCGCTTGATTACCGTTGGGTCAACACGCTCACCTGTACATGTGTCCCAATTTACAATTTCCTGCGGTGCCGTGTGTTTGTGCCTTGGGAGTTCATAACCAAACACATCTTGCATGTGTTTTGAAAGAGCAAATCAGATGTAGGCTGTACTGTAGCCTGCCTGCCTCTGAGGCTAGTGCAGGGCTGCCCAACCCTGTTCTTGGAGAGCTACCATCCTGCTGTTTTTTCCGGCAAACCCTAATCTAGCGGACCTGATTTGAATAATAAACAGAAAACACTGAAAAGCTGAAATAGGTTTGTTGCAACCAGGGGGGGGGGAATGGAAAGGCAGGCTGATTCTATGATTTGTTCTGTACCCACTGGAACTGGATAAGTAATATCTTTGATTTGGGATATTTTGAATGTTTCATTTTATACAAATTGTACCCCAATGAGTAAACGTTTGTGTTGGGGGTAAAGTCCATAATGAGGCACAGCGTGTCAAACACAGAACTGATGCTATTCATTAAACGTATCGTTATAAAGCCTGAACTCTATCAGTCGTAGTCTTTGGGGTCCTACAAGTGTATGTTTGTGAGATTATGGTGTGGTGTGGATCGAACAGCTCTTATTTATAGAGGCATCCATTGATTGATCCTCGGGTTGTTTCCCTGGGGGGGGGGTGTTCCGCTGAGGTAGGGGTGTTGTTGAAGACACAGTAACCGGCTGAAACCACTGCTAACAAGATGTCAGAGGACAATCCCCATCTGTCACGGCCGAGGCTGCGTTACTTCTTCTTTCATCCTTTCACCCGCTAGTTTTTGTAAAGGTTTTCTTTTTCTCGTAGCTCTAACAAAACAAAATCAATCGCCCGCCATCGTCCCACCCATCACCTCTGAAAAGAGGTATCGACAGTTCTGGCTCCGAGGAAAGTAAAGAGCCAGAGTCAGCATGTTGAAAAATACCCAAATGTGAACTGGAAGAAAAACTCTGTTGGCCGAGGGAGATATTTATTTCATGGCTTCGAGTTTTCAGACCCGAACGGGATAACGAGAGACTATCTGAGAGAAAACACACTTGATGAATGTCCTGCCTCTGTCGGACATTACTAAGCTCCCATTGGCACATCGACTCGCGTCACCATATGTGCTCCATACATCATTGGAGGCTTGTCCCAGTGAGGTGTCACCACGCAGTGCTTGGTCCCCTCTTGTACCCACTTCCCATTCATAGGAGATTTGCTGCTTCATAGGAGATTTGCCGCCTCTGTTTCCAAGTCAAAGCATCGTAGGCTTATTTGTCGCCAGGACAGGAAAGGAACTGTTAAAACACATACATGATGGAGATCCCGGTAATCCTATGGAAAATATGATAATGTATGGGGAGGTCTGTCGGGATTACACCATTTTAATATGCCCATAATCCCTTAAAGTCAATTCACTAATGACACGGAGACCTCTTCTCTCCGGGATGCGACGAGAGATTGGCACGGAGGGTGTTTGTCCGAACACAGTGGGGTCAGCTGAATTAGCAGGAGATGGGGTGCGGCGTGTGTCTATGCAGAATATAAGGGGATTTGAAACCGATGCTGTTTAGGAAGAGAAGGCGGGAAATCGGGGGTTGGGGGTGGGGGGCGGGGGGGGGGTTTGGTGGAGGAAAGTAGGACTATATTGATTTCAGAATCTCAATTACCGAGCCGAGCAATTCATGGGCTTTTTCCTCTGTGCCCTTGATAGCACATCATCCTAAGGGCTCTTCATTACCAACGAGACACGTGTTAGCAGGGAGGGAGTGGGGGGGTGGGGGGTGGTGGTGGTTCTTATTAATTCAACACACACGTGTCTCAGGCATCGAACAGGACCCCCGACCCCCACCCCCCCCCTCTCCCTGCTTATTGCCCCCCCCACCCTGAGCCCGCTGCGTTAAGTTGCCTGATTTATACGGCAGAGTCTTCGGCAAACAGTCCTTGCTTCGGCCCCGGTCGGGCCTGGCGGTGGGGAGATTTGGCGTGGTCGAAATGAACTCGGGGCGATTATAGACCTCAAACCGTCTTGATCAAGGCTTTAGCGTCGAGTTAATGGGGCTGTGAAGTTTGACTTTCGGAGATGACTCACTTCCTCGTCGTTTCTTCTTCCCCATTCCTGTCTGTTCGTTGTCAGCCTGCGTCGCTTCGCATGCGCCGTGTCATGCTAATGCTAACGCTGTTAATGACCCAACAAGGGCAGCTAATTGTCCTCGCTGCTTCACATGAACACAGGGCCACACAGGATCTGGCCCAGTGAGGGAGAGGGGGGCGGTACCTGTTTGTTGTTGACAGTGTTCCCTGTCGGCCGGTGAGGTTGTTATGCTAACTCGAGTCTTGGAGAGCTGTTCGTGGACTCTGCAATGGGTCCCGCAGATGTCTCTTTAGATTAACTCAGCCTGCTGATGTATTTCTTTTTTTTTCTCTCTCAGGAAGTAATGGTAAGAAAAATGGCTGCCTTTTTCCCTTGGTAGATTTTCCAAGCCTGCTAAAGTGGTCTAATAAAAGGGGCCCCCTCAGTCTCTCGCACTGCTCCCCACTCTCTCCTCATGGCTCCGAGCAGAAATGGATGACTAGCTGCAAGTGGCCTTGCTCCTACCACACTTCCCAGCTCTGTTTCATTCTCCCCCCAAAAAAGAGCTATTCTCACTTCTCTATTCGCACAGCAATAGACTTTTTCTCTTTTTTTTATTTTATTTGTCAAACAGACGTTAGATATTTAGATGTTTCGATTCATATCTGCTCTGTGGACTAGCGCGCGTGCGTGTGTGTGTGGGTTTGCGGGCGCGCGGCTACATTTAGTAGCATGCCGACGCACTTAAAGAACTGTACAAATGAGAGAGTAGCATGAGCCCCTGGGTGCTTGTTCGTTTCCCTCTCATGTTTCCGTCCGACGCTCTATCTCATCAAAATCTAAATCCTGCTCCCATTTCTTGTGGACTTCCCTCCCATACACACACACACACACACACACACACACACACCACACACACAACTCTGTTACAGTGCAGCAAAGCCAACTGGCTTTTATTTTTTTTAGGCTGATAGTATCCTCATAAATTATTTGCACAAGGAAAGGTCCAGTCATGTGGTGGTGCCAGAACCGTTCTGACACCCCATGGTGGGGGTGTTAGCGTCCGTCACAGCAGACCTGCCTTTGACCGCCTCACTTCCTTTGACCGCCTCACTTCCTGTTGTGTCACAGGATTTATAATGACTCGGTGTTGCAGAGTAAATTAAACCGATTCGTAAGGCGGAATTCTGTCAAGTCAATACTTCCACCTCCGCTATAAAAATCAGGTTTGAGCTCATTTGTCGACTTCGGGGGATGTAAAATGAATATTTTAAGTAAAGATGCTCATTTAGACTTGGGGATGTGTCGAAACTGGCCCGTGTTTAATCCACACCTGTCGAACAGACAAGGATTTCTTTCCCTAAAATGTCCCACCTTCAGTGACAAGAGTGTGTTAGCCCCCGATGGTTATTATAGAGACTACAGTCAGAGGGGAACAAAGAAAGACCTTTCAAATTGGAATCTCTTGTTTTATACACCTCATTGCTTTAGCCAGCAAGCTAGCTAGAGGCCTTTGTGGACCAAATTACCCAGAGCCTGTTGCGGCTGATTCGCCGGGACCTGTCAGAGAAAAGTATCCTAATGAGCTCCTCCAATCAATACAGCCCACTAACGAAGATGAGAACCCTGTGATGAGCAAGAATGGCTGCTGCTGCAACTGCTCCTTCAGCATTTCCCCTTTCTGTCTTTCTCGCTCTCTCTGCCCTCCCGTTTCTCTCTCTCCCTCTCACGCTCTCATCTCTCTCGCTCTCGCTCTCAGCTCTCTCTCATCTCGCTCTCTCTCCCCTCTCTCTCCCCCTCTCTCTCTCTCTCTCTCTCCCTCCCCTCTCTCTCTCTCTCCCCTCTCTCCCCTCTCTCTCTCTCTTCTTTTTCTCTTTTTTTTTCTCCTTTCGCTCACCTGCTTCCTTAACAACTCCTTCTCCTCACAGTGGGTTGAAAGGCAGAGTGACAGACAGCGTGTTTTCACAGTTTGGGAATCAATAGAATCCTACAAGAAGAGTTTATTTGCTAGTATTGACAAGCCAGTGATCAGTGTGTGTTATTGGGAAGGCAGAAAGTCTTAGTTTCACTTTGTGCTCCTTGTTAGTGGGTTGTCGTTCTCCGTCTGGGCTCCGGTGGATCGGCTTTTACGTTGTTTTTGAAAACAAAGGTCGGTGAGACGGAAATAGTATGCACGAAGGAAAAACTAAATATTCCAAATATAAGGAATGTCATATGCAGTGTATTCACGAGAGGACGATCGAAGCAGTAAAACAAAATATATATATATATATATATACATATACTGTATCTGAAATGCAAATTACTTTTCCTGCCTTGGTGTTTGACTGTGAAGGGTACATTGTCCTGGGTGAAGACGGAGTGAGAATCTCTAAATTGGATAGCTAATAATGCACACTGTGAAGTGTTCTCACAAAAGTGCTGACAGCGGTTTTTGTTGTTTATATCATATTTAATAAAACAGCAATCTCCATTGATTATGGTGCCCAATGTGATTAATTGTTTTAGTGTCGTCTTGTGATGGATAATATTGCGGCAATATTGCAACAAAATGAGATTTGTTTTAAAGAATAGCCTTGCAGTATTAGGCTTTGGCGAATTTAGGTTTCATAGAACAGTAATGGTTTGCCTTTTCTGTTAAACACAGTATCCTGCTTCTATCCTGGAGTGCCGGGCGTGAATGCACCTTTTAACAGCAGTTAGAGAGACAAAAACCAATGGGCAGACACGACAACATTATCACTGGGGTAAGGCGGTGGGTGGAGGAGCACCATGAAAAGCACACGGTTCTTTCGGAACCGTAAACTTTAAGTTCATATTTCAGACACAGGGAAACTTGAGCGGTGCGTTCAGGCTGAGTTGAGAGAGAGCTAGTGCACCCGCTCCCCCGATAAAGCCTACATACCTTGACTTCATGGAGTCACCTGTTAGAACAAAGCAGCTGGAGAGGAACACCCCCTACCCCAAACATGGAACCGAGAATTACATTATTTCAGAAATAGTCTCATCCCCCCCCGCCCCCCTTTTTTAGTCACAAACAGGCCTTCATCGTGGCTTTTCTGAAACGGGCGCGTGCAGCCGGGGCCCAGGGAAGACCCACAATGCAGTGCGGCAGGCCCGCGCTGTCGTGGTGGCATCCTTAAGGTCCCACGGAGGGGACTGTGGGGCATGTTCCTGTCAGAGGGGGGTCGACCCCTTACACAGCCAACTGTCGATCAGGAGCGGGCCAACGTTGCCCCGGGCGACGGGACAAAGACGGCAGCAATGAGGTCATAGGAGGTAGGGGCGAGGGGCGGTGGAGGGAGGGGGGGGGGAGTGGGAGAGTAAGGAGGGGTCTTTTTTTTCTCCCCCCTTCGAGTTTAATATGAAAGGCTGAAAGAGGATAGCAGGCCCGGGTGTAGGGACGGGGTGAGTTAAGGGGGGTGGGGTCAGGATTATAGGGAGCCTGTCCTTTGGAAACCTTTTCTCCCCTCCCTCCCTCCTCCCTCCGCCCCCTCAATCTGATTAGCCTGTGCGCTACATATGGAAAGACTGGAGATGGGGGGGGGGTACCCTCATATGCCCTGCTTTTGTGCCCAGCTGAGTAGAGACCTCAATATATCACAGCAAATTAGGCTTTTACGTTTTTTAAGCCAGAGAGACTACAGTGATGAGAAAGTCTATGTTTCTGTTTACCCGTATTGACCCACATTTTGGTTCCTCCGTAGACAGGAGCCCTCATGGGACGGCTAGAAAGAGAGAGGAAGCTAGAGACGAGGAGGAGAAAAGAGGTGGATGACGAAAGCACAAACGAGCAAATATGGGAAACTGTGATGAGAGGGTCTGGGCACACAACCTGCTCTCTTTATGAGCTTTTTCTCTTTCTCTCCCTCTCTCCATATCTTTCTTTTTCTGGGTTTTCTCAGTCTTTACCTCTTTCTTTCCCTCTCTCTATCTCGATATCGTCTCTCTAGCTCCCAGCTCGTCTCTATTTCTCTCTCTCTCTCCCTGATCTCTCTCTCTCTCTATCTCTCTCTCTCTCTCTCTCTCGCTCTCTCTCTCTCTCTCTCTCTCTCTCTCTCTCCCCTCCTGCCTTCCTTTCCAGTTCCCTCTCAGGGTAATCACGGTGTGGACAGCGGCCGCTTAGCCACAGTTCCTGACTAACCATAGCAGCAGCGACGGCACACACACCACCTCCTATAAATCTGCCGTCGTTCCAGTCTAGCCGGCAGCCAGCCCTGCCAATAGTCAAAGTTCTGATATTGACCTGTGTCTTTCAATCCTCGTCACCGAGCAAACAGAGTCATGGAAAAGAACCCTTTGTTCTGTTCCTCTCCTGCTCTCCGATCCTCCTCTCTGGATCGCGTCTCAGTCACGTGGTCCTCGACACGACTCACAACCATAGAGGAAGAAGAGATTGGGGAGAGAGAGAGAGAGAGAGACAGAGAGAGAGAGGGAGAGAGAGACAGAGAGAGAGGGAGAGAGAGACAGAGAGAAAGAGAGGGAGAGAGGGAGAGAGAGGGAGGCAACATGAAAGACGCTGAAGGATTTTGCACGCATGGCAGATATGAGGTGCTCGACAGCTGCGACTCAAGCCCATTGCGGATTGATATTTTACAGGAGGATATAGTAAAGGCTGGGGGCCGTAAGTGATTTCACGTCGTCGGGTTACACGAGATGACACCCGAAACTGGTGCCGTGTCCCGTCATCTCTTGTCATAATATCAGATCTGAAAAAATGCACATACCAGAGAGAGAGATCTCTTTCCCTGGATCATATCAGTCCCGTACGTCTCGTAGAGCCAACAAAACAGAACCTTGAATTATTCTGTTGTGAATAGGGGCTTGGTTCCTGTGTCTCCCTGCAGTCACACGTGTCTTTAATATGGGCTTGATTTACCCTTCTCATCAAACACCATGTTTTATGGATTTATTTATTGTTATTAACCAGTACATCTTGGCAGACTAGATGTTATGCTGATTTAATCACTCTGATTTATTGAGAATGCTGTTCGTGCAATACTTCGTGGAATACTCGAAGGAACAGATCCAGAGAGTGTGCTGTTTTATAGATTCCACGCTAATCCACATGGAAAATGGGCTCAATTTGGGCCGAACCAGACGTGTTTATAGCCGCCGCCCGTCACTCAGTCCTCCAGACGAGCGAGCAGGAAGTCATCATCTGCCTTCAATTCTGCTCGCTCGGCGCTAAGAACGTGAGGAGCACGGGCCCCTTCGCATCAGGCACATTTGCAAGTCATCTCCGAAACTGTCGAAAAAAGATCGGATCTTTCTCGGGAGTGTACACTCAGCAGATGTAGAAACACTCGTGCAGTGTGTGTGTGTTTTTTTTATAGCAGAGTTGTGAGCTGTAGACACGGTTTAGAAGAAGATAAAGGGATGTCGACTCAAGTTTGACGAGCCAAACAGAGGGGCTTTTGACAATTGGCTGCTTATCAGTCCTGCCATCTCAAGAAGGAGAGTGGTAAACGTTCCTCTCCAACCGCCAAGAGATGTCATTGTAAACCCGTAACCTACATACCAGTTGTTGTTTTTTTACATTTTCGTTTTACTCATTTTTCTTGTCTTTTTTTGTGTGGAATAAAACAAACTCCTGTCTTGTTTTTCGTTTTTTTCCCTCTTTTCTTGGGGTGGGGGGGTGGGGGGGGTCTCCGAGTGCTGCACATCAATCGGTCGCGGAGAACAATAAGAACCCCTCTAAAAACTGAAGAGGTTTCGTCTGGGGAGATCCTTCTCCTTTTGTTTCGCAGGAGACGAGCTCTGTGACCAATTAGCGTCTCATTGGCCAGGAGCAAACCAGAGTAAGGCCACTTCATTTTTCCCTCTGTCGTACATGGCCTTTTAAAGACATTGTGTTTCAGTCTCTCCCTTCAAAACATTCCCTGAAAACACTCCTTACCCCTCTCTTACAGGAGGCATGGGGCTCTCTTGTGATAGCTCATTAGAGAACGTCTAGTCTGGTTCGGCCTTTAAGGTCAGGTGGCCAGACAAGGTAGCTACTCCTCCTTATCAACCCTGATCGACAAGAAGGGAGGGGTTAACAAAGCTTAACTAAACCTGGGATTTGTTTGGGATTTCGTACTGTAGATAAAATGTGCCGTTATCGTGCGGAGACGACGACAGGTATCCGTGTCCCCCTTCAGCGCACTTTGTCCCTCCTCCCTCGGCTAATTACAGGCAGGCCATTTGATCCATCGGCGCACTTATAAGCGCTCGCTAACGTTGCAATTTGCGATGATTGACAAGTCTTTACGTCTGGGAGCATTGTCAGGCTTCTCAGAAACACTTACTGTCGTCCAATTATTGATCTTTCAAAGCAAACAGAGAGAGAAAGAGAACAAGAACCAAGACAAAGAACCAGCTTTATGGGTCAACCCACCCACTGAGAAGAGAGGAGGAAGAGAACTGTAGCTTTTTTGAGGGGCTGTGTGTTAAGATCTTGAAAGCTCTTCAATTGAGAAGAACACCTTTTAGGTCAAAGATTAGAACAATCTCAAAGTTATCATTGTGCTGTAATTGTATAATAGACCTTTTTGTCTTTTCTTTGAAACTTTTTTTTTGAAGTAGCGTTTCTGAGGTAATCACCCTTGGTGTCTGTGAGAAATGTTCGCTTGTTCTAACTTCTCCTCTTTTCTCCTTCTCTTTCCGGTTCGTCTCCTGAAATTGCGCGTGAAGGTGAGTTATATTTTTCTTCAAACTTTTCGAAAAGTTTTTGTTTTCAGCTTGAAATACTCTCACGTTACAGTATTTCCGTTCTCCAGTTATAGTTTTTTAATATGATTTCCGCATCCTAAGTTCATTCAGTAGATGACCCCTCTCATTCAGCAGTTCTAGTGCACAGCAGGATCTCTGGACTAGACACGAGGTGAAAAGGCTACTCTAATCTTTCTAGGTTCTAAGTTTAATATCAACCACAGAAGTGTTGATATTGTATTTCATTTGCAAGTAAGACCCACAAAGTCTACACTTTCAGTGTAATGTGTGACTCTGATGTATGATGGGTTAAACGTGTGGTGGATCCAAAAGCTGCTTAGAGGTTGATTTTACCGAGAGCAGAGCAGAAGGAAGCCATTCTGGAAGCCTCTTCAAATCCACCCCAACTGCAAACAGTGATGTTTACTCAAACAGGCTCCGCTGCACATTCAGACCCGTTACTAGTCCACTGTTTCTTTAGGGGAGCCCCGTAGGTGGCCGTTGGTGAATAGCAAGCTGCTCTGAAGACATTGTAGCTGGAATTCTTAGTATGGATAAGAGGTATCATGGACAAATGCCATTGTTATCTTTGTGAAGAATATGTCTGTGACAGGGAATTTTATTATCTACACCAAACCTATTTATTTCGTTTTTTTGTTGTTTTGGAACTTTAAAACCAGTCGTTTATGGAATGCTTAAAAATCCGGCAGCTGTGTGTGTCTGTGTGTGTGTACATGAAGGGATGTTTCACGTATTGAATGAATCTCAAAGGAAAATCCCAACTCTCAAAATATTGTATTTGATTTCCTCACAATAGATGCATCCACATCAAATGCTAATGCTGAATGTCTTAAACCTCAAAGTGAAAAAGATAAGGGATTCATGCTTTCTTTTCACTCTTCTTAGACTTGAACGTATTTGCAGAATTCCAAGCAGTTGCCGATACAGTAGAAGAAGAAAAAAGTTTGGTAGGGTGGGTGTGGCGGGGTGGGCTGGGAGTCAAGGAAAGTAACGTATTAAAGCAATATTTTATATTCATAAATGATACGGCCCGAAAAAACTTTCCATCTATCCGTCCATCTTTGCAAGTGCTCAAATCCTTGAGGAAAAAGTAACGATCAAACATATATCGAGGAGCGACCACTGTCACTATTAATTTGACTTTAATAAAGTCTCTTATCGGGTCACGGGGAGCATGTCAAACTCTGCTGCGATAACGCAATCACACGAGGGTCAGGTGTAGAATAGCTTAAAGCCGCCGCCGGCTTTTCTTCTTTATTCACCGTGTCATTTGTGTTAGATAATTGCCATCTCCCCGGGGTCCTAGGACAGCTCCTAATATTAATGCAGCCTCGGTAAAAGACGCACTCTGAAGTAATACCCAATGATTCAATTAATGTTGATTTAGTCAAAGAGTCTGGCTGGGAATTGGGGCTAGGAACCTCATAAATCGAAATGTTCCAGTGGAATCTTAAACAGCTCCGATCTCTCTAAGTGCACGTAAATCATTGTCGACGATACGAAGGACGTTACAAAGCCTTTGTCTACTTAGTATTTGTCAAAAAAAACGGAAAACGTCAAAACAAATGTGTGTGTGTGTGGGGGGGTGGGGGGGGTGGAGTGAGTAACAAAGTCACAAACTATTCTATTTTTATCGGGTGACGCAAAATGTAATGGAAGAGAAGGTGGTAAATTGGTACTCAGGTTATCATATTAGTCATCAAGTCAGTGCTAATGAATGGATGAGAAGGGTGGGGGGGGGCTGGGGGAGGGGGGGGGGCAAGTGAAAGACCATCTATCAAAGAGAGCAGAATAGGACCAAATCTGCAATCTAGAGCTCTTCATTTTTCATCGCTCGGATCCCTGTGTTTTCTCGAGAGTTCGGCAGAGAAAGAAAGAGACATTGTGGGAATGGGCTGTCGGAAAGTTCCGTGACAGTTAGGTGTTCCGGTTTTCATCGAGACCTTAGCCAAGGTTCTCTGCGTCCTCTCAACAGGTAATTACCCATGTCAGGTTACTCTCTTTTCACTTAAGGTGTTGCCTACCCGTACGAAACACCCCTCGTCCCCCTCCCCATTCCATCCCCCATCATTCTGACATGTGGGTGACATCCTAGAGACCCCCTCTCCCTGATAAGGCTACTTTAAGTTGATCCGTGGGGACAATGGGAGGGAGGGTGGGGTTAGTGTTGACCTCTGACACCGCGGTGACCCCGCCCGTCACTGGTTTCTAGGGCCCCGGGTCAGTGTCTGTCAAGGATCAGCGGTCAGCTGTGCCTGGATTGTCCGGAGGGGGCTGGAAACCTAAGCTGGGGAGGGTCATCTCAGACAGAGACCGGGCCCAGTTGTCAAGGAGTCTCTGGGTACTCATCTGGAACCAGGCGCTAGAAGCTCCCAGCAGATGCTCCTTCACCAGATTCCCACGTCGCTGCGATCCCCTAGCAGGAACACCACCCCCCCCTCCCCCTCTCTCACTCCCCCACCTTACCGCTCTCCTTATGACAAGGCATTGTTAACCTTTCATTAAGACTCCCCCCTCCCTATCTCTTTCATTCTCTCTGTCTATGTCCCCCCTCTCTCTCTCTCTCTCTCTCTCTCTCTCTCTCTCTCTCTCTCTCTCTCTCTGTCTTTCTTGCATGCTCCTCTTCTGGTTCCCCAGCTGGTCAGGTGTTCCCCCAGAAAGACCCTGAGCACCTCTCACGTGCCCATCAGGCTCCAGTAGAGAACCCTTAGGTACCCTGGGAGCCGTTATGAGGTTGGGTTTGCTGCAAATGCACTTCGGGAAAGGTATTTTTAAAGACCACTAAATGGTGTGTGTGTGTGTGTGTGGATACCTGAGACTCTTTGTTTGTGGCCCCGTGTGTGGATAGATAGATGGGCGAGGGAGCACCGTTACGACCCTGAGAGCTTCGCTATTGTTTTTATGCTTCAGGTCATTATGCTAAGAGCTTTCTCATTGATTGATTGGCTGACATCAAAAAATGACCCGCCCCCTTGCAGGAAACAAGCCATTGTTGCAGTTTGAAATCTCACGGGCTTCGTGATTACTTCATTTGGCCTCTATTATACGCCGGGCCCACGCCACCGCCCGGTTTACACGCAGTGAGCGGGTCTCGGGACGCCCCGAGCGAGTCAGCCAGGGCCGTGTTGTGATTCGGCCTTTTGGCGGGGCGCTCCGTCGAAAAGCCCGCCGTCGCGACACACGCGCGCCGCTTTCCCCCCGCAGCACAGTACATTCGGAAAAAAGAACGGATCATTTGAGCCGTAAAGGCCAAGCCGAAAGACATGTCACAGAGGCCAAAGAGCAGGTTGTTAACAAGACGCGCCGGAGCTCAGCTCCGGAGCCGGGGAAGGACTATGACGGAGCGGCGAGCTGCTTGGCTGCGCCGAGGAGACGCTGGAGGGAGCGCGCCGGAACGACGATGGCCGCCGTCCAACCGGCGGAGCGTCTTCCGCAGCGCGCGCGCGAGAGAAAAGAGGGTTAATCGTCCCAATCTCCTCGATCCCCCCCTTCCCGCCTCTGTCTCTGGCAAGGATTTGCATGAAATATTAATGAGCTGTTTGGATTAGCATAACTCCCAGCAGCCAGTGGGGGCGTGTAATCCTGGCCGTGTTAGGGCGTCGATAAGGGGCATGCCCGGGTCTCGGCCCACCAGGTCCACCAGGACCGAGGGAGCGTTCGACATGCCTGGTGGGAAGCTGGGGAGACTGATAAGACCTGCCATGTGTTGTTTACGGGGAGTCTGGAAGCGCGGCGTGGTTCGGATGGTACCGAGACTCGTGTCTTTGTGTCGACCGTGTCTGAGAGGTCACCTGCGGTTAGCGTAGGATAGGGAGGAAGGTAATGAGGAAGGAAGTTGTGTTTGGAAGAGCTTACAGACTCGGCGCAAAGTATATGAAGAACCTTGTTTTAGTCTGTTATTTATTTTAAAAAAATTTGGAGAAAGCAAACCACCAAACTAAAGCCAGTTTCACTGCACTTGTTTTAAAATTGAAAGTAAGAAACCGGACATTGAGCGGGCAACATTTTTCCCCTTCCTCCAGTCGAGTCTTACTTCAATAGTATTTCCCTCCAATCGAATCGGGAAAAGTGTCTTCAGTATTTGCAAATAACTATAAATGTCCCTACATAACTGTAGTGCCGTCTGAACGTCACAGTATAGGCTTCCCAGTTCCTCCCAGGGGCCATTCCTTCATTTGCACATGGTTGGTGCTCAGAGAAAGGGTGT
The DNA here is from genome assembly GCA_903064625.1 of Mallotus villosus. Classification (NCBI taxonomy): domain Eukaryota; kingdom Metazoa; phylum Chordata; class Actinopteri; order Osmeriformes; family Salangidae; genus Mallotus; species Mallotus villosus. Next base: position 175,639 of record CAEFZP010005862.1, on the reverse strand, counting down.
CGAGGCGCCTGAAAGATCTGTCTGACTCCCTAGGGTCTCTGGTTCCATCATTCTCCTACAGTATGCAAATGCTCCTTGGGAAAATCCTTGGCTTGCTCTCAGGGAACTTTTATTGTTGTCCAGCCTCTTTGATTTGCCTTCCATATCCAACGTTGACAGGCCGCCACCTCAGGGGTTACGTGAACAAAGCGAGGGTGTGACCGAGCAGAACAAATCCCCAACGCCTGCTGTTTCATTTTTTTGCAACTTTTTTTTCCGCTCCCTTCTCAAATCATTGTTGTTAAGTCTGTTTAGAGGACACTGGCCACTACATACACATCCAGAAAGTGTCAAAATAAATACTTACACCAAAGCAAAGTGGAGAGTTGTTGAAAAGGGGGAAATGCAGAGTACACCCAGTTGGTACAACGACACTATCCCTGCGTGGGTCACAAGGTAAACATGAGGGGAAATCTCAAACTGGTTGTAGTGTAGTTGTAATGTCTTAACCTTGCCAAACATTCCAGATCTATGGCCTAATTTAATTATGACTTGGCAGCTCCGAGTGTTTTTATCTACATTTGCCAGCCGACTGTTTTATTGAAGGTTAGAAGAACGTGGTACGGCCCGGTGACACGCTGAATGAAACCACGGCAACGTGAGTAGAATCCATCACTGCTGTTAAGAGCTCCCAAAACACACGGGCTGGAAATGGATCCACTCCACAGCATGTGTCTTCCACTGGATGTAACTGAGGTACCATGTGTAATGTCCACAAGCCCCCCCCCGAACTTCAACAGTCTGGAGTTACGTAGGACAATCCGATATTGACATGTACACTACTACGTGTGTGTGGGAGGGGGGGGGGAGTTGCTCTGTAGCCGTCGTAGTTTTGGGCATGCATAGGGAAGTGTCATAGCTCGTTGGATAGCATGTGAGTCAGGCATCTTCTGCTGTGACTGGCACTGGAAGAGGACTTGGAGGGTATCCACTCAACAGCCAAGCCTGGGGGAGAGAGGGAGGGAGAGAAGGAGAGAGAGAGAGGGGGAGGGAGGGGCACTGGGAGGTTTACTACCTTTTTTTAAGGCTGATAACATCTCTCCAGACGGGAAGAAACACCAATAGAAGCACTTTCAGAAAACATAAAGAAGCATTCGAGGTAGAGGCCTAGACTCGGGATGAAAGCGTGGGAAAACGCTGACCACAAAGGGAAAAATGCTGTCATGGGTAAGGATTATGGTGGCCAATTGTGCCAACAGTCAAACATGTGTATATATCACATGAGTGTATCGACCCTGGGCCTCTGTAAATAACGGCTAATATACCTGTTTGAGAGAGAGAGAATCCCTGAACCTGATCTACCCTGGGCGAGCGGAGGGCGATCCAGTTCCAGCCGGTCCGTGCATTTCTGCGTAGTCACGGACCGGGAGACAAAGCTAATGGCTAATATGTTCCCCAGGCTTTCAGATGGACTTTTACCAAGAGTGGGAAAAAACCCTCAGCGGAGTCCATCAGTGAAGACGATATGATGGCCTATTAACAGATTAGCTGGTGCTGCTATGGAAACCCAAGCACCTCCCGGAACAATAGAATATCTCATAAATGTTGGTTTTACAGTTGGGCTTCTCTGGAAAATGGCTTACAGCAAGAGTAGAACAAGCTTTTAGCGGACCCTGTAGCTGACAGTATTCCTTTTTATTAATTATATCATATATATATATATATATATATTGTAAACCATTTCCTTGTGTGTGTATTGGCCACCCTCTCAGTCAGTGTACGTTGTACGTGCGAGGTGTTTCAAGCATCGGGTTTCAGTCTCTGAAGTGCTACAAATCAATGCCATTGACCCATGACTTTTACTACCCACTGGGCTGAAAGCATATATGGGGTTTGGAACAAGTGGCACTTTGGAGCACGCACCTGAGAGTTGGCGAGAAACTTCAACCTGTGTTCGTCTCCCACGGTTGCGCACCTCATACTTCTTGCGTGTGATTTTCTGGAATTCAATCAATTAGTGTGGAAGGATTTCTAAACCGAAAAGAATGACCACATTGGCTCTTTTGTTTTTCCACTGGCTGTCACTGGTAAACTGCCTATCATATAAATGCTCTTTTGATGCACTAAAAGGTCTTGTAATTGCTTTGTGATCAAATCTGATTTACATTCAGGAAAATACATTCGGCTAGATTCAGCAAAATACATATCAGCTTGATTCTCTCATACATAATTAGAAGTATCATACCATGCATTAGACGTCACATATCTAGCCTAGGGTTACCGACCTAGGGTTAAGCTTGAGAACTCTCCTTTACTCTTTCTAACTTGATATATTGCTCCCTTAATTATTTGATGGGTTCAACTTCCTAAGGTCTTAGTCCATCACATGGGTCAGAAGAGGCTGCGGTCGGTAGCTAGTTGGGTTTTCTGAGGGTTCGTAAACCCCGCGTAGCTCCGAAATAGAAGGGAGAGAGAGAGGGGCCACATGAGAGGGGCCACATGGAACCTTTCTGCGTAATGAAATGTCACGACCGATAATGGGAGGCGAGTTCACGCGTTGCCCCTTTTCAAAGTCCGTCGCCGCTTTTACGGCCGTCCAGGAAACATCAGAACACTTCCTCCTCGTCGCGAATATGTGCAAAGGTGGAGCGCCGTGAAATGTCCCTCCTGCCTTGGGCTGGAATCTAGTTAATGTTTACATCGGCTCTCTCCTCCCACCTGCATGATTGATGTGGACCTGCTGCATATTTCCTGGGTGTGAAATGTTGAAAGATGGGAGGAAGGCACACCAAAAAAAAAGAACAGAGAAACCCTCCAGCTTGATGGGAGGGCCTCTCAGACTCTTGGCCGTGCGTTTATAGAGCGAGTCTTTACAAGGACGGGAGTGAAAAGGCTCTTTAAAAGGGTTTATGATCAGTCCCATCTTTTCAAACCTGCTCGGCCATTCACGAGGAGGGATGAAAAAAAACAACAAATAGAAACGGGGGGGTCTGAAGCGAACCGTTCCACTTGTTGGACCGTCATTTGTTTACGCGCGGAGGCTGTGGTGGTGTGTGTGTGTGTGGAAGGAAGGGGGTCCGGGGGCAGGGTCCGGGGGGGGGGTGCATGGCAAAAGTCTTAAAGATGGTGTAGATTCAGAGTGAGGCTCTCACCCCCCTAAACACCCCCCCCACCTCACAGAGGCCTGAAAGGCGTTTGTCCCCCAGATAACCCACCCCCCCCCCTCCTCCCCAGTCCCGATCTCTCCTCTCAGACCCTCCCTCTGTGGGAGAGTGGGGCCGTAACCAGTTGCGTCGAGGCTGTCCGCCTGCCAATCGATTGGTCACGGGCGCGCGGCCTTTAAGCGGCAGATCTGGGACCCCTCTGTGCCCGCCCCTCCGTGGCAGATGTCTGGGAAGCAGGCACTGGGGCACAAACGGGGCACTGGGAGGGCAGACGTGGGCAATTCGTCTGAGGGTGCCTATTCAGAAGCCACAGGCATCGCGCTTCAGCTGAGCGGAAGGGCAGGAGGTGAAAGGTTGATTTAGGGGGAGAGAGAAAGATCCAACTGTCGCTTTTTGAACCTGAGAAATGGATAATTGTTGTCTTGCGCTCCCTCACTGTCTGAATGAATGAGGTTAGGATATGGATGCTTCTTGCATATTTCATGGCTTCGAGAAGCCAAGTTAAACTAGTTCCTAGTTCTTTAGTCCTCAGTCTTGTCTCTAGAGCACAATGTGAGGTGAGTTAGCAGTGAACATGGAATACAAAACCTGGCATTATCATTGGTGATATTTCCTACAGTGTGATTGGGAACATTGCTTGTCGTTTTTAAAGGACCATTTCAGACAGTAATTCAGGTCAGGATAGAGTCTCAGGGCTAAACCTCACATAGTATTCATGTTACAGGCTCTTCAGTAAAAGAATGAATTCGGGGCACTGATTTGTCAAGCTTAATGTCTTCCTGATACCTTGACAATGGGAATCAAGCTGTCGGATATTCAAGGTACTTTTGCAGCTGTTCCCACAAGCGATCCGTGGAAAGGGCGAAAGGGGGCAGAAGAAAAAAAAAGATTAATGAGGAAAAAAATGACGTGTATATATTTTGGCGGTGCTGCTACCAGACACAGGCAGCTTTCATAGTCCAGGTTAATTATGGATTGATTCAAACTGACAGGGGAAGTGTAAGTCTGAGGTCTTGCTCGCACTGTCACCATACAACAGTTGCTTTCACTGGAACTGGTAATTGGGAAAACCTGGTTGTGGTTGTAATGTTAAAGGCTCGACACCCCCTGCTGCACCCCCCACCTCCCCACCTCCCTTGCACCGCCCACCTCCTCCTTCCCCACATCCTTTCCCTCTTCTCCTCCCTCCCTCCTGCCCTCCTACCTCCCTCACGCCCCCTCACCTCCCTTACACTCCCCCTACCTCTCTCACCCCCCCCACCTCTCTCACCTCCCCACCTCTCTCATTCCCCCCCACCTCCCTCCCTCCCTCTGCTATACTTCCCATCAGCCCCCCTCCCTCCCCACCCCCCACCTCCCTTCCTCTCCCCTACCTCCCTCCCCCGCCCCTATACAGCAACTAACATTCCCTAAGCGCCTCCATACCCACCCCCACCACCACATAAAATGGAAGGGCTGTTGAGTTTCCATCAATTGAGCGTCCGGTTTCACAGGAGCAGGGCTTATGAAACCCGAGGCTGGGGGGAAAGTGTCTTGACAAGAAGTACAGCTGAGAGGTGGGTAAGGTATGAATTACACGCACGCACGCACATGCTTGCACGTACACACACACACACACGTATACTTGTACGCCCACCACACAAGCTCCCGCGCACACACACACACACACTCACCGACACCCTTGTACATGCGCCGCGCACACACACGTACATACACAACACACACATTCACACGCTTGTACACGCACCACACGCATGCATATTCTTGCACACGCTTACGTAAACCCATACACTCTCTCTCGCACACACACTCACACACACACACACACACCTACACACACACTCACACAAGTCAGCAGAAGCCACAGCAGCTTCTAACCATCCAGCATTTATACTCGGAGGTAAACCTTCCAAGCGATCGAGTCTCTTTTGTTGTGGTGATTTCTTACCCCGCGCGGAATTGATTGGGGGAGATAAGAGGTCACGGGGGGCAGGACAGGGGTGTCGGGGCTTTGGCCTGCTTCCGTGCAGGGCCGAACAGGCCATCAGTCAGACCAAAGGAGGCCCGAGGCAACCCAAGCCGAGCCAGCCCCAGCCCAGTTGCTGTAAGGGGGTGATGACAGCACATTCATTTCTGGATTTCTGCCGGCCCCGCGGCGGTTACCATAGCCACCTGTTTGGGTGTCCACAGTGGGCCCCCCCCCTCCCCCCCTCCCCGGAGGGGAGAGTGGAGGGAGGAGAAGGGACAGGGGGAGTGGAGAACGGGGGAGGGGGGTGGATAGAAGGAAGGAAGGAGGGAGGGAGAATAGACCCCCTCCTGGCAGGTGAGAGTTCATTATTAGCAGGGGCATCATTAATTGTCAAGGCACAACAAAGAGGCCAGACCCCAGCCTGTCTCAGGAGCCCCTCCAGGCCCCCCTCTCCTCCAGGCCCCCCTCTCCTCCAGGCCCCCCCTCTCCTCCAGGACCCCCCTCTCCTCCAGGACCCCCCTCTCCTC